>CM053791.1:123191629-123791629 GCA_028749045.1 Cupressus sempervirens | reverse complement strand
AGAACTAATGTGTATCGTTGATGGTGGTTCAGTAGTATCAAGAGAAACCATTGAGGACAATGTAGCTATGACCCTTTCCTGTGTGAAAATTCATAACATATGACATCCACTTGAAGAAAGAAACTTGATTTCTAATATTTTTGGACAAACAAGAATGTGACTAAAATAAATAATGAAAACATTACCTCTTCTCTCTCCTAAATATCAAGAGCTTTTGGTGCACTCATCAATTCTATAAAACCCATTTGTTTCTACATGCATTTACAATAAACAAGTCATGTGCATTCATCAATATAGACCATAAATTTGATTGTCTTCAGTCATAATCTATTTTAACAAATATAGTATAACTGAACTTATTTACCTTTCTTTGTTTGGGTGACCTCGATAATTTCTTCCTCTTTCCCGATGACCTCAGGGTAGGTAGGGTATCCTAACAAAAGAATAAGTAACATAAGATAACTAAATCTGATACTATTTGATTTATATTAAGATTGTAAATAAGAGAAGTGCAAGATATGATACTGTAAAACTCTATAAGCCAAAGTCAATGGCTAAAAGCATCACATCATATTTTTGGAATGCCTGACTGGCAAACAAGCCCTATAAAACACAAATTAAATATATATGTGTATTATGAATTAATATTTTCAAAACAACAAGTATTATTCTATTTTAATGAATATTTTTTTGCTTGCCTCAATTATTTGAGCTACATGTGTACATCTACTTGAACGAATATTGTGGGGTGTGCTCCTATCACTCAATACACCCTACAATATGCATAAATCAAAACTTCTCAGATATCTCAATATCATGTATCAATATATATTCTTCTTTAAATACAAATCTATTTAATTTTATCAATTTTAGGTATAATTAATTAATAGAACTTCAAAACAAAAAATTGTAAACCTCTATCACCCCTCTGAAAAATACCATTATCATTAGAACATTAGTAAGGGTCACATTCTCAATAGTAGATGTTTGAAATCTTCTCCCAAAATGTATACATAAATAGAATATTGATCCATCCTCATTTGCATTAGTATCTAGCACACCACACAAACCATGGCAACTAACACACATATGTTGAATGGGTTCGGAGGAGAGCCAAATGGATTATCTATGATGGTGGAGGTGGTATAGGCTATAATGACTCTAGTGGAGCATCTGATGATTATGGAGTTGATTCACCCCCTCTTGGGGCTAGTTGTGTGTCATGCTCAATGATGATATCAGTAAATGATGCAGCTACATAAAGAGTATTTAATTCTATAGACTCTTTCACATTATGAGGAGCACAAGATGAATCATAGATTTGTTTCTAGATGCTTCATATTATCTAGTTGGGTGACTTTGCGGGCATCAAGTCTCTCCTATGTAGATCCCCTCCCTCTACCCTAAAACTAGTGGAAGTCAAATTAATTTAGCTTCTTTTCGAGGATATACTTGCAATATAATTTTCTCAAAACATATAAAGGCACCGCATTATTATTACAGGGTGGTTGGTCAAACACCATACACCTTCAATCCCAAAAAGCTGATTCGATCCCCCTCTGAGCACACCAATGAATAGGATATTGAGGGGTGGTTACCTCTAGGATAAGGCAAGTATCAAGATTAGTAAAAAGAGCACACATATCACCTTTTTTATGTTTTTATCTTTCACTTGATCATAGGATAACCCATCCGCATAATGTGCATGACATCTATCCATCCATGAACCCAATTCAATCACCTCCATAGTCACAACATTGGCATTGGTGGTCATTGTTTCTAATGTGTTGGCTAGGGTGGAGTGGTGGCCAAGATTAGACAAACTCAACCTACCAACCAAATTAGTTATCCTGACACTACTTTCTATGAGATATTTAAAAAGGTCTTCTTGAAAAGAGTTTACATGATCTAATGGGATTAGTGGAGGCTCTAGATGTGGTAGTGGTTGTTGAGGGGTAGCTATTTTAGGGTTTTGTGTGTTTGGGGCTACCCCTTAAGGTTGTTGTGGTTCATTTTGAGGTTTTTTCTCCAGGTTCATTTTTGCTTCTACAGTAGTAGGCGACCTTTGGTTTCATTTGCATTTACTAGGTATAGATGTATTTGATTATCAAATGATTATAAAAAACACAAATCATTTTAAAAAAACCTACAATAATATTACATACAATGCAAAAAACAAAAAAGAAGATAAATAACCTTTTCGTGGAGATCTCATCAAAGATTGTCAGCAAACAAGATAACTTTGAGGTTGAGGGAGGGAACTTGATCACATTTGTACCTTTTTTTGACCTTTGATCTATGTCGTCCATGGATTTGGACATGAAAAATGACCCAACCCATGGGCAAACAAAAAATTATTTTCACCAATCACATTTTTTGGTAAGTAAAAATGTGATCACATTATTTTTTAGTTTGATGTTTCTAGATATTATTTCCTTGGCTTGGTAACAAGCCAAGCCCAATTTTGAATTTTATGAAAAGTACATGTAATGTGGTCATGTTATGTGCACTTTTTTACTTTTTTTCTATGGTTTCCACCTTTTGACACACAATCTTGGTACACTTACCCAATATAAAAGTTCCTTGTGAAAGGATGTGACCCTATTGTAAGGAAACTTGAAATAAAAAAATATTGTTGTTTCCACATAACCTATAATAGATCTAAAATAAATATGTAATTGAAATCCACATGCAAGAGAATACACAACATGCCCACAAAAATGTGACACAAGATATATCTTTGGAAACCCTCATTGAGGGAAAAGCCTAGCCTCCAAAAGCATCCATCTCTATGTATTATTCAGCAAAAAAAATCATTGTCATACAACCATGGAATCCTTCAAATCCATAGCCACAACCAAGCAATCCATGAGAACAAGCATGAACCGACACATCCCATTTCATGCTTCCAACTTTCACAAAGCTAACATGTCAAGCCTTATCTTGCTTAGCTTTTTTTTTCTTTTACTCTTTTTTCTTGCCTCTACAACTATCCTTGTGGTTTCTTATATAGTAGAAAACTCTCACAAAAACCATCAAATGTTATTTTATAAACCATGTGCTACCTAACTCATTGACCCCACATTTAATATTGGACATTGAATTATTTTCCCCAATATTAAATAATTACATCAAAGATTATCACAATGTCACAATACAACACATCAAGTATATCTTATGAGAATATTTACATGTTACACATCCATCTAGATGCTCCTAGGTGCAACATTACATAATAAAATAAAATAATACAATATAAACAATATTATGCAATGTTTTCAACACCCATAATATCAACAATCTCCCACTTGTTGTATATATTGCATAGGGTCAATCTGTAGCCACATAAATAAACAAGGGAACAATACTTCCTAGCACATCTACCATCATGGATCAAAGTACACCATGTGCTCCATCCTATTATCCACAACAAAGTCAAAGTATCCA
This sequence comes from Cupressus sempervirens, assembly GCA_028749045.1. NCBI lineage: Eukaryota > Viridiplantae > Streptophyta > Pinopsida > Cupressales > Cupressaceae > Cupressus > Cupressus sempervirens. The sequence continues at coordinate 123,788,182 of CM053791.1, read as the reverse complement.
ACATCTCTAATATGAATGAAGCCACCTCCTATTATGACACTACCACTAGACATACATAGAAGTTATCCAAAGAGAAATCCACCCAACCTATCACATAAGAATCATAAAATCATATACCAACTAAAATTCCAATAAAAACACCTAATCCAAAGGTAATCACAAGTATCCATAGTTTTCAAAATCCATAGCTAAAATAGCACACACAAAAAGTGGCAACCAATCCAACTATCCATACCTCAAAAGCTATACCAAGTGAAACTCACAAAATCAACATATCAAACCTAAAACCTACAATCACAAGCCTCAAGAGCAATATTTTCCACATACACACCAAGAAGCTTCGACTACAAAAGATAATGTTAAATCAATAACCAATCCACTCACAACATTTCATAGAAGTGAAGCCATGTAGTATCAAGGACATCCACAACACATAAACCAATAATCTACAAGAACAACTCTTATAATATATCTCCAACACTCTCCCAAATTCTCTACAACCAACAAAGGAAAGAGATAAAGGAACAACCATTTCATCTCTCACATGACATACATGAATACAAACTAGTGATCACAATTTCCAACCAATCCCTAATCTAGTGAAACTAAGCATCAAGAAAGATAAACAAGACCAAAGAGAATCCATGCAAATTATAACCTGTATCATGCCCTTCTACACACACATATGGATATAAATTGTTCCAAGTAAGATCTCCTTCATATAACCCAAACCAAAAAGCCATAACAAACTCAAACCATACCATATAACCAATCACAGATGTAAGCTTCTCATAAGAAGATCAAACTCAAAAACCATTCCTAAACCAAAGAATAATTATTCCTAATCTAAGGAATATACCCAATATAAAACCATCTCCTAGAATAACAACACCATATGCACATGGAGATAACAAATGCTAAACTATCCCTCAAATGAACCCTCTAGAACTAACTCATGCACCATAGCTCAAGATCCATATCAATGAAAGACAAGCATAAACATAATTCACCTAAGAGAAACAATGGTTTATACCTCTTAAGTATTAAAATTATCAAACAAATCAAGAGTGGGGAATGAGAATGCTCATCAAAATGATATCCAAGTCTCCAACCAAGACTCGTCTAAGAAAAACCTCCTCTCTAGTCATATCAGGTGAATGCCACTCAGGCTTCCTGCGAAAACTAAATAATTTTCCTAAAAAATACATATCCAATCCAAGAGAAATCAGAACCACCACCATCTCTCAGTATCCATGAGAACCTGTAACTAGCCAATATATGCCAACTCTAAATGCAACATAGTAATATCACGAAGTATCCAGCAAATGATCAATGTACTCAATACCCAATAAACTAAAGCAAGATAAATGTCAAAGTTCCAACCATGGCCTCAAGAACATAAACATGATAACATGATCTAAACCATCTCAACCAAAGAGATAACATGTTCCACTTGAAAATACCATAAAATGTTAAAATTCTAAAAGTGTATCAAGAGTATACCATGACATAATAATGAAATCATCCAAATACCAAGGATAACATGTCAAATGAAAGAATAAATCACACCTCTACCAAGAAGCCTATGAGTCCTTAAGGTGCAACCATATCCACACACCATGAAGAACCAAGTGGACCATGAAAATTTCAATGATGCTTCTTCAACAACAGGATCTAAGATAAACCTCCAACATCTGCAAACACTTAGTAAGTATATCAATTCCAACAACTCCCACTCAACTATGGTATTGATTCACCCATGGTATAATAACATTCATCTCCTACATGAAGATCCTCTAGGTCTACATACAAACAACCAAAATGTTAGTACTAGTGAACTGAGATCTCCAACCCAAGAAGATACAAACCAAACTAGGAACCAATCTTGCACTGAAAAATTATCACTATTACAAGCTCTCACTAAATTGTGTATCCAAGTTATCCTTAACATCATGATGATAAAAAGCCATCATCAAACCATGAGAATCAACCAAGATGTCAAACTATCAAAAATTCAAAGTGCACATCATGAGCTCCTCAAAGAAACCAAATATGAGGAAACCAAATAATCATGATCCTCAACCAAGAAAATATACCACCATAACCAAATCAAGAATCAAAAAAAAATATTCATCATCAAATTACATGAATATCCAATCATGCCATGCCAAAATCTATGACACTATGATCACATCCATGAACTGAGCATCTTACTCTCAAATTGTCCAACCTATTAGCATAAAATAGTCAACCACAATCCTCCACCATGATTTTACCTAGTAACAACATCTCATCCCCTTTACATGAAGATAAATCATAAAATTATGTGACTAAGGGCATAGACAATCCATATCCAAGCCATAAAAGAAAACTATAAGTATAGATTGCTTATAATGTTGTACAATTTGTCGACCCAACAAGTCATCATACTTATCCAAATCAAACATTGATAACCATATCATCATGAGACTAATGTGAAATATAATCTAAGTGTTCAATGACATCAAACTCAAAATCTGCAAAATACATAATGTCATAAACTCACAATGTTACCATAGTCAATATATATCACAAACTGTTCAAATCAATATATCACCAAATAAATCATGTCAAACCTCCACAAAATCTAAGCCAATATTTAGAACTCTCCAAGATCTTTTCATTGACTCTTCGAAATCCAAAATCTAACTCTGCATACTCAAGTTATGCCCAGAAATGTGCTCAAAACAAATAACATCTATAATTGTATGTAAAGTGTCTGCTAATTGATTAAGACTTGAATTAAAACATTATGGATAATTTATACTGATGATTTTATATAACAAATATTATGATATTATTATTGATTTTTTAACTTTATAATGTTAACCTCAAACTTATTGAGTCTAATAGAAATAATTGAATTCAATCACTTGTTTTCCACATAAATGGAAGAGAATAATTATGTTCCTTAATTAAAAACATGAAGCCCCTAATTACAAAATGAATAGACTAAATTTGATGCACTTAAATTCTATTTTTAGCCTGAGAGAACCCTCCTTGACACTTTGTTCAAATATAAGAAACCTCTTGGTAGTAGTGGTTGTAACTATATCTTAACCTAATTTTGGACATCTAGTTATTTCAAAAATTTCAAGTTTTAGCATGCCCATTGTATAGTTTATGTTGTGCAATTATTTGGATTCATACACTTTCACTCTCTTGATTGATGTGGTGAGGATTTCTAACTCCATTAAATGGTAGTTCAACTCAAGCTTAAGAGTTTCAAGGTTAATGGGAGAGCAACCTTAAGAAACTATTAATCTCCTCATATTGGTTGTTTTCAGATGTATTGCCTTTAGTTTACTTAGTGAAGAAGAAGACTCCATCCCAAGATCTAGCTAAGAAATTGGGCAATCAAAAAAAATTAGAGTTTGTAGGTTTGTGGTTTTTCTAAATCCTCCTTTCAAATACTTCACTCCAGAGGATTTTATGCTTAAATATTTTAAAATCTTGAGATGCTCTATAGATTTGGGCAAAGATTCCATCTTAATGAATCCTATAATTTTGAGATGAATCAACCTTGTCAAATCGCAAAGATACATCGGTAAGCATGTCAAATACAGGCTTCCAATTAGCAACGCTTCTAGTTTTCTTAGTTGTTTGATATTGTCTAGTACATTCATTCACATTGAACTTTTCATATGCATCTCTCTAAGGGACTTCTATTATGTAATTTTTTGGGGCAATTCTTGCAATTTATGGCATCCAGACAAGGAAAAATTCTCCAATTTTCTCATGTTTACAGGTAGGTATTGCATAATAGGAGATCATACAAGTTATCTAGCAATCTTGTAAAGAGAAATTTATTTGCATGATAAGAAATCAAGGCTAGAATTGTCAAATTCCCCAAGCCTGAAACTTTAGTTGGGAAAGTGTGGAAGTGTAATGTCCCCATCTTTTTAGCATCTCAGTGGAGTTCTTAGCCTTTACATTCTTCGAAGGCTAAGTGCATAAATAAGGAGAAATTGATTAAATTACTTCCTTATAAATTCATTAAATAAATTAAAACTAAAAGGTGACTTTATATTTAATTAATTTAATTGAAAGTGACTAAAGTTAAATAAATTAATTAAGAGAATCTTCTGGAAGGAGGAATTTAATATTATTTTATTTCTTCTAGAAGGAGGTCCATCTATTGGAGGAAAAGAATAAATAGGGAGGGCAGCTTCATTTTTGTGCATCAAATGTGTTGTCATCTACTCTTCCAGATAGGTTGTGGAGCCAAGGGTTTATGTAGTTGTTACATTGATCATTGGGAACAAACACTCTCATTGATTTTCATAATTGAGGTGGTGAAATATCTTCTGAAGGGTTGTGATTGTTGGAGAAGACAAATCAGTCTTTTCATTGTTCCAAATTTTTGTCCTAGGGCCAGATTTGTGGAGAAGGATAAGGTTGGATATTGTTATAGTATTGTTGCTACAGTGGCGCTGCTACAATGTCATCACTATAGTGATTTGCTACAGGAAAATTCATATTTTGGGAGCAATTCTAAGTTTTTATCTACTACATTTTGCACTATTTGAGAGTAGATGTTTAGGGCATTGGTAAGGTTTGCAAAATTTGTTGTAATCTGATTTATATCAGACTTTTATCAAAATTTGTTTCCCTAATGTCTTATTGATGTAGATGCATATTTTCCTATTTGTAATCAGTATTATACAAAAATTATTGCATCTTCATTGTTAAATGTTTGGTGTGTTCTTTGTAAGAATATTTATTAAAGTTAGGCATTTAGAAAGCAATCAAAATTTAGACATGTAATATATCTCTTGCTTGCAAAGTATTTGACAAAATGTCAAACAAGTGAATTAGAAGACTTTGTTTGACAAAGTTATAATCTGTTAGGATTATTACATTGGTATCAGAGCTAAATCCTTCCATCCTAAGGGTTTAGCAATCACATATAGCCACCTGGGGTTGGATCTCATAGATTTTACACTTGCAAGAAAGCTTTATTTGATAGGGAACAAGATTTTGACAAGTATCCAGACACCATGGGTGACAGGAAAGAGCATAGCCCACCAAGAGAAAATAGGAATAAGGATCAAGAAATAAGGGATTTTTTTAGAGCAATGGTTATAGGACAAGAGTGGATGGCTCAGGCTTTGTAGGCACTCACTGCCATGGTTGAGTGCATGAACCCATAGGATAGATGGAATTAGGAATAGCGAGATAACATGAGTGTAGTGGGATCACCTAGAGCTCATGGAACTCTTTCTAGAATAGTAGATAGGCCCATACGTCCTACCTTTGTCAGAGAGGAACTAATATAGGAGCCAATAGAGGAAGTTGAGGATGGGACATTTTCAAATATCCTTATGGCTCTAATGATGAATGGGGATTATTAGCACCACATGTACAGGAGAGAATGACTTTTGAGAGGTTTGTGAACCAAAGAAGAGAACACTATTGTGCAGTCAGACAGAATAAGAGACCTCATGGCAAGGATAATGAATTAAAGTGGGCTACAGAGAAGCTTTCCTTGACTACATTTCATGGGAGTAGCAGAATGATAGTGCAAGCTTGAATTCACAAGCTTGACATCTTCTTAGCATTAAGACCTATGAAAAAAGTGGAGGCAATAAAATATGTCATGCTACATTTATAGGGAGTTGTACATGATTGGTGGTACCATGGGATGGATACCCTTTAGCATAACCAAGTGACTTCATATTAGGACTTCGTGGATAGGTTGGTAGAGAGGTTTGATAAAAATGATCTAGAAGTCTACTTTAGGGAGTTGGCCTAGTTGAAATAGACAGGCAGATTGGAGTATTTCATTAGTGACTTTCAAAGACTATCCGTTATGGTGCCAGATATATCAAATAGTAGATTGGTTATTTTGTTCACTAAGGGATTATCCAAACCACTGAAGGGTTGGGTAAAAGCCTTTGATACATTCAATTTGCAGGAAGTGATTAAGAAGGATAGAAGTATGGAACAAGCAGCTCTAGTAAATAAATTTTAGTCAAAGGGTGCATCATCTAGAAAAGACAAACAATTCTTCAAGAAACCTAACAAGAATGAAACAAAGGTTGAAAATAAAGATAAAGCATTTTCTCTTTTGGATAGAGATATATTAAATGATTTAAGGAAGAAAAAATTTGTTTTTATTGCAAAGGACCCTATGAAATGAACCATGACTGCCCCTTGAGGCAAAAGGGGAAAGCAAACAAGCTTATGTGGGCATATTATGAGGATTTTGATTCTAAAAATTTAGACCAACAATCTAAAAATGAGGAATCAATTAAAGAAAAGGAAGGTATAGATGATATAGGTGATTAGAAGACTAGGGGTAGACTTAAGGAGGCCCATCTCACCAATGTACAACAAGAGGGATCATTCAGGATGAGAGGGGTATTGGCTGGTCAGCGAGTTATTAATTTGCTTGATACGGGTGCTACTCACAATTTTATTGATTCCAGATTGATTGAGAGGCATCGAGTTTAGACAAAGCAATTTGAGGGTCTAAGAGTGAAGGTAGTTGATGGTTACATCCGCAAATGTGATAGGAATATTACAAGTCTACCCCTAAATATCAACAAATTTGATTTCAAAGCAAATTTTTATGTTGTTAACATGTGTAACATAGATTTAGTTCTTGGCATGACTTGGTTACATGATATAGGGGAGTTCACTCTTAATTTGAGAGATATGGAGATAAGGTTTCAGTCAAAAGGAAAGACCCATATACTTAAGGCCATTCATGACAGTGGGTTTAGGATGATGTCTGGAAAATGCATGGAGAGCTTGTTGAGACATGACCAAGTTGAGTGGGCAACCCCTTGCACTTAAATGCCATTATAGGGGTAGAAAAAATTAGAATATCACCCAAACATACAAGAATTGAGAATCAAGCACTACAAGGTTTTCAATGAAATACCACCAAGTAGACCTCCAGATAGAGGTACTGAGCATATTAGTGAGTTAGAGGATGGTGCTAAACCCATCATGATCACACCCTTCAGGCATCCAAAGAGATTGAAGGATGAGATCGAGAAAATCATTAAGGAACTACTTGCTATGGGGCACATTAGACCAAGTAAGTCACCTTTCACTCTTTTGTGGTTTTACTAAAGAAGAAGTATGGAACTCTTAGGATGTGCATAGATTAAAAGGTCCTAAACAAGAAGACTATCACAAATAGGTACTCCATCCCATAGATTGATGAGTTATTAGATGAGCTACATGGAGCATGTTTCTTCTCCAAAATTGATTTGAGATTAGGCTATCATCAAATTTGAATCAAAGAGCAAGATATAGAGAAGATGGCATTTAGATGTCATTATGGCCATTTTGAGTTTGTAGTTATGCCATTTGGGCTAACTAATGCTCTGGCTACTTTTTAGTTCACAATGAACAAAGTTTTTCAGCATCGATCGAGGAAATTTATGTTAGTCTTCGTTGATAACATCCTAGTGTATACTAGGACATGGGATGAGCATGTGCGAAACTTAGACACCATGTTGAGCATTTTGAGCAGGGAGTCGTTGTATGCAAAGGAGTCCAAATGTGATTTGGGATTATCGGAGTTATTATATATGGATCACATTATCCATGCTCAAGGAGTATGTATGGATCCTGAAAAGGTTCATACTATTATTGAGTGGCCTACTCCAGTGACTTGACACAATTGAGAGGATTTTTGGGGTTCTCTAGGTTCTATAGGAGGTTTTTAGTGGATATTCCAAGTATGCATCACCCTTGAAAAACTTGATGAGAAAGGGGGTTTTCTTATCAACTCTTGAGGCACAAGAGTGTTTTGATAAATTCAAGGAGTTGATAAATTACCAGATTTCAGCAAATATTTTGAGTTGCAGTGTGATCCATCTAGCAAAGGTGTTGGAGCGGTGCTTATGCAGGACAAGAACCTGATTGCTTATGAGAGTAGGAAGGTTAGGGGGCCTAAGAGGAGTTTCAGCATTTATGATAAGGAATTTTTGGCCATATATGCTTTGGCCAAATTCATTCAGTATTTAGTGGGTATAAAATTCACCATAAAAATTGACCACAATGGCCTGAAACATTTCCTAGGGTAGTGAGATATTAATGATAGGCAATAGAAATAGGTAAGTAAATTACAAGCATATGATTTTAATATTACCTATTTCAAGGGGACGCATAATGTAGTAGAAAATGTCTTGTCATGAAGACCCCACTTGAGCTTGATGACTAATAAATCAGAGGATTGGAGACATTTAATCCTTACAAAGTATGCAAAAGATACATGGGCATCGAGATTCATAGATGAGTTGATCCAAAATAGTGATTTCACCCTTGTGAATAAGATCATCATTTACAAAGGGTGTATTTATTTGGTGCCAGGTTCATAGGTGAAGAGGATGGTGTTGAGAGTTTATTATGACTCACCTATGGTAGGACATCTAGGTTTTTACAAAACCTACTGGCAGATTCATGAGAATTTTTCATGGAAAGGGCTCAAAGATGAGGTGTTGCAATATGTTAGAGAGTGTCCTAATTTCCAGCAAAATAAATAAGAGCACTCTTACCCAGCAGGCTTACTTAAGCCACTTCCAATTCCCAACAAGAAGTGAGAGTGTTTATCCATGGACTTCATCACAAGATATAGAGAGCCTAGGGTAGAGACTATATATATGTTGTTGATCAGATTACAAAGTTTGGCCACTTCTTTCCAATCAACACTACATACACTACTACATGTTCAGAGAGGTATTCAAGTTGCATGGTTTACCTTAGAGCATTGTCAGTGACAGGGATAGCAGGTTTATGAGTCACTTCTAGCAGGAGTTATTTAGATTGTGTAGAACAGAGCTTACTTCGAGTACTAGCTACCACCCCTAGATAGATGGTCAAACAAAGATAGTGAACAAATGGGTGGAGGGATACCTTAGGAATTACATAGTAGGGCAAAAAAAGGCTTGAGTTAAGTGGATATATCTATGTGAATATTGTTATAATTCCACTTATCACATGTCTATCTAGATGTCACCATTCATGCCATTATATGGATATGAGACACCTAGTTTCATGGACTTGTTACTATCACATAATAGAGTGCCCAGTGCTGGAGACTTATTATAGGAGAGCAATGACATTGTGAAGGCTCTTAAGCATAATATCAGCAAGGCACAAAATCAATAGAAGCATTATGCTAATTAGAATAGGACTGGGCAGACTTTTGAGGTAGGTGATATGGTATAGTTGATGTTGTAGCCTTATTGCCAGTCCACTCTCAAGAAGAGTGGTGCTGAAAAACTTAAGCCACATTATTATGGGCCTCTTAGGGTGATCAAGAAAATTGGAGAGGTGTCTTACAAGTTGGATTTTATGGCAGAGAGTAGAGTCCATAATATTTTTTGTGTCATGTCTCAAAAAGGTGTTAGGACACAAAAATGTTCCTTCTGCAGTTCTTCCACCCTTGGACGATGAGGGGAAATTGGTTTTAGTACCAGAAGCTATCATTGATTTTAGGGAGAGGAATTTTAGGAGATGTACTATTAGGGAGTACTTGGTGAAGTGGAAGGACCTGCCAGTAGAGGATGTCACTTGGGAGAGTGAAGAAAGTTTGCAGCATCTAGAGTTGAGATTACTTGGGACAAGCTATTTCAAGAGGGGCAAACTATAATGTCCCCATATATTTAGCATCTCAGTGGAGTTCTTAGCCTTTACTTTCTCTAAAGGCTAAGTGGAGAAATAAGGAGATATTGATTAAATTAATTTCTTATAAAGTTATTAAATAAATTAAAACTAAAAGGTGACTTTATATTTAATTAATTTAATTAAAAGTGACTAAATTTATATTAATTAATTAAGAGAATCTTCTAGAAGGAGGAATTTAATATTATTTTATATCTTCTAGAAGGAGGTCCATCTATTGGAGGAAAAGAATAAATAGGGAGGGTAGTTTCATTGTTGGGCATCGAATGTGTTGTCATCTACTCTTCTAGATAGCTTATGGAGCCAAGGGTTTCTATAGTTGTTACATTGCTCATTGGAAATGAATGCTCCCATTGATTTGCATAACTAAGGTGGTGAAATATCTTCTAAAGGGTTGCAACTATTGGAGAAGACAAATCAATCTTTTCATTGTGCCAAATTTGTGGCCTAGGGCCAGATTTGTGGAGAAGGAATAAGTTGGTGTTGGAAATATTCAAGATAAGATAGGTTACTGAGAGGGGAGGGGTGAATCAATAACCTCAAAAATTTAAACAATTTAGCACTTTAAAATATTCACCATTCATTCATCTAATCTACTGCATATATGATAAATCAAACATCCATAACACATCTACACAGTGATTTGGTGACCCAAAAACCTTCCAAATAGAAAGTAAAACTGGGGTGGGTATGATACCCACAAAACTTCATTACTGCAGTATGAAGTTGGCCTATTAAGGCTTACATTGACCACTTCTGGTGATCTACCCTATTAGGAGCACAAAGGACTGCTAGGTCCACCTTGTTAGAGGATTTAAAAACATACACTAAAGTATGCACTCTATTAGGAGATTTATACAAAGACTGTGAAGTCTACCCTATTAAAGGATTTACAAAACTGATTCACCTATTAGGATGAAACAGTGGATCTACTTACAAATTTTATTTTCTGATTAGATCCTTGATGTATAGATCACCTCTTGTGATTGATAAATCTTTACTGCTCATTGTAGACCTTGTTGAATATTCTTCTCTTCTACTGATTTGCATTTATACTTCTCAAAATATTACATGTCTCTCTTGATACTCTGATCCACATATCACATATATCTTGCAAATGATATAATACATTACACATATCCCATTCCAATAATTACAATTGCAAGGTCGGCTAAAACACAAGTGAACAAAATATTACTGAGTCAGCCAAACAGTAAATAACTCGGGTTCACTGAACTGACTCAGTGACCTTCTGATACTCGACGTCCACTACATTACTTGGCATTGTCATGTACTCGGTATAAGTGAAGGCTCAGTCCATACTAATCACCTGATGTAGTTCCAAACTCGGTAACCATTGGAGACTCAGTGGATATAGTATCACTTGGTAAAAATTGAACCTTTCATTCACCTTGCTTTCACTCGATAAAAATTATACTTTCATTACTCGGTAAACATTGTCCTTCCATCACTCGATAGACACTGTGCTTCCATCACTCGGTAGGCACTATGCTTCCATCACTCAGCAAACACTGTGAAGCTAGGTGAACACTGTAAACTCAGTAGACACTACTGGATTGCTCATCCACTCAGTAGCTATACTCAGCTTGGTTAACACTAGAATGCTCAGTGTGAACTGCTTTAGTGATGAATGTACAAGGTAACCACTGAATTCTAGGTATACATTGTAGATTGAGTGATGAGCTCGGTAGCTATACTGATATAGATAAGTTTTTTCACTAATGGCAATAATAACTTAATGCCAACAGTTGGTTATTGCTATAGTATCGCTACTATAGTGTCATCACTACAATGATTTGCTACAATAAATTGCTATAGTGATTTGCTACAGGAAAATTCATATTTTGGGAGCAATTCTATATTTTTATATACTACATTTTGCATTAATTGAGAGTAGATATCTAGGGCATTGGTAGGGTTTGTAAAATCTATTATACTCCGATTTATATCATACTTTTTATCAAAATTTGTTGCCCTAATGTCTTATTGATGTAGATGCATATTTTCCTAGTTGTAATCAGTATTATACAAAAATAATTGCATCTTCATTGTCAGATGTTTGGTGTGTTATTTGCAAGCATATTTATTAAAGTTTGGCATTTAGAAAGTAATCAAATTTTAGATATGCAATATATCTCTTGCTTGCAAAGTGTTTGACGAAATGTCAAACAAGTGAATTAGAGAAGACTTTGTGTTTGACAAAGTTATAACCTATTGGGGTTATTATAGGAATGTTGCCTTTAGTATCAGTAGTAATCATTTCTCTCAACTCTCGTAGAGGTTGTGCATAATTTTGATTCAATTCAGCTACATTATGGAAGGTTTGTTGAAAAAAAGGCAAAGAAATATGTGTAGTTTCTTGTTATTTTCCCACAGTTCTTCTATTCTAGATGTGTTATAAATCTCTAAAACCCTTAATTTTGTTAATGAAATCTAGGATGACATATTTGAATCTAAAAATAAAACCATCACAACCATTCTAGGTCCTTTGATGGATCAAGAAGTTTTAATAGAATCCTTGATCTAGCATGGTTGAATCCTACATTTGAAGAGCGCATAATATCCATGCATTCTTTACATGCAAAAATATGAGTTGTTGTTGCCATTATCATTCGAATCAAAGTTCTTTCTTGGATGTGATTGTAACAACAGATCAAAATTATTTGTTGAATGTAATTTCAACAAGAGCTGTAGAGCAGTCAAGTTCCTTCCAAAGATTGGAAAAATTATTTCCTTTTATGAGATTTTGATTTTAACTTCTTCTTCTTTTTTATGTTGGAAAAAGAAAGGAAAGATAATGAATCAATTTTATTAGAAAGATCAATTAGATTTCAAAGGTCTATATTTTATTTCAACACAAGCCAAATAATCTAGATTTTTAGATAAGTGGAAGATTGGTCTTCCGATGGTCTTCTGATTAGCAATATTGTAGTGGTTGGAACCTTCCAACAAGGGCTCAAAGGTCTCCTAACATGGATATATTTGACTCCTAACAAGGTCACATCCTTTCACAAGGAACTTATATATTAATACATTATCTTGTGGGTACCATCTCTACAAGGGCTTTCCCTTTGATCAAGGGTTACACTAGTCAACAAATTATTGCATTATGTTGTATGGTTTACCCTAGTCAACAAATCATTGTGTTATGGTGTATGGTTTCTTGTCATTATACATTACTCTTTTAGTTGTTGGAGATTGGATTTAATTGTATTCGAAGATAGATACCTCCTATTGAGGGGTAGCAAAATCCTCATAACCCACAAGGTTAGAATTAATCTAGATTGGCACATTCCTAACACCTTTCATCTACATGACCTTTGCATTGTCTTTTTCCTTGGTAACACCAACATTCACCTCCTCTTGAATTTTATCAAGTTCTACCCCAATTATATTTTCACCCATATTCTTCTTGTCTTCATATTTTTCTTTTCCCTTGTTATTATCTTCCTTAGTCTCCTCTCCGACTTCAATTTTGGTACCTTTTTCTTCAAACACCCCATCCTTATTCTTCTCCACAGTTGTAGATTTTGAACCCTTCTCTGAGTCCTTCTCTCCACTAATTTTTTGAAGAACGGAGGCCACCTCTTCTTCAATCCCACTCCAGATCTAACCAACCTTGCTTTTCTTTGCCTAAGAGAGGTTCTTTGAAGAAATATTTTAGGCACAAGAAAAAACTTTTGAATATGATTTAGAAGATGATACAAATCAAACAAGTAGAAGTAGCAATCAATTCAAAATCAAAATGTAGAACAAGAACTATTCTTTAAGATTGATGATGGAAGTCAAGTTTAAAATGAACCTCAAGAAGAACAAAGAACATTAAGATATGTATCTACAAATCATCCTAAAAATCATATTATTTGGTAATGTTGATATTATAGTAATGATGCGAGGAAAGATGAGAAATGGGATTTTTTTATTTTAAAAATTGAACCTAAGAATGCTAATGAAACATGCAAAGATGAATCTTGGATTAATGTTATGAATAAAGAACTTGAAAAGATTGAGAAGAACAATATGTGGGACTTAGTCTCTAGGCCTAAAGATATGAATGTTATAGGAACAAAGTGGGTATTCATAAACAAAATGAATGAGTAGGGAGAAGTTGTAAGAAACAAGGCAACATCGGTATGTAAATGTTACTCTCAACAAGAAGGTGTAGATTCTGAAGAAACATTTTCCCTAGTAGAAACATTAGTTGTTATAATATTTTTTTTGGCATATGCATGTAGCATAAATTTCTAAGTATATCATACAGATGTCAAATCACTTTTCTTGAATAGAGAACTTGAAGAAGTCTACACTGAGTAGATTGATGGATTTCCACTGATTGAACAAAAGGACATGGTGTGTAAGTTGAATAAAATACTTTATGGATTGAAGCAAGCACCTAGAGCTTAGTATGTGAGGTCGGATAAGAATTTGTTTAAAATTAGGATTAAAGAAAGGTATTAAAAATAGTAATTTGCACTTAGGAGTTAATTCATATGGCTTACTGATTATTGAGGTATTTGTTGATGACATTTTTTTTGGTGGAAATGATGAAGTAAGTAATAAATTTTTTGATGAAATAGAAGGAGAATTTGATATGTCTATAATAGGTGATATGAAGTGCCTTTTGGGAATGTAAATAACTCAAACATAAGATGGCATTTCTTATAGCTCAAAGTATCTTGAGGAATTTTTGGTAAGATTTTGAATGGAAATTTGTAAAACCGTTGGAATACCTATGGTAACATGATGTAAGTTGACTAACAATGATGATTCCTCTAGCACAATTCATACAAGATATAGATCAATGATTGGTAGATTATAGTATTTGACTCATACTAACCTAATATTGCTAGTGTAGTTAGTATTGTAGTTCAATATCAAGCAAATCCTAAGGAATCACATCTTGTAGTAGTAAAGAAGATATTCATATACTTGAAGGAAACTATGATAGATCCAATGACTTTACATTGTATTCCTATACTAATTTTGATTGGATAAGAAATGTAGATGATAGAAAAAGCACTAGTGAAGGAGCATTTTTTCTTGGAGGAAGATCTTAATCAAGAAACAAGATATCACCTCTCGGTCTACAAAAGAAGAGTATGTATCAACAATGAATATTGTAATCACATAATGTGGATGAAATAGACAATAAATGATATTGGTATTATACTTTTTGAACATATTATCATGCATTGTGACAATACAAGTACTATTAATATGTCTAAGAATTCAGTTCTATACTCTTAGACTAAGTGTGTTGTAATTATCACTTTCTAGAGAGAAATTTGTTAAGAAGGATATTAGATTGGAATATGTGAGCACAAAAGAGTAGGTAGTAGATATATTCAATAAAACATTTGGCTAGAGACACTTTTGAGTGTCATAGAGGTACGGTTGGGGTAATGGCCCCACCCTATACAGAGTAATTGATGCATACTTGCATCAGTCTAGTGTATTCAAAATATATTTATTCATCTAGACATGTTGATTGGTACTATTCCTTTGGGGGAGGGGAGGGGTTCGCATTGTGTAGAGCTAATCCTAGAGCTCTTATATAATTATTTTTGGTATAACAGTGTCTATTGGCAGTTGACATTTCTTTGGTTGCAGATTGACTTAATCCAATACAAGTACTTTGATGAAGATCATCATCAAAGGGGGAAAAAACTTTAGAATGAGAGAAGATCATTTAGTTATGTTGATATTTGGCATATTGGCACATGTTCCATTGATGTAAATGGGGGAGAAGATAGTTAAAAAAATTAAATAAGAAGATATATATATAGGAAAGTATCATAATTGATAAATAAAGGCATATATATAGATGGAGAATATATAGGTTGAGGATATTCATAAAATTGTATTATGATGACTATTTTTGGATTTATTTTTTTTCCCATATGTTGTCATCAATGCCAAACGGAGAAATTGTTGGCAATTGATGTCTTTGTTAGCACTTGGATGAGTTTTTGAAATATTGTATTGATAACTAGTTTCGCCATTGATGACAACATATATATGTATGTTCATGATAGACACAAATTATGTATATCATAGATTAATTATCAATACAATGAGGTTATTTTGTGATAGCATTATGTATGTGAGCTTACTTGTGTGTAGTAGAATGAGTATAAGTATCATATCTATGTTCACTATTATTTTTGTAAAGATTTGATTAAGTTATAATTTGTATGGTAAAGATTGGTTGCAAACCACTATATAGGAAACAGTGACAGATTTAGTTGTTGGTATTTTGGTTATGTCATTTTGGCCAACATGAATCTACCACGGTGAGCTTAGAAGAGGATAGAAGAATGGTTTGTGTATTTGTGTTCGTGATTGGGAAGCATTTGGATTACTTAGAAAAGGTTGCTAATGTTTATCATGTGGTATATTTTACTAACAACTAAATGTATTGTACAAATGTGTAATTCATTACTATAAAATGTAATATCTTTATTGTAATGAACCTTATTGCAATGGTTTTAATAATGATTATGAAGGTGTGTATTCCTTAGCAAGGTCCTATGTAATTAAATGTACATTAGGGAATCGCTAACAATCTAATCTAATCAATTAATTGTAAAGGGTATAAAAACAAAGATGTTTCCCTTGGTTGGGTATTAGATCAATTATGTTGTGAGATTTTATGTTGGATGACCAGAGAAGAGAAGAGATAATGCTGATTGAGGTGAAATTTAAAGGGATTGTTTTGGCAAGTAAGTTGTAGATCAGTCAATTCATGTTATTGGATGTGTTATCCTGGAAGTATTATCTTTCACATTTGTCCTCTAAAAAGGACTATTGTACCAAAAGCATTGTATTTGACTCCTAATAGGGTCACATCCTTTCACAGGGAACTTATGTATTAGTACATTATCTTGTGGATACCATCCCCACTAGGGTTTTTCCTCCAATCAAGGGCTTCCCTAGTCTACAAATCATTGTGTTATAGTGTATGGTTTCTTGTTGTTATACATCATTATTTTAATTATTGGAGATTAGATTTATAGGTCTAGATTTAATTATATTTTGTCACAATTGATTCATCCCCCACCCCCTTTTAGTCGTATGTGGACTTTACTTCTTAACAATCCTCGTGTGCTAATGAGATCAATAACTGATTCTACGGGAACATGTGCTCCTGGCAAGTGGTCAATAAAGTTATGTATTAATGTATTTGTGTATGGTTTCCACTCGATTATTTTCCCCAAGTGTGGATATTCTTTTATCATCTTTTTGCATTTCCTGAATCTAGCCCCTTGCATATTATAGTTCATTGGATTATGTAGAGTTGATTATGCCAACCTACAAGTATGTGCGCTCACTTATGGTGACATCTTACATGACCTAAACTCACGGGTTTAGGCTAGCTAGGTGTTGGTTCATTCAACGATTGGATTGGGATTTTGCATTAGACTTATGGCACTTCTCATAAGAGGAGAAAGATGTGTAGGATAGATGTGTGAAGTGGCTTCTCATGGTTATCCTAGCTTGAAAGTGGCCAACAAGATATCATGAAGAGGTTTCAATAAGTGATAACTAAATAAACAAATAGAATAATAAAACTTAAAGAAAAATAAGTGAATTTGACCACCTAGCCTCCTAAGGGGGTCAAATGAAGGTGGTGTGTCTAGCCTTCTCAATAAGTTAAACTAAGACATAGTATCTGGCCTCCCGAGGGTGTTGGAATAAAGATACATTCCAAGTCTTGTCTCCTAAGGGAGTTGGAATGAAAACTCAATGTTGCTTAGGATACTATTAGACAAATAACAACACTAAAGTCCCTAAATATTAGTCTATAATATTTTATGACTAGTAAATTAGAATACTACAGTGTGACATTTATAAGCATTTATGTTATCTTGAGTTATGCATTTAGTTGGCGTGTGTGAAACCCTTTGTGTATGTATCTTTTGTGACTATGGTTGGGTCATTATCTCCATGAGCATAATGGGGTGGGGCCTACATGGTCCATGTGGTAGGGAGGTTTTTCTACCTATACCGTTGTTGGAGATCAAAGAATATTAATGGTCTTCTCATCCAAATGTAGAATCTTGCTTGACCTTCTGTTTCTCTCTTGTCATCTTGATTATTGTACTTAGACTCTTGATGCAATTTCTCTTGTAGGTTGAATAGAACTTGTAATTGAAATGCTAGATGATTAGGATGTTAGCAATCTATTTTATGTATTGTTGTGCTTGAATGTCTATCTCCTTGATTTGCACATTCCAACACTCCCTGGAGTGAAGTATCATTTTTATGACCTTTGCATCTTAATTTTTCAGGCGAAACATCAAAATATCACATCTAGATGATCCTGAGTCACTTCCTATAAATCTAAGGTTGCTTCTAGTGACTCTAAGATCCTGAGTGACTTTTAGGTTGTCTTTCATCATATAAAAAAAGTCACTTCAAGGGTTTTGAGTCTAATTTGGGATGTTAAGTCACTTTTGGTTAGTCATTTAAGCAACAATGGATATTTCCACTCATGTGTCAAATTGGATTATTGCATATTTGAGAATCCTTTAAGGAGATGTATCCTTCCAAGTCAAAATTGACAAAAATAAACCCTAAGTTGACAAAAAGTGGATGTAGACTTGTGATTATTCTTCTTGATAAAAATGGTGAATGAACTTGTATGGTTAACCACCTAGGAATTGTGCTTTGGGCTTTAAAATGAATACCAATTTAAATGACAACATAACAATTGGAATGAACCTTGCATGTTAATCAAGTAGGTGAAAATTGAAACAAATGAACACAATTGAGGGCTTGGGAATTTTTTGTTAGTTGTTTTAGTCTCTTGCTTGTGATGTGTTGTGCTATATACCTTTATTTAACAAGAAAAAAAAAATATTTACTTATGATCGATCCATGATCCGAGGATTGCATGGCATTACAATTTCCGTTCAATTAGGATTTGATATCAGGAGTGTTATTCTTGTATTCAAAATCTTTGATAGTAAGACTTTGTTTTTGTACTACATTCTAAGTCTTGGTTGAACGCTCCAATGTAATCCTCAATATGGTTATCTAGAAAAGCAAGGAAAACAATGATAATACATAAATAAATAATTTAAAATATAAAAAATATAAGCATATGCTGCAATCTATTAACTTGAAAGTTTTAGGAGGGTGGTGATGTGCCAATCAACATTCACATTGCTAGCAACATTCTATAATATAGTAAGTGGATATAAGGGACTTAATTAACTTAACAAAGTAGTTAACTATGATTAATTTGGCAGTCATGATTAATCTCCATTTAACCTTTTTTGGCCTAGGATAAAATCTAGAGAGAATTAATTTTTTAACTACATCTATTTTTGTTGTCTTGTAGTTTCTCACATAATTATTTATGATCTCATTCACAATTCTTCCTCCTAAGATATTGATTGTGCTTTATCAATGAAGGTGCAAGTAATTTGGTCCTGAATCTAGAGAGCTAATAAATTAATTGCTCTCTCTCTCTCTCTCTCTCTCTCTCTCTCTCTCTCTCTCTCTCTCTCTCTCTCTCTCTCTCTCTCTCTCTCTCTCTCTCTCTCTCTCTATTGCCTTGGTTTTCCTCACATACTTATTTGATAGTTTCATTTTGATTGTCCTCTTGTTGAAGACAAAAGTGGACAATATGGCAAGTGGGAATGAATGAACAATAGTTGAATGGACCAAGAGCAACATGTGAAAAAGTTTTTGTATCCATGTGATTATCTCTGTCAATTGGATGGCGTACCATTACGTTTATCTCTCCATGACATAGTTACCAAAAACATGACAAGAGACCTTTGTTTCCCATTTCAATGGTCAAAACGGGCTTCCCGTCACGAAACTATCATTTTCTATAAGAAGTTCTAGTCTTGTTTGAATTAAATTTAAACAAATAATAATTTTCTCTTAATTATTAAAGACACACAAATAAATCCAAATAAATTACCACAGTACCACTTTATACAAATTTATTATGTTTAATTACTTTTACCAACAATTGTGAGCAAGTAACAAATATTTTGCATTAAATTTCAAGTTCTTAGTTCACAAGTAGTTAGTGATAGTTTGATTTATTATTATTTTAATGACAGAAGAGTAATTATTTATGCTAGATTTTTCAAGTATCAGTTAACTATATATTGATTTACAAATTTTATTTTAAGTATTTAATTGTGAGATTAAATTATTTTAAATTTTAGTAGTTAGCATATTTATTGTACTTTTCATATTTCACAATTTATATAAAACAAGGGCTCTATAGAGCTTAAGTCCCTACATAAGATGCAAGGAAACAAAATTAAGAAGCTTTAATGCAAACATTGTTTTTAAAAGAGACAAAATTTTAAGAAAAATAGTTGTTCATCTAAAATAAATAAAAGTAATAACTACAAAATCAAATAAATATACCATAGTATCTTGAATTTTAGATTGAACATTTTCATTGCTAAGCCTTTCGACATTGTTTTATATATGGTGTGGATCTTCAGTCATTTGTTGGACAATGAGGCAAAATTGTAGCCTGCAAATACATGCCTAGATGGCATAATTTTGTTAGATTTTTTTAAATGTTCAGATATGCAACTCTAGTGGATTGTGCAAGGACGACACAAAAGAGTTGAAATCTAATAGAATAATCTAAATAATCGATAAAATTAAAAACTTCACTAAGTAATATATCAAAAATATAAAATAAATAAATAAATAGGATATTTTATTAAGTTAAGAAATTTTAAAAAATTCTTATCAAATAATAAAAAAAATTAGATTAACTAATTATAAATAACTTACAATTATTTGAATATATAGAAGTTTTAGATACATATAAGGAGTTATAAAATTTCTTATACAAATAAATGATAACATCCAATGCATTCAATTTCAAACTTCTATAGACATAGAAAATAACTGAAATAAACAAAATTATTTTCTAATTCTCCCCACCAACTACCTCAAATAGAGTAGTATTTTGCATTATATAAGAATAAGGGAAAAAATAGCTCTTTGCACAAGATAGCCCACATACAACGGATAGAAAGTGGTGATAAATAACATAAAAGCTACAAGGATTTTCTGTAATGCCCTGCCAAGGGATCCAAAGAATTAACCTAGAATTTCACTAAGTTTGGTAACATTTTTTTTTTTTTACATGAAAGTAAATACCATACATAACTTATTCACAATAACGGAAGCCATAGCAATGTCCATCTGAAAAGTAAACATAACATACATAACAGATTACATTCTTTAAGATCCCTTAACGTTGAATTACATACATGAATCCATCTAGTACAACAACCACATGAAATAATAATGATAAGTCCAATGTTTAAACATTATATTTCCAAATGCTCAATCATCCTCTGTACATGTCACAGCGTATGACAAGCTCAAAGAATATACATATGTAGAATAAGGTACATCATCCTATTCCAATCCATGATACATCAAAGTAGAGATAATCACGTGATACATCATCATAGAAGACATATACATCCATCATAAAGATCAAACAAAATAAACTAAGTGCACGGTTCCTCCCAACCGTTAATAGCATCATTAGACCATCGTGGATCCTAGCCATCCCTCCGTGCGTAACATTCCAAAGCACCAAAGAGATCATCGGCTATTAACATAGTAGGAATGTCACCCCTAAAAACATCCTACTAACATGCAAAGTGAAGCATAATAAATCATCGACTAACATATGCAAATCATCAATGTAAGGAACATACCAGCAAATACATCCATCACAAGGTATATCATCTATCATAATGATCCAAGAACAGAATGAAGATAAATACCAACCAAGAATACTCCAGCCACGGTGTCTCAATGGATCTCAAATGATAAGAGTGGAAAAAAATACTACCACCTGACCACGTGGAACCTAAGTGGTCCACTCCCACCATGCTGAGGAGATAATCTCAAGTCCCAAACAGGATATCAATTCACAAAGCACAAATCTCTATAAGTCCAGGAATCCTAAAAGTATACTAACTCAAAGGTTCCAACACACACAAAATCGACATCTAATTCCCAGAGGCACACAATGACATGTAGGAAACCTACTATGCAAGCGGGAAAGTGTCATCGCAATTATCACATACAAGTTACCCTGGCAGTTAGCTAAACTCCACGGGTCCATACTGATCTCATGCGGCCACTAGTATCCTCTCATACTGATGAGGCATACTACGGAATGCACAGTCACAACCATGTGTTCTCACTACTCCCATCCTAGCCTGTACAAGCGCTCAAGGCATGGGCGAGAACATCAAAACAATTATATTTTTAGGTTCATTTAATTCTCATTTAGTGTGTAAATGTTATCACTTATTAACCAAACTTACAATGAGTTACCCTGGTAGCCACTTAGGGCCCTGACCCCCATTGCAAGCCACTTCCCGTCACTACATGCAGATATCCTACCCTAATGCTCATGGACTCATAAATCGCCAAATCACAAAAGATAATCCATAAAATCATCAAATATGCATAAAAGCATCAAATCTCCATGAGCAAACATCCATAGAAAATCATGAACACAATAGCTCTCTATTGGCAACTGAAGTATCACTGATAATCAAAGTATCCAGTGGTTCTCAATAACCAAAATATATATCTCAATCATACTGATCGAAGACTCCAAAAATGGTTGAGTCAAACATGTCACAACATGACATCATCAAGAATAAATCCACATCTCAGTCCCATCATGGCAACTAGAAAATAATCAAGGATAACTTATTGATAATTCAAAAATGATTAGCTCAAGTGTCTCATACACATACATCTCAGCTTCACACATGAAGACTGATGAACAAATACAAACAGTAAATACAAACATTTCATAGAGCATACAATCAAATTACCATGGTTGGGCTTATAAAGATCAAGACCAAATAAGATCAACATGCCAACACATCTCATCACCCCCGAGCCTCTGGTAACAACCTAGGACTGGTCAACACTAGTTAACCCAAAACCCAAAACAAGAAGCATATAGAATACACAATGCAAACACATGTTTTGGTTTTGCTAAGTTTTCAAATTTGAATTTAAAAGTCTCAGTTTACGTATTCCCAAATTATATTAAGTGGAAAAATTTTACCTTTTTTTTAACCCATGTATTTGTTTGATAGATAAAAGTTTCTCCTCAAAACTGTTAAACTCCATTTGCTAATTGTACTAATAATATTTTGTCTATATAAACGTTGTTTGAAAAAGATCCCTATCACAAACCAATAAGACTCATTGTAGATTTTAACATGAATAATCTCCAAATTCTTAACATTATCATCTTCATTAAACAACTCTAAAATTGTTTAATATATATTAAATAGTATTCAATATACATTATAAAAATTCCACTATTAAAATCTCTTTTTCTTTTAATTTTCTCTCATTTAAAAATCCATTTACTTAGATTGACTAATAATTAATTACACTTCTTCTACTATTAACTAATCTTAATTAAATTTGATTTAATTAGATTAAATAATAAACCATATAAAACTAATGCATATTAATAAGATTCTAATAAGGGAAGATTGCAATAATATCTTTAATCCATTCCATGCTTTGGTATATTATTTTTTTGTGAAGTTTTAGCATAAAGAACTCTTGGTTATGGAAAATGGAGAAATATCTGTCCTTGAATAAAATAATCTCAGTACGACGGCCATATCTCCCTAATGAACCGTTGGATCGGGCTGAAATTGAAATATGTTGGAGAGGGCCAAGTCGCGCCAATTTTGACTAGAGTGATCGAATAAATTCGATCACAATAAAAAGTTATGAATGACTAAGTTCGGATCTATCCAAGGGGCAGCGACAGGGCAATTTGTGATGAATTGAAAATTTCCTCTTAAAATAATTGTTCTCTAAATTTAACCATAAAAGGGTTTATTCATACGCATACAAAAATATAATTGATAGAAAGATTACATCTAATCATTCGAATTTTCACCATAAAATTTCTATTTTAATTCCAAATCTTGTCTTTCTAATTTAATATAAATTTGAACCCAAATCCGATTCATATCTAATTATTTCTCCTTAATTGGATCTAGGGTTTTTCTATTGTTTTCTTCTCAACCAAATAGCATATCTAGATTCCAATTTTAAATTACAGATTCAATCGTAGAGAAGTTTCAGACACATATAACAGACACGATGAAGATAGGAATGCATGATGCGGAAATAGCATAAGTAAAATCACAAGAATCTACCTGAATTCTGATGCTAATTCGCTCTTCCTCAGAAAACCCGCAGAGCAAGCTCCCTTCTTCATAGTTCTTGAGTCCTCCAATGCTCCAATTGCTCTCCACGCTATCTCTAAGCTTCTATGAATGCCTGAATACAAAGAGCTCTCAAGAAACCTTTGGAATGCTTCTTGAAACCGCTGAAAGGTGTCACCAACTAAGCATGTGTCTTTTCCAACCTTTTTGATGAGTCATAGAGTTGTAGACACCTTGTGCTTAATTGATGCACTAACCCCCGTGTTGTTGACACATGTTAATTCCCATGCAAGCTTATAACTCCAATTTACTTTTTAAATAATTTCTATTTAAATTTTATAACTTTTATTTTAATTTTTTATAACTTTTATTATTGTTATTTTATTTATTACTTTATTATTATTTTATAATTATTATTAATTTTAATTTCTAATTTTCTTTTATTTAATTCCTTTCCTCAATAATTCACATTTAATTAATTACAATCAAAATATCAAAGATCATGATATTTTATTTATTTTCTCAAATAAATAATTTATTAATTAAATCTATTTATTAAGACTTAATTAATAGAAAATTCACCATAGACCTTCAAGATAAAATATGAAAACTCATCATAGAACAAATCATACAAAATAACTCTAAAGGGTTAAAAATCACGAAATATGTCATCCGACACATTTGGTGGGTATTCAACTTTGATACTTGTCCTAACTCACTAGGACAAATGATTTTTAGGTTTGGGATTTGGACTTGAGAATTTATCTCCCTTCTCTTATCATTGAGATAGTATAATAGGGTACGCTCATCCTGCCAATTCAGGGAAGTCGATACCTGATACCTGCAACCTGCAGAAAAACCATGCATGTACATACAATATATAATGCTAAGCTAAATAGATAATGGCAAGAAGTGGTGCATCGTGTAGATCTCGACTAAGCAGGTGACTACAACTCCCTTCCTTAACCACATCAGAAACGCCATACAATAAGAAAACACGCACACCATACACATGCAAGTATGGGGTAAGTAACCATAATAAAACACATGAGATAATAAACCATCTAACTAATCATCATTAATAACTGAAAACAATGTAATGATCATCATACATACATGAAATGTAAAGTCTAAATGATCTCATCATATATCAACTGAATCCCTATCATAATATCTAATAGTGTCAAAACAACACCACTAAACCATCAACATAAAACTAGTCAATCAAAGTCTGATAATAATAGCAACAATAAGTCTAGAAAAGATGTGAACGAGGATAGGCACTACATCCACCCCCCCTTGGATTAGGCTTACTCCTGGAAGCCTACAAACAAATAGGGATATAACTCCCTCAATCTAGCTGCATCCTCCCAAGTAGCTGAAGAATCATCAGTAGGGTCCCATTGGACCCTTACCTGCTCGATGGTTCAACCCCTGAGGGTCAACTCCCGCTGCTCCAGAATACGAACCGGCTCCAAAGCCAGCTGCCCGTCCTCTACCTGCAACGCATTCCAATCAAGAACATGCACAATATCAGGAATATATTGCCTAAGCACTGAAACATGGAAAACATCATGAATGCGAGCTAGGTTGGGCGGTAGAGCAAGATGGTAAGCAACCGGGCCAATCCTCTCCAAAATCTCGAATGGTCCCACAAAGCGAGGTGCTAGCTTAAAACCCTTTTCATACCGGATCGGACTCTTTCGCGGTCGCACTCTCAAGAAAACCTTATCACCCACAGCAAATTGCTTATCTGTCCTATGAGCATCGGCATACTTCTTCTACCTATCCTGTGCCATAGTCAAATGCTCACGGATACGCACTACCTGTTGCTCCATATCACGAAGCATCTCAAGTCCCAATAGAATGCGATCCTTGAGGTTGTCCCAACTCAATGGTGTACGACAAGGATGTCTATATAATGCTTGAAATGGTGTCATGCCAATAGAACTATGATACCCATTGTTGTAAGAAAACTCCACCAGGTAGAGATAGTTCTCCCAATGTGTCTGCCTATCCATCACATACATCTGTAACATATCCTCCAAAACTTGGTTTAGCCTCTCTGTCTGACCATCAGTCTCTGGATGATATGCCAAACTCAAGTTTAACTGCGCTTCAAGCTCATGCTGCAGTGATGTCCAAAATGCAGATGTGAATACAGGATCCCTGTCAGAAATGATCTTTCTAGGAATACCATGTAATCAAGCACAATGTCACGCATGAAGACATTTGCTACAGAAGTTGTTGTGTAGGAAGACCTGATCAGTGAAAAATGCGCCACCTTAGTCAACCGATCAACGGTAACCATAATAGCATCATGACGTCGAACTGTCATAGGTAATCCTACTATAAAATCCATGGAGATGATATCCCATTTCCAAGAAAGAATGAGATTTGGCTGCAAAAGTCCAGCCGGGTGCTGGTGTTCTGCCTTAACTCTCTGACACTCAAGACACCTAGCCACAAAATTAGCAATATCTTGCTTCATCCTGGACCAAAAGAAAAAACATCTCAAATCAGCATGCATCTTCTTGACACCTGGATGTGCTGAGTAAGGTGTACGATGGGCTTCTGCCAGAATCAAAGTGCGAAGCTCATCCAATAATGGCACATAAATCCTCCCCAAATGTCTCAAAAGACCATCTGATTCTCGAACGTAACCTGCAAACTTACCTTCCAAGGGTCTCCCTAAATCTATCTCTCTATACACTTCCTGATACCAAGAATCCGTAGGAAGTGCCTGAAGAATTTGACTCCTCAAATCCACACTAAGAGTCATCGATGTTACCACATGTCTCCTGTGACTCAAAGCATCTGCCACCACATTCTCCTTACCCTGAATGTACTTAACCTCAAAATCATACTCGCATAAAAAATTTCATCCATCGTCTCTAGCGAGCATTCAAATTAGGCTGAGTAAAAATGTACTGAAGACTATGATGATCACTATGTAGCTCAAATCTGTGCCCCAACAAGAAATGTCTTCACCTTGTCAAAGCATGAACTACTGCTGCTAACTCAAGATCATGTGTAGGGTAATTTAACTCATGATCCTTGAGCTTGCATGATTCATACGCAATCACCCGTCCATTCTGCATCAACACTGCTCCAATTCCTTCAAGAGAAGCATTTGTACACACCATGAAATCACCTTCTGGTTCAGGTACAGCTAAAATCGGTGCACTAGTCAAAAGCTCCTTGAGCCTCTGAAATGCTTCCTCACATTTCTCTATCCACACAAACTTCTTACCTTTCCTCTGAAGAGAAGTGATAGGATGTGCTATCCTAGAGAAGTTCTGGACAAATCTGCGATAATAACTAGCTAAACCCATGAAACTACGAATCTCTAACACATTAGTCGGGGTAGGCCAATCTATTATTGCCTGAATCTTTGCAAGATCCACTGAAATACCATCAGCTAAGATAACATGCCCTAGATATTGAATCTTCGATTTGAAGAATTCACACTTAGCGGCATTGGCATAAAGTTGATTGCCTCTCAAACACTGCAATACCAACTGCAGGTGTTCCTCATGCTCCTTCTGAGTCTTAGAAAATATCAATATGTCATCAAGAAATACAAGAACAAACCTGTCAAGATATGATCGAAAAACACCATTCATCAAACTCATGAACATTGATGGAGCATTAGTCAACCCAAAAGGTACAACTGTGAACTCATAATGCCCATAGCGCGTTCGAAAAGCGATCTTGTGAATATCTGCTTCCTTAATACGAAGCTGGTGGTATCCTGACTTAAGGTCAATCTTGGAGAATACTGTAGCTCCCTTGATCTGATCAAATAAGTCATCAATCCTAGGCAAAGGATACCTGTTCTTAATAGTCACCTTGTTCAACTATCTGTAGTCAATACAAAGGCGCAAAGAACCGTCTTTCTTCTTCACAAAGAGCACTGGAGCTCCCCATGGTGATACACTAGGTCGAATGCTCCCTTTGGCCAAAAGTTCCTCTAGCTAAAGACATAGCTCACCCAGTTCCTGAGTAGTCATACGATAAGGAGCTTTAGAGATAGGCTCCGCTCCAAGAATTAGATAAATGCTAAAATCAATGTCCCTCTTTGGAGGCATGCCTAGAATCTCACTTGGAAAGACATCTACGTACTCCTGTAAAATTGGGTGATCTAAAGTTTTCCTCATAGGATCTTCCTCATCAAGATCATTTACCATAACAGAAAATATCTGACATCCCTTACGGAAACTTTGCTTCAATTGCATAGTAGAAATCATCCGCAGAGATATAGGCCTCGGCATCCCAACTATCTTCACATCATTCCCTTGGTCATCTTGGCACAAAATAATCTTCTTCCTACAATCTATACTGGCTCTATGAGATCCAAGCCAGTCCATGCCTAGAACCACATCATAGGAACCAAGGGGTATGACTCGAAGATCCACTGTCGTATCAAAGCTCCCTAAGCTAAGCCCACACTTATGAACTACAGAATCTGTGGAGGCCTTAATTCCTGAGGCTAGTTCCACTTGCCAACCATGATCTTGCTTCACCGCATCCAGCTTACACTTAGAAACTATAGATGGCAAAATAAATGAATCTGTAGCTCCTGAATCAAACAATACTGAAAGAGATATACCTCAAATAGCACCTATGGTCTCAACCACTGTTCCCTAATGATCTGCCTGACGCTGGTCAACTGCTGCAAAAACTCTATGAGCTCTCCCTGCATCACCAACTGTAGGTTCTAAAGCTGTAGGCCTAGGTCCTGAAAACTGAGGTGCTCGCTGTGGACACTAAGCTGCATAATGTCCAATCTGACCACATGAAAAATATTATGAATTCCTGCCAGATCCTCTTCCCATAGGTGGTACATTAGATTGCTGGCGACTGTTCCTGCTTACAAAAGAATGGCTACTCTAAGCTGGTTGATTGGACTGATTCTGTTTATTGCGTTGAGCATTGCGATTATTCTTAAAGTTAGAACCTTTGCCACCACCTTGAGCCTGAGAATTTGATCCCTTCTGTTGCTACGTCTGCTGAGACTGTTGCTGATATTGTTTTCTCTTAGAAAAGAAAGGCTTCTTGTTACCACCTAAATTGAAGTTGCCTTTAGATCCTGATGCTGCTGGTGCTCCTACAAAACCACCTTGACCAAGGTTGACACTTTGCTCAACAAGGATTGCTCGATGTACCGCATCTTTGAGAGTTTTTGGCTCAAATACCTTGGCACCCCCAATTATATGGTTATTCAAACCCCTAATAAAGTGTTGTGTCAACTGAGCTAAATTTTCACTGAACCCTGAAAAAGGCATAAGCTCATAAAACTTACGCTCATACTCGGTAACTGACAAAGTGTACTGCTTGAGATTATGAAACTCATCTGCCCTTTGTAGTTTCCATTCCTCTGGTAGGAATCATTCACGGAAACTCTCTAAGAATAGTTCCCACGTGACACTGCTCATATCTATTCCCAGCTTCTTCTCCTCAATCGTCCACCAAGTGGCCCCAAAATTCTCTAAATTAGTGATCGCAAATCTTGCCTTAACATTGCTGTCAAAATCCTGCATGGCAAAAATCCTGTCGAGGGAAATCAGCCACTGCTCAGCCACATAATCAGAACCTTGCCCATTGAAAGGCTTGACCTTGGATCTTGAAAGATCCTTCATCTGAGTGGACATAATGGACCTCTAACGATCCTTCCGAGGACTTCTAGATCTGGGTCTATGCTCTTGTTCTGTCTGATGCACTTTAGGTTGTTCTTGAACAGGAGGTAGACGTTCTAAAATAGTCTGCATCATCTGTCTCAAACCAACCTCTTTAGACTCAGCTTGGTCCTCTCTACGGCTCTCTTCCTGCTGCCTATTAGAGTGCTCTTCCCTGCTCTCTACACGACCCGATCCCTCATGGGCACTGACAGCTCTGCCACGACCACAGCCTTTTCCTCGGCCTCTACCACGGCCTCTAACAAAAGACCTAGTCCCAGACACCATCTTACAACAGAATAATGTACTATTACAATCAAAAGACACATGTTTGCAATAGACTAAGTTCAATTCTATGTTTAGGTTTAAGTAAAATCTCTAGTTTTGAAAACTAAGTGTTGAAGTATGAAAAATATTCAAGTAACAGTTCAGGTTCTGTTTCAGCTCACCTAGTTTCAAGTTGAAGAGATACACTTAATAGTTCACAGTTCTAGTTGTTCCAAAATACCCAGAGCTCCCAATGTAGAAACTCGGGCTCTGATACCAAATGTAATGCCCTGCCAAGGGATCCAAAGAATTAACTTAGAATTTCTCTGAGTTTGGTAACATTTTTTTTTTTTTACATGAAAGTAAATACCATACATAACTTATTCACAATAACGAAAGCCATAGCAATGTCCATCTGAAAAGTAAACATAACATACATAACAGATTACATTCTTTAAGATCCCTTAACGTTGAATTACATACATGAATCCATCTAGTACAACAACCACATGAAATAATAATGATAAGTACAATGTTTAAACATTACATTTCCAAATGCTCAATCATCCTCTGTACATGTCACAGCGTATGACAAGCTCAAAGAATATACATATGTAGAATAAGGTACATCATCCTATTCCAATCCATGATACATCAAAGTAGAGATAATCACATGATACATCATCATAGAAGACATATACATCCATCATAAAGATCAAAAGAAATAAACTAAGTGCACGGTTCCTCCCAACCGTTAATAGAATCATTAGACCATCGTGGATCCTAGCCATCCCTCTGTGCGTAACATTCCAAAGCACCGAAGAGATCATCGGCTATTAACATAGTAGGAATGTCACTCGTAAAAACATCCTACTAACATGCAAAGTGAAGCATAATAAATCATCAACTAACATATGCAAATCATCAATGTAAGGAACATACCAGCAAATACATCCATCACAAGGTATATCATCTATCATAATGATCCAAGAACAGAATGAAGATAAATACCAACCAAGAATACTTCAGCCACGGTGTCTCAATGGATCTCAAATGATAAGAGTGGAAAAAAACACTACCACCCGACTGCGTGGAACCTAAGTGGTCCACTCCCACCGCGCTGAGGAGATAATCTCAAGTCCCAAATAGGATATCAATTCACAAAGCACAAATCTCTATAAGTCCAGGAATCCTAAAAGTATACTAACTCAAAGGTTCCAACACACACAAAATCGACATCTAATTCCCAGAGGCACACAATGACATGTAGGAAACCTACTATGCAAGCGGGAAAGTGTCATCGCAATTATCACATACAAGTTACCCTGGCAGTTAGCTAAACTCCACGGGTCCATACTGATCTCATGGGGCCACTAGTATCCTCTCATACTAATGAGGCATACTACGGAATGCACAGTCACAACCATGTGTTCTCACTACTCCCATCCTAGCTTGTACAAGCGCTCAAGGCATGGGCGAGAACATCAAAACAATTATCTTTTTAGGTTCATTTAATCCCCATTTAGTGTGTAAATGTTATCACTTATTAACCAAACTTACAATGAGTTACCCTGGCAGCCACTTAGGGCCCCGGCCCCCATTGCAAGCCACTTCTCGTCACTACATGCAGATATCCTACCCTAATGCTCATGGACTCATAAATTTCAAAATCACAAAAGATAATCCATGAAATCATCAAATATGCATAAAAGCATCAAATCTCCATGAGCAAACATCCATAGAAAATCATGAACACAACAGCTCTCTATTGGCAACTGAAGTATCACTGATAATCAAAGTATCCAATGGTTCTCAATAACCAAAATATATATCTCAATCATACTGACCGAAGACTCCAAAAATGGTTGAGTCAAACATGTCACAACATGACATCATCAAGAATAAATCCACATCTCAGTCCCATCATGGCGACTAGAAAATAATCAAGGATAACTGATCGATAACTCAAAAATGATTAGCTCAAGTGTCTCATACACATACATCTCAGCTTCACACATGAAGACTGATGAATAAATACAAATAGTAAGTACAAACATTTCATAGAGCATACAATCACATTACCATGGTTGGGCTTATAAAGATCGAGACCAAATAAGATCAACATGCCAACACATCTCATAACCTTCGAGCCTCTGGTAACAACCTAAGACTGGTCAACACTAGTTAACCCAAAACCCAAAACAAGAAGCATATAGAATACACGATGCAAACACATGTTTTGGTTTTGCTAAGTTTTCAAATTTGAATTTAAAAGTCTTAGTTTACGTATTCTCAAATTATATTAAGTGGAGAAATTTCACGTTTTTCCTAACCCATGTATTTGTTTGATAGATAAAAGTTTCTCCTCAAAACTGTTAGACTCCATTTGCTAATTGTACTAATAATATTTTGTCTATATAAACGTTGTTTGAAAAAGATCCCTATCACAAACCAATAAGACTCATTGTAGATTTTAACATGAATAATCTCCAAATTCTTAACATTATCATCTTCATTAAACAACTCTAAAATTGTTTAATATATATTAAATAGTATTCAATATACATTATAAAAATTCCACTATTGAAATCTCTTTTCTTTTAATTTTCTCTCATTTAAAAATCCATTTACTTAGATTGACTAATAATTAATTACACTTCTACTATTAACTAATCTTAATTAAATTTGATTTAATTAGATTAGATAATAAACCATATAAAACTAATGCATATTAATAAGATTCTAATAAGGGAAGATTGCAATAATATCTTTAATCCATTCCATGCTTTGGTATATTATTTTTTTGTGAAGTTTTAGCATAAAGAACTCTTGGTTATGGGAAATGGAGAAATATCTGTCTTTGAATAAAACACTCTCAGTACGACGGCCATATCTCCCTAATGAACCGTTGGATCGGGCTGAAATTGAAATATGTTGGAGAGGGCCAAGTCACGCCAATTCTGACCGGAGCGGTTGAATAAATTCGATCACAATAAAAATTTATGAATGACTGAGTTCGGGTCTATCCAAGGGGCAGCGACAGGGCAGTTTGTGATGAATTAAAAATTTCCTCTTAAAATAATTGTTCTCTACATTTAACCATAAAAGGGTTTATTCATACGCATCCAAAAATATAATTGATAGAAAGATTACATCTAATCATTCGAATTTTCACCATAAATTTTTTATTTTAATTCCAAATCTTGTCTTTCTAATTTAATATAAATTCGAACCCAAATCTGATTCATATCTAATTATTTCTCCTTAATTGGATCTAGGGTTTTTCTATTGTTTTCTTCTCAACCAAATAGCATATCTAGATTCCAATTTTAAATTACAGATTCAATCATAGAGAAGTTTCAGACACATATAACAGACACGATGAAGACAGGAATGCATGATGCGGAAATAGCATAAGTAAAATCACAAGAATCTACCCGAATTTTGATGCTAATTCGCTCTTCCTCAGAAAACCCGTAGAGCAAGCTCCCTTCTTCAGAGTTCTTGAGTCCTCCAATGCTCCAATTGCTCTCCACGCTATCTCTAAGCTTCTATGAATGTCTGAATACAAAGAGCTCTCAATAAACCTTTGGAATGCTTCTTGAAACCGCTGAAAGGTGTCACCAACTAAACATGGGTCTTTTCCAACCTTTTTGATGAGTCATAGAGTTGTAGACACCTTGTGCTTAATTGATGCACTAACCCCCGTGTTGTTGACACATGTTAATTCCCATGCAAGCTTATAACTCCAATTTACTTTTTAAATAATTTCTATTTAAATTTTATAACTTTTATTTTAATTTTTTATAACTTTTATTATTATTATTTTATTTATTATTTTATTATTATTTTATAATTATTATTAATTTTAATTTCTAGTTTTCTTTTATTTAATTCCTTTCCTCAATAATTCGCATTTAATTAATTACAATCAAAATATCAAAGATCATGATATTTTATTAATTTTCTCAAATAAATAATTTATTAATTAAATATATTTATTAAGACTTATTTAATAAAAAATTCACCATAGACCTTCAAGATAAAATATGAAAACCCATCATAGAACAAATCATACAAAATAACTCTAAAGGGTTAAAATTCACGAAATATGTCATCTGACACATTTGGTGGGTATTCAACTTTGATACTTGTCCTAACTCACTAGGACAAATGATTTTTAGGTTTGGGATTTGGACTTGAGAATTTATCTCCCTTCTCTTATCATTGAGATAGTATAATAGGGTATGCTCATCCTGCCAATTCAGGGAAGTCGATACCCGGTACCTGCAACCTGCAGAAAAACCATGCATGTACATACAATATATAATGTTAAGCTAAATAGACAATGGCAGGAAGTAGTGCATCGTGTAGATCTCCACTAAGCAGGTGACTACGACTCCCTTAACTACATCAGAAACGCCATACAATAAGAAAACACGCACACCATGCACATGCAAGTATGGGATAAGTAACCATAATAAAACACATGAGATAATAAACCATCTAACTAATCATCATTAATAACTGAAAACAATGTAATGATCATCATACATACATGAAATGTAAAGTCTAAATGATCTCATCATATATCAACTGAATCCCTATCATAATATCTGATAGTGTCAAAACAACACCACTAAACCATCAACATAAAACTAGTCCATCAAAGTCTGATAATAATAGCAACAATAAGTCTAGAAAAGATGTGAACAAGGGTAGGCACTACATTTTCTATCAGTTATGGAAAAAAAATCATAGGATTAGAATAATTTGTTACATTTAATTGAATCATCTAAATAAAAACAAATTTAAAAAATAAATTAAATCTAAAAGTTACCCCAATGGATGCTAGTGAGAGCAATTATTTAAATAGTATTCAATGTCCCTCAAAACTAGATGCTCAAATCAAATGGCTTCCATCTCATACTCAACCTAGTATATCCGCCCTAGTATAGTCACCTTGTGGGTGATAAGATTGTTGCCTACCACATCTTTTACAAACAAAAGACCTAAGGATTTCTCAAGTTCTTTTTCTTTTTCTTTTTTCTAACTAAGTACATTGCACATTTAACCAAAAAGTATAGAAAATGTCAAGATTTTCTAGAATTTTGCTTGTCTTCCAAAGAAACTAAAGTTATTCAATTAATCAGCACAATAAAGATAAATTATAAACACTGAGCTGAAGGTTTTTTTCTTATTTTCAAGTAAAAATAATTCATAGGTTTCGTCTTTGGGTACAAACAAATCAATTAAAAGCATTCTAAAAAAACAATAAAGACAATAAACATAAGAATTTCCCATTTTGTTACTTTTTTCTCACGAAAAACCAAATCTAAGTAAACCACGTATAAAACTAGTAAATACAAAATGCATACTCTTTACATAAATTATTAGTTCCTACCTTTGGCGGGATACTATTGCATTCATTGAATGCAAATTTTCAATTAGATTAACCAATCAAATCAAAGAATTTAAAAGTTTATATGGAACTTACAATGTGTATATCTATTTTTTATTTTTCCTTATTTTATAAATGGCATTTTGTGCTCATTCTATTGGTCCATATTATTTTTGGTAGGGAAAAAAATCAATTTTCCTTTTAAAAAATACACATATTTTTTCCAACAACAACGATGTCGTGGATTAATGATAACTTTATCTTTTCCACAATTGTGACAAATTAATGAGAATTTCTAAAAAGTAATTATTTTATCTTCCACCTCACTACCTAAGACATAAATGAATGTCTAAATCATTTTTTCTTACATATCAATCTATTATTTTTAACATCTTGTGAATTTTAAGTTTATTTAAAATCCTAGTTTAAAACTAATTATCATATCATTTTAAAATACATCGATTTAATTTTTTCTTCATGACAATTTAAAATTATTTTATTCTAATTTTAAAATTAATTTTTTTTATTCTAAATTATAATTAAGTTAATAAATAACAAAAGTGTATTTTTAAGAATATAATTATTTGATAAATTTTTACTAAAAATGTTTATAAATTATATTACCAAAGAAAAAAATTAATTTAATTTTTAATGTTTTCTGTTTTCTATTTTAAATATATTTATTAGTTTTACATTGTCCCTTTTGTCAATTGTAAAATGCTAACTTTTTTCAGACTATGTTTAACTATCTATTTTTTCCAATCTTGTTTTAATTCTTTTTCGCATTTTAAAATTTGTAAAACTAATATTGTTCTTCAAACTTACTAACTCTTTTGTTGGTTTGGATCAAGTAGTCAACAACTTATTTTTTAAAATTTAATATTTGAATTTATATTGGAAAAAGGTAGAAACGAATACTTCATTGATTTAACTCAATTTTATAATTGTTATTTAAGTATTTCTTAAAATAACATAATCCTTTATCATTTTTTTTTTAAAATTCTCTTCCAATTATCTCTATTCAGTGTCTCTATAATAACATGTCATTCTCTCTCTTTTAAATCTCTTCATATCCTTTGTATCCTTCATTTCTATCTATAAATCTCTATTATCATTATCTCTCTTTTCAATCTATCTTCATATATATAAATCTTCATTTTCCTTCTTTTCCAACTGTGACGACGAATATATCTCTTTTAACTCTCTCTTCACATATTTTACTCTCTAATTTCCTTCTTTCCTAACTATTGGCAGGAACTTTGATGCAATACGTCTCTTGTTTGAGTTTTGTACTTTAAACAATATTTAAAAACTAGGGTTCTTCAAATGAAATGAAGCACTTTGTATTTCATTGTTCTTCTTCTAGTAAATAGATTTTACTCTAAAGTTGTAGATCCCCGCTACTTGTTGATCATTATAGAATTATCTAGGGCAAGCAAACATAAAATAGTGGATTTAGTATACCAATTTGATAAAACCAAATCAAATGTAATATGTAGAGACGCTAGATGCAGCAGTGTAAGAACAAATAATTTGCATGAAATATAAAGACTACACAGTTTTCCAATGCCACATAACTTAGAATATGCAAAATGTGAAAGCTTAGACACGGCACATGAGAACACTACGACACCTGGAAGGAAACAAGACTTGGGAAGACTCTTCTAAAATTTATAGTTTTTTCACCAAAAAATGAAGAGACTCCCAAGAAAATGCATGATAGCCAATTAGAAAATAGAGATTAAAAATACAATAATTCTAGATATTTAATATATATTTCTGGGAGACCATACATTTAAAAAGAAATATGAAAGTGTGCACAATTATCAAAACCAGAGTTAATACAAAATGGGAACTCAAAAATTATAGTCCCGCCTTTAGCAATAAAAATCAACCTACGTATGTATGTGTGTGTGTGTGTGTGTGTATA
This sequence comes from Cupressus sempervirens, assembly GCA_028749045.1. Lineage (NCBI taxonomy): Eukaryota > Viridiplantae > Streptophyta > Pinopsida > Cupressales > Cupressaceae > Cupressus > Cupressus sempervirens. The sequence goes on along the minus strand of CM053791.1, from coordinate 123,750,970 downwards.
CATACATACATACATACATACATACATATATATGTTTCTTAAGCGCAACTTTTACATTTTGCATTTCTCGTCACATTGTTGGTGTCGTTCCATGAAGTTTGTCTAGAAGAACGCTAAAATGAATGTCTTTATTCTTGATGTTATTTTTCATTAAATAGTACATTGTAAATGGGGTCATCATAATTATAGTCAAGTAACATAATTAACCATAAGATAAGATAAGTTTATTAATGTCCAACGAGAGACCAACAGAGGTCTATAGGACTGAAAACTTACATAACAAGAAGCAAAGAACCAGCAGCCCACCAAATAGTGGTCGGGAAAGCAAACAAAAGAGATAAGAAAACTAGATACAAGACGTTGACTAAGTGTTCTTCCTAGACTGGAAGAAGTCCAGCACTGAAGGATACGGACCCAGGTGAGGGAGAGCACATAGTCGTCTTTGAGATATGCTTGTGGGCTAACGCTAATGAAGATGAAAATAAAGATGAAGATAAGCTCTACGGGGTCGCACAGAGCTAGAGTGAACAGTGGTGGAGGTATCTGAGGGTCGCTTCACACCCCGCCCAGAGGGTAGGGGCAAGAAGAAGTCTATAATGAGTTTCTTTGTGCCTGCTTTAGGGGGACTAGAAGTTGTAGGGTGTGATCACAAAGCTACAACACCTTCTGGAGATAAAGTGTGAAACATCTTTGATCTATGTAGCTAAAGAAGGAGGTCAATGAGATGCGCTCTTTGAATAGACAATAAAATCTTCCTCTAATCTTGTAATAAATAGGGCAAAGGAAAATGAAGTGTAACTCGGTCTTGGTCTCAGCCAATGTGCATAGCCTGCAGATACGGTCCTCTCTATCAATGTGGTGGTTTGTTCGAGCCCGTAAACAATGGGAACCAACCCTGAAAGATCCTAATGCGAACCAAAGAGCATGGCACCAACTTTGAGATAAATATTTGGGGCGAGCAATAATCTCATCCTGTGTGTCTAGAAAGTGTTCAACATAGAAAGCCATCCTCGGACTTAACCCCCTAGGTGGGTTAATCCAAGTCATAACAAGGTATTGTCTGTAGATGTCAAGTTTGACCTACTCGTTCAACTCCAAAGTAAACTTTAAGAAACCCCCAGGTGGGTTAATCCAAGTCGTAACGAGGTATTGTCTATAGATGTCAAGTTTGACCTACTCATTCAACTCCAAGGTAAATTATTGGCGAATCTTTCATTATTTTAAAAATCTAAATTATTTTTATCAACGTATCTCTCAATTTAAATATTTTAAATAATATTTACATAGGTGATTATTTTGGAATCATAGTTTTTTAGTAGAAAATATTGACGAATCTCAATAATAATAGGAAGTTCGCTAATCATCATGTAATATTACAAATCAAAATTGAACATGTTTTATCTCATGAAAATTATGAGAATAATTATATTATATTTTAAATCAATAGTGAACACTAAATATTGGTAACATATCCCTAAAATAACTAATAATTATGATAATTATTAGTGAATTAATTTGAATTTCTTCGAGAATATATAATATATAGGTGAATCAAATCTAATTATGTATTGAATATTGTGGTGAATCTTTGAGTTTAAATTTTTTAATAAAATAAATTATTGAGCAATTTTAAATATTTTAGGACTAAATTTAATTAAAATATGACAATTTAGGTTGCATCAAATCTTAAATCATTAGCCAAATTACTAGCAAAAAATTCTAAAATTCACAAAATTAAGAATATTCACCACTAAAAAACACCCTGTTCAACTCCTATCTGGAAGGGAGAAGATGAACAGGAGCATCTAACGAGAACCGAAAAGGGGGCAAGCGATCAATGTCTATCCCAATGGAGCTCAGAAGGGGTATGGCCTAGACATACTAGCAATGGGCAATCCATACCCCTTCTGAGCTCCATAAGAAGTGTCAAATCTGGCAAGCGCAACTAAGGAGCAGTATGCAAGGTAAGAATATCTATCTCAACCATCAATGGAGTCAACAAAGCAACGAAGATGGTGGAGAAACCATATCAGGTCAAAAATAGCCCCCAACCAAAAGGGATGAGCTCCAAACTCAGCCAGAATGATACTATGGGAGATGGAGTGATGACATCTAATAATTCGCTAAAGGAAGAGAGTCTGAATACGCTCAATGGAGGCTAAATTCGAATCAAGCAATAATGGTCCCCAAATGACCAAACCATACAAAACAGTAGGTCTTACTAAAGAGCCTAGGAGGGACAGCTTGGACGAGGTGTCCTAGAAATGGTGTTTGAAGCATTGTCTCTCAATCATGGCAAGGGAACCCATCCCTTTGTTGATCTTGGGTTGAATGGTGGGTCTAAACTAAAACGAGGACCAAAGAACTTGACCCCGAGGTAAATGTATGAGGAGGCAATCTCAATCTCGACCCTGGAAGTAGAAATGACCGAAAAACTTGACCCCGAGGTAAGTGTATTAGGAGGCGATCTCAATCTCTTGACCCTGGAAGTAAAAATGTAAGTGTGAAGTCTTCAAGCAATTGAAGACCATGACCTAAGTCTTCCCTAAGTTAACCACAAACTGTCTCAAGTCATAAAAGGAGGCTAATTTGTCAAGAGTTCTCTAGAGGCTCTCGAGTGAGGAGGCAAAAAGAATCACATCATCCACAAAAAGGAGGATGGAGACTAAAACCTTATGTAAGTAACAACCATCACCTGGAAGGGACCAATCTTTGATAGAGCCCTCAAGCTCGTCAATGTAGATGCCAAAAAGAGTGGGGGCACCCTTGTTTCACCCCAATAGTGCTCTGAATAGGATCAAAGAGCCCTGTTGGAGTCCTGAATCTACCCTTGACCCACTCATATAGTCTCATAATGGTCGTCAAAACAATCTCCGATATCCCAATTTCTTTGAACCTTTGAAAAGGGCTACTCTAGGTATGGAATCAAACACCTTACAAAGTTGACAAAAAACAGTAGACTTTCACAAAACAATGACGAGCCTCCTCAATGACCACCTATAAGGTCAAGATATGATCCATAGTCTAATAATCTACAGTAGACTTTCGCAGAGCAATGACGAGCCTCCTCAATGACCGCCCATAAGGTCAAGATATGATCCATACTCTAATAATCTACTCTGAAACCAACTTGACCTCTAGCCCTGTAGTTCATCCTGTCCAGTTCCCCCGAAGGAATAGTATTCACTGTTGTGGCATAAAGTTTGGCAAAGTTATGCCCAATCATGATGGTCTTGCAATTGTTGGGGTCAAAAATCGGCCCCATCTTATGAATCAGATGGATCACATGCCTCGACCAAGCCTTTGAAAAGCCAATGCAAACCACTCTATTAAAGACTATGGTGAGATAGAACAAATACTTTGGCGTTGTTTTGTTTTTGAATTTTGCCTTTGCAATGTTGATTTAGGGTTTGGAGATTACTTTTTGTTATTGTATTTTTTTCTGTACTTTTTCCAATTAAGATTTTTTTAGAGCATTTTTTCCACCTTAGGGGACCAGGCTTCACCCAAATTCAATCACCATGAGACAAAATAAACAGATGCCATAAGCACTCATGAAGGGCACATATAAACAGATTCAAATGGTCATTTCAACACAAGAACCAACCGAGGAAAGGTCTAAATAGTCATTTCAATACAGGAACCAACCGACAAAAGGTAACCAGTTCATACTGTTGGTGGAATCTCGACCTTTTAGAATTGTATATTTTTTTCAGTTTATTTTAGATGTGTTCTTTGATTTGATCATTGCATTTTCTTATTTAGCTGCTCTATATATGGAATGCATGATTGATAGTATTTAATGCAATCATTGCCGTACAACCATATTCTTCTATATTTTAAATCACTATATGAACAAGAAATCGGATGGAAATACAAACTAAAATCCAACCAATGTCACCATTTAGATGAAATTTGATCATAAATTTTCAAATCCGGTCAATAGTAATACATTACAAAATTATAGACCAGAAAAGGGATACTATTCTTGACACTGGCATTGGTGTTAAACCTCTAAGAAACTACTATAAAATACAAACCAACTTCCGCATATACCTTAAAAGTTCCCTCTTTACATCGCTGAAGCTAATAAGAGATGCAATTGTACTCGAGTGATTCTTGTGAATACCTTACGGTTGCTTGAGCATAGTTGATGGTTTGTAAAAATCTAACCATCAAAAAATTCTCGCTTCATAAATAAAAGTCCTAAAAACAAGAATTATCCTAATCAGAAGAGTCTGTTGAATCTAAGAACTTGTAAGATCAAAACAAGGTAGATTAGAGAACAGAAAATACATCAAGAATAAATGCTTCACCAAAATCTATGCTAGAATTCCAAACCAATCTATTACCCTATAAGAGGAAATAAGCCCTCATGGTGGCAATTTGTTTCCCGTTGGTAATTTTCATCCTCTTCCAAAATCTAGGCATCATCATTTTCAAAAGGATTCTCATCATCAAAAACATCCATTGCTTCCCCAGTGAACCAAGACACTGCATGAGGGATAAGCTCATCCTTAATTGTAAATCTGCAGAAAACATAAAAAGTTGTTAAGTATATATGACTTTAAAAACAGGAAACGTAAAATAAACCTCTTGGCTATAGATGGACAAACCCAATTTCGAAGTCTTGCTCCATTCCATTTTGATATTCCTCAAGTGCATTTTCATATTCCTCATCCTATAAACCACACCAACAATTGTATTAGAAATTAAATTAACATGGAACAAAACAAGCAAAACAAATCACTCGTACTCACAGCATCTTCGGCAAAATCACCATCTTCAGGAAACTTGGGTGGATTAAAGAAATTGAAAAAGCTCTGGCATTTCTCAATTTTGGTTACTGGCTTTACATCCTTCAATCCCTTCTTTGGCTTCTTCCTCAAAACCTTTTGTGTAAGGTTTTTTCCAGGTAACCAATCAATTTCAGTTCTGCAAGTCGAATAAGAGCACCATTACATCACATGAATTGTTACATCCACTTAACAAATGAAGATGTATGTGCTTGACTCACCCTTCCACACGATCCGAGATAGGTTGATTTTCATCCATCATGTAGTATACCTTTGTTAGCTACAGGGTAAAAAAATAAGAAATTCTAAAATTAACATTATATTGGTAAATCCATTGTATACAGAGATTCTTATAAACAAGACGAGAATTAGGAAACTAATAATCAAATTGAGATGGACAGACACTAAAATGAGGATGCTCACCACACTGTTCTTAAAGTGGGGGTTCTTACTGAAGAAAAATTCTAGCTTGAAACCATTCTCGTCCTCATCACTGTCAAGAGGAGAACATCGTATGTCCTTCAAGAATTTCAGTGCATCTTCATCACGGTCTGTTATCTGTTTATCAAACAAGTCAACTTTCACCATACTTGAAAGTTATATTGTGTGCAAAAGCCAAACCATTTATTGGGTTTTAGGATAAAAGAGAATCATTCTACCTGTGCTGCCAAAGTGTCATTGTTCGTCATGGCGGTCAACCAAAATTCAGGAACTCCCTCTTCTGCCACCATCACAGATATATCATGAGATGAGCTTCCCCACTAAATTTCAAACCACAAAATGATAACTGTTAATTACATACCACGATCAGTAGCTTCTTCCACTTTAGCATCTTCAACATCCACTACTCCATTCACAATGTCGTAGCGCTGCAATAAAACAAGACTCTATCAGAAGCACATAAATTATTGAGGATTGGTTAAACAAATAGAACTCATGAAAAAGTAATTAGCCTGAAGCTTCTTCTTCAATGGATAAACTTAAAGCATCTTGATTGGATCACAGAAAAATATAATGTTGTGTAAAACTGGGAGATCCAATCATGGCAAAGGACGGGTACAATGGAACACAACAGATGAGGACCATAAATTAAATCCAAAAAAAAAAAAAATGAAGCGTATACAACAATCAAGAACTGTATTGAGGATAATAAGCATGCGAAGAATAAAATTGAGAACTAACACTAAACAGTAATAAAAGTAATCGGCATATATTTGCGTGTTTGTGAATCATGCTCTATCTGAACTGTAATCCACTACAAATGAAAATGAAATAGAAACAGATAGTAGCATCCAGTACAGTTTTAAGTAATGACTAGTGTGTCTTTCATCGTGTCTCTTCACTGGTCACCCATTTACCACTAAATCTACAGATATATATGAATCTACCATGTATTGAGTCATGCAACATATCTGTGAGACCAAATTTGTTGAAAATATAAGTCTAAAAATAAAAAAGGTACCTTCTTGTAAAGAGGTTCATAAAGCTTTTGATATTTGGCCTCCAAAGCAATCTTTTCCTCAGAATAACTGATCTCCAGCACCTTATGTTCATCCTTTATTGACAAATCAAAAATCAAAAATGTCCTCTACATAAAAATTGTTTAGCCTGAAATAAAAAATTCTAGAAAAACAATACCTGCAGTTCTTGCAATGCTTCTACTCGCTTCTTTACTGGGAGAGGCAATGATTCGATGTACTCCGATGCTGGCAAATTGTCCTGAACCATGTCATGGAAGACTTCAAAATCAATGATTAGTTGAAAACAAAAATCCTTATAATTATCCAACTATATGCTACCATTGAACCAGCAAAATTTTACAACTTATCCTGGTCTTATGAAAGCCATTGTAATTCGATAGTAAAAACATGTGAGTTATACAAGAATTACATTGACCACACAATCCAATATTATAAATAATATGAAATTTTAAGATACCCACCATATCTTCTGTTGCCTCACCTCCTGTAAACAAATAAAGAAGATATTTGTCAGGTGCATATGATAACCTCAATATATAATTGGACAGCCTACAATCAAAACTTCTTGAAAAGCAACTCATCCCTCTAAAATCTCCTTAATATACAAAGATTCATGGCTACCACTACCACATTTTTTCAACTATATGGCAAGCAGTGTTGAACTACTGAACCAACAACTAACAATGCCCGTATACAAACATGAAGCACCACTCGGCACCTACAAATAGTTATTATGTTCAGTTTGTATGTATGTATATTTACATTCATTGCACAAATGTACATGTATTTATATACTATCATATCCCTTTTTCAAGCAAAGTTTATCAAGAGCATATTAGCCTATTATTTTATATTATATAGGCAAAAGTGATGGGTAAGAAAAAAAAATAGATAAATTAGCTTAAGTCATCCAAAAAGGTAACTTTATAAAAGGCAACTTATTTATAAATGCCGCTAGGCCTAAAGATCTAAAAGCAATGTTCTTTAACAAAACCTTTCTCGACACTTTCCAAATATAACTATATGTTTTGAAAGAAAATGAAAAGGAAAACGATATTTTCCCTCAAAGTACCTGTAAAATAGAGAATTGAGCATTGAATAAGATTAAACATTATATTGTTGTCAAACCCCTTTTATTGAAGATCAAACACCTAACATTAATCTTTTGGCCAAAAGACGAAGACTATGGGACTGAGAAAGGAATTTAAAAAAATTTAAATGAGTGGACACGACATACATGTAAAATAAAGAATTGAGCATTGAATAAGATTAAACATTAAATTGTTGTCAGACCTCAAAGATCGAACACCTAACATTAGTCTTTTGGCCAAAAGACAAAGACCCTCTTGGTCTCCAGATTGGATTTAAAGATAGATACCCTCATACCCATTAGAGCCAATTCCATCTTAGGATTGCATTTGTGCAGAAAGATTATTTAGAGAGCATGTTTAAAAATATAGAAATTGTGCTGAAATTTGTTTTTAACCTCGGGGCATCCTTGTAGCCCAACTCAGCATCCAAACCACACATTGCCTCTAGCTTATTTTTATACCAAGTTTTAGGGTGCAGAGGGGACAAGCTGAGGCGGGAATAGTGTCCAAAGGCCAATTAGAAAACCTTGAACAACACAGTCAGCTCAAGATTAAAGAATTAACATATTTCAGTCAATCTGGTTTTCCAATTTCAATTTGATGTCAATAGTTACTTGTGAGTTAAAATGTTTCGATTGAACATGATTCCAATAATTTAATTAAATGTTCAGTATAACAATTGTTTATATTTTTGAGCCATACCAAAATATTAGTTTATTAAAAAAAAATTGCAATTTGTTTATGGTACTATTGTACCATATTAATCTGATTGCAACTTTTGTTGAGTTCAAAGTGGTTGTTGTTCATGACAGTCCTAGTTGTACCACTTACTAGTGTTGTTGAATTCATAGTAGTAGTATTATTAATTTACAAGGTAGTCATATTAATATGAGTAATTGGATTCATATGAAATGAAGCTTGACCATTGTTGAAGCCATGTCATACACAAAGCTAATTACTTGCTGCCGTACTATGTTATATGATACAAATGGCACTCCAATTCAGATCAATTTCCCAAACCTGCCAAGTGTCAATTACTAATGACTATGAATAATCATGATTATTTGCAGAGTTTTACTAAATTGTAATTTTTAAACTGCTTATAATGTGTCTGAGCCAAAAAGTATCTCAAGTTTGACCATGCAAAACTAATCTTTTGTGGTAGTGTTTGGCCTTTTGTTTTAAATGATTTGTAGAAGCCCAGTGATAGATAATTTAACTAAATTAGATGTAAAGTGGGGTTGCTGTATTGAAATTGTTAAAGACTGAATGAACAGAGAAAATGAAATTATTATTGCATGAACATGAACTCTTAAATAGAGTTTACAGACACTACTTATAGCAGGAACAAAGCAGCAATGTTGTCTTTACTGCGACAACGTATATAATTAGGACTGAAAGAACAAACTAAAAAGAAAGCCTAAACAACCCACTAACTTGAACTAGCTAAATATAGTATGATACTAAAAATATTTTAGTACTTCGCTGGTGTGAGAGTAGAGTATGTCAAAGCCTATTCCAGTGACCCTCCAAAAATCAGCCAAACCACTGACCAAAAATAATCACAAACTTATCCAACCTAATGTTGAATAACAGAATAGTCGTTCCCTTGAAACAGAGATACACTGAGGACAGCTACAAAACATTCCAATTTATAGCAGATCAGCTGAATGCCCCAACACGGACTGCAAAATACAATGACTTGAAGAGTACAAAACAACGTTTTTTCGGAGAAAACCAGCAAAAACCTTGAATACACATACCACACGAACTTCGTATTACAAAACCCAAGAATTGTTTTCAAGGAGAAAAATCAACCAAATCCAAACATGATTTTTGAGGCGATAATCAATCAAAACCAAACAGAAGCTGAGATACAGATCAAAGAATACAGAACTCCATTTTTAAGGGAAAACGGTAAAAATTTAACTGAATTGTTTTTAAGAAAAAAAATTATCAAAACCCTTCAATTAATTTTTGAGGAAAAATTATTAAACCCTCCCATAATATGAGTTGATCGGAAAACATAAGAGGTAACCACCTCATCTGAATACAGCAGTTTGGGCATTGTGCTAAGAGTCCTACAAAGCCGAGTTCGCACCCTGCAGCCCTGATTCGGGTCTGGGTTCACGCGCATCCGTGTTCGCTACGGGTCCAGGCAGGTCCGGATTTTAGACTGTGGGTCCGTCCGGGTCCTTGCTAGAACAAATCCAGGAGGACCCGCAATAGTAGGGTCCAAAAAATGAAATAAAACTTTGTAAAATAATGTTTGTTTGTTTTTTTAAATTATGTAACCCTAAAAGGAGCCTAATAAAAAACATTTCACTCATCTAATCTCTCATTTGCTCTCTCTCCATTTGGTGTGCCCATTTTGCAAGTTTCAAGAGAAGATTGTACAAATTGTTTGTTCCAAAGATGAGGATCTAGATATAGTTACAGCCAGGGATGAAGCCACTGATGCCTCATTGTTTGATGACCAATTTGACCCTTAAGGGGATTTGATACTATGATCATTGATTAACTATTGAAGACTTGTCATTTATCATTATGTTTCAAACCTTCTTAATTGATGAACTACGCTAAGTGAAATTTCATTTTACAATTTAGTAATTCAAGTATGATTTTCTTTACAATCATGACAGAGATTAATGAGCAGGTATTTAATGTATTTTTTTGACATTTATTATCAAGCAACATATATTCATCTATGAAATGACTAAGTTTTGCAATTATGCATGTTTCTCTTTTTTTTTTGTATATGTAACGCATATATATACACACACACATTCACGAACACAAATGGCAAAAAAAATTACCGGAACCCACAAACCCAAACTCGAACCCAAATCTGTCCCCGAACCCAAATCAGTAACTTAGGCTACAACCCATCCTATGAAAATTGTGTGTTTGTCAATCATTTCCAATAATCTTTCTTCATGTAACCCAGCTTGACCTAGAAAAAACCCTTATTAGGTTTCTGATCAGACTGAATAAATGTTCCCAAAAAAAAGTTGGCCAAGAAACCTAAGCAACAAGCATAGATAAAGTTTCAAAGCTTTCAAAAATCCTTGAAACTTTTCTGAAAAAAATTCACTGAAATTTCTTGGAAACTTTTAGAATCATTAAAAGCTTCAAAAAAATTGAGCCCCCCCATAAGCAAGTCAGGCTAAGACCCACTCTCATACCACAAAATTATTAAAAACAGAATTAACAGAGAAAACGGATTTATTATCACATTAACACAAACTCTTAATTAGAGTTTACTGGATACTAATTATAGCATGAGCAAAAAAGAAAGGTTGTCTTAATAAAGAAAACGTCTACAAATAGAACTGAAAGAGCAAACTAAAACGAAAGTCTAAATGACCATTAACTAGAACTAGCTAAATATACAAAGATACTAAAAATATTCTAATATGCATGATGGTAAAAAAGGAGTTAGCAAGAAACTAACCCAAGTTCAAATCACTCCAACTAAGATATGGCATGTACACCTTGTGGTCTAAGCGCAGAAATAATGGACACGGAAATAGTTATGTGCCACCGTAAGTAAGATCAAAGTTCAAATCCTAAGGCAGTACAATATAGTTCTGATCAACTCATATTATGGGATGGTTTTAATAATTTTTCCTTAGGACATACATTTAAGCCTCTCCTATATGTACTCTCCTGAACTAAACTTATACTTGGGTACATGTACCAATACATGGTACACATCTTAAGGAAAGTATCGGGTACTCAGTGGATACTCAATGAAGAGTATCATACCTTACCTAAGGTCCTTGATTAAGATTTCTAATTTTTGTTTTAGTTTTTTTTGCACATCGGCCTCTTGTTTATCATGCTTATTTAAATATGTAATCACCAATCAGTTTGAAACTTTGACATAATGATTGTATGACATTTCAATTTGTGTACTTAATTTTCAAAGTAAATGTTTTAAAGTACACTTTATCACTGTTCTCATTTTGCAAACTCAATGTCACTATCTTTTCAGATCTTCTATAAAATATTAAATCATAAATTAAAAAATTGGCATTCCCAAAGTATTCCCATCTTCTATTTTGAAAAAATAACCACACCCGTGCTCAAAGTACCTAAGTACCCATCTCTATAAAACCTTGGTTATAAACCCTAGGAAAACTTAACCCTCCCTTTCCAAAGCAATGCATCAGGCCTTAAATTTTATCACTGTTCTTGTTTTGCAAACTCGATGTCACTATCTTTTCAGATTTTCTATAGAATATTAAATCATACATATTAAAATTTTGGCATACCCAAAATGCCCCCGTCTCCTATTTTGAAAAAAATAATTGAAACTATACCAGTACCCAAGTACCCCTATCTCTGTGCGACCTAGGTTGTAAACCCTAAGAGAATTAACCCTCCCTTTCCAAAGCAATATGCTAATGTCCCTTTCTTTAATCACCTTGTAATTTACCCTATATTCACAAACCCAAACAAAATAAAGAGCATAATATAGTTAGAGATATAACCCTCACCCAAGAATAGATGAGTTCAACCTATTTTGGAACACTAAAACCAAGTTAGATAATAAAGTAGATATATACATTTACATAAAAAATTAAATGATTATGGGGGAATATAGTTAGAGATATAACCCTCACCCAAGAATAGATGAGTTCAGCCTATTTTGGAAACCTAAAAACAAGTTAGATAATAGAGTAGATATATACATTTACATAAAAAATTAAATGATTATGGGGGAGCTTGACTATGACAAGGGTTGTGAAGGAAGACGCAATGAGGTGCCTCAAATATCCTCTACCCTAGGCCCAAGAGCAAGAGCTTGTCCAATTTGGCCTCATGATCCTAAACCATCTTTATGAGATGGTGTACCTAGCGGGATACATCATCATCCTCCACCATATCAAGTTCTTTACCTCTCATGATTGTGAATCCCCTCTAGTTCACTTTAACAATTGATCAGTATGAGGTTGGTAGGGAAGGCTACAATAAGGTGCCCTTAAAATAACCCTCAACCCTAGGCCCAAGTGCAGGGCCTTGTTCTCTTTGGCCTCACGATCCTTATTCTTGCTTCTTTTAACAATAGGGTGCCCTTAAAATATCCCTCAACCCTAGGCCGAAGAGCAGGGCCTTGTTCTCTTTGGCCTCATGATCCTTATTCTTGCTTCTTTTTTTTACACCAAAGGCATCCCAGCAACCATTCTTACGAGGTTATATGCCTAGTGAGGGATCTTTCAACATTCACCCTCCTTGCACTCCCTTCCTTCCCTCCTCATGATGGACTATTGCAGATTCAAGCATTCTTTGGTTTATATATAACACGTTCATACATACATCTGTAGACAATTTCCATAAATACTACTACTTCATACCATAATAAATGTAGGACTATCACATAAATTACTCTTCCGTATATATGATTGCTGCTGCTATCCATTCAATGCTCTTCAAGGTAAATCACTGTTCTACTGATAATTGCTGCTATATGTTTATTTGTAATCCCTGAGTTTTATTGCACTGCATTTTTCTGCATATTCCATTCTCCAATGCTCTTCCTATTTTCTGCTCTAGGTCTGCTTTAATTTTTGAATATTTCTTCCATTGCTCCCTCATATAAATTATGTTCTTGACTACTGTAAATCTGCCATCATTCATCCTATAAGTCTGCTATTATCTTTAAAATCCACTTATATTTCTGATAATAAATGAAAGATCCTCATTCTTTGTATCTTTCCTATGAAGCATCCATATCATGTATCCTCCCCTCTAATTGAGAGCTATCCTTAATTCCACCTTGTAGCCTATCCATGTCCACATGGGCTATTAGAGGTAAATGACAAGGTGGTCATTTTAAAGTGTGTCCCTTGGTACCCTAGCAGCCTCATATTTTAATCAAATCTTGGGTAGCTCCTATTCTTGGCCAACTTGAATACTTGGGAGGTGATCAACCTCATACGTATATCAGCCATTTGGAGAACTTTATCATCATCAGTCACCTCATTTCATTATTTGATAATTCCAATTTGGAATTAGACTTCCCTAGTTTGCAGTTTCAGAGGTGCAAGACCCTTTGTAGTCTGCTCTTGCAATTTGGACAGGTCTCCTATCAGAGACCAAATTGGTGGCAATCTTCGCAATCAGATTATTCATATCTCAAGCAGTGATTGTGATCAGCATTCTTCCATCATAGATCATTGTGGCACCAATCGCAATCAACATATTCATTGCATATTTCATAGAGGTAGAAATCTCAGGAATCACAATCAAAATACTGTAGCAGACACCTCGGTAAACTGTGAACAGAGCAATCCAAAATCAGTAACCAACCTGCAGGGGCTGGCCTTGTATACCCGTTACACAACATAGCAGTGATAGCATTGGTCTACATTTGCCAGTAAATTGTGTTTGTGATGGTCTTATTAAGAGACCACAATTGTGCTATGAATTGGGATTGTATGTGTTAAGGGTTCCAACATTTTTCATCAGGGAATCAATACAGAGGAAGAGATTGGTATTTACTGCAGACTGAGATGATATTTGAGAGCTGCGTTGGGCTTTACAGGTTGTTGCAACTCCTTTCTAGGCTCAGCGTTATATATTTGAGGTTCCTGTGATTTAATAAAGGGCCTGCATTTTGAGATATTGCTAGCCATGGGTTATATAGTGCAGTGGCAGACTGTTGGAGGTTTGTGTGTCTTATTTTTTATTTGTTGGGCACCTCCCATACATTTTCCAGCCTAGGCATCACTTTAGAGCATCCACGTTTCATTCAAGGTGTCTACTGTGATCAGCCATCGGTTCCAAGTTTTAGTACTTTGTAATTAATAAATTTCCCAGTGCATATTGATGACCATTGTAAATAATTGCAAATATTTTGTTTGAAATCAAATGTGATATTTGTGCATAGTTGCAAAATATTTTGAATTTCATGTATTGGTATATAATTTAGAATTGTAAAACTGTTAAAATCAAACAAATATATATTCAGAAATCAGAACTTAAGAATTTCATGCAAAGTGTTTGACAAAATGTCAAACATTCACAATTCAAGTAAATTCAATAAATGTTTGTCAGAATTAGAACTCGCAGAGGTTCTTACAGATAATTTTGCTCTCCCTGAACTCACAGAGGTTCTTACAGATGATTTCCTCTCCCCAAATTTTATCTCTGGATTTCTCTGTATATTCTATTCTCCAATGCTTTCCATATTTTTTTGTTTAGGTCTGCTTAAATTTCGGAAATTTCTTCCATGGCTCCCCCATACAAAATCTGTTCTAGACTGCTGTAGATCTGCTCCTATTCATTCTATAGGTCTGCTATTATCTCTTATATCTCCCCATATTTCTGCTAATGAATTAAAAGATATTCCTCATTCCTTGGCTCTATCTCAAACAAAACATCCCCCACTTTATATCTTCCAATGGAGGGAACACAACTCTTCAGTGCCTTTTGCCATTTTTTATTACTCTCCTGGGACAGCCAGGCATAACATTAATTTTATTTATTTATTTATTCTCCATAATAATTAGTCATTCATAGCCCTAGTTGGCCCTACTTAGTGAAATATTATTAAATACCTTTGAATCTGGGTTACAAATTACAATTTGGTCATTAAGGCAGCAATTTCTCATAACACAATGAGGACGTGAAAACCCGTAACTCTACTGAGAATGTTCCAAAATTGTAATCTCACAACTTAAAGGACATTCAAAAGAACTGACTCAACTTCAAACCCCAAAGGGAAGATCTTGTGACTAAGAAGGCAAGGTAAAAAAGTCCAATTTCAAGGGGGCAACCATTTGGCCCCATAGTCTAAACACGTTAAGATGATACGGTTTAACTTATTTGCAAAATTACTACCTACTTATGGCCGGCATGATTCATCCTGGACTTCAAAAGAACCTTACTTTTCCTTTACTGAGCAACAGGATTGTCCTACGCAGCAAGAATGTCCATTACTCTAGCAGAATCTATAACGTTGCGGTGTTTTGGTCGTGACCTGAGCTTACGAATCATACATGAGCTGAGCTTAGTTGGAATGTTCCCTATGCTTATAAAAGATCAAGAAAAAGTATGCTGGGCTTATTTGAGGTGTGACCTGTGGTTACTAAACATAAAAAATGTCTTCACAGCTTTACCCACGCAGCATTAAAAAAGTGACCTAACATTAACCAAGCTCTCAAAGCAAAAAAGCAGTTAAACGTACCAGAAGCAAATAACCAGAAAACTGATTTCAAGACGAATAATATCCAAAAAACAAAAGCAATGAGTACCTGGAGTTTCAATCTCCATTTTTAACTTGTCATCTGTTGGTGAGATTGTTTTTCCTCTTAAAATATTCCTCAACCCTAGGCTGAAGAGCAGGGCCTTGTTCTCTTTGGCCTCATGATCCTTATTCTTGCTTCTTTTTTTTACACCAAAGGTATCCCAGCAACCATTCTTATGAGGTTATATACCTAGTGAGGGATCTTTCAACATTCAGTGTTCACCCTCCTTGCACTCCCTTCCTTCGCTCCTCGTGATTGACTATTGCAGATTCAAGCATTCTTTGGTTTATATTATTATATATAACAAGTTCATACATACATCTGTAGACAATTTCCATAAATACTACTACTTCATACCATAATAAATGTAGGACTATCACATAAATTACTCTTCCGTGTATATGATTGCTGCTGCTGTCCATTCGATGCTCTTCAAGATAAATCACTGTTCTACCAATAATTGCTGCTATCTGATTATTCGTAATCCCTGAGTTTTATCACACTGCATTTTTCTGCATATTCCATTCTCCAATGCTCTTCCTATTTTCTGTTCTAGGTCTGCTTAAATTTTGAATATTTCTTCCATTGCTCCCTCATATAAATTATGTTCTGGACTACTGTAAATCTGCCATCATTCATCATATAAATCTGCTATTATCTTTAAAATAAACTTATGTTTCTGATAATAAATGAAATATCCTCATTCTTTGTATCTTTCCTATGAAGCATCCATATCATGTATCCTCCCCTCTAATTGAGAGCTATCCTTAATTCCACCTTGTAGCCTATCCATGTCCAGATGGGCTATTAGAGGTAAATGACAAGGTGACCATTTTAAAGTGTGTCCCTTGGTACCAGAGCAGTCTCATATTTTAATCAAATCTTGGGCAGCTCCTATTCTTGGCCAACTTGCATACTTGGGAGGTGATCAACCTCATACATATATCAGCCATTTGGAGAACTTTATCATCATCAGTCATCTCATTTCATTATTTGATAATTCCAGTTTAGAATTAGACTTCCCTAGTTTGCAGTTTCAGAGGCGCAAGACCCTTTGTAGTCTGCTCTTGCAATTTGGACAAGTCTCCTATCAGAGACCAAATTGGTGTCAATCTTCGTAATCAGATTATTCACATCTCAAGCAGTGATTGTGGTCAGCATACTTCCATCATAGATCATTGTGGCACCAATTGCAATCAACATATTCATTGCATATTTCATAGAGGTAGCAATCTCAGGAATCACAATCAAAATACTGTAGCAGAAACCTCAGTAAACTGTGAACAGAGCAGCAGTCCAATATCAGTGACCAACCTGCAGGGGCTGGCCTTGTATGCCCGATACACAATATAGCAGTGATAGCATTGGTCTACATTTGCCTGGTGAATCTATCCAGTAAATTGAGTTTGTGATGGTCTTATTAAGAGACCATAATTGTGCTATGAATTGTGATTGTGTGTGTTAACGGTTCCAACATTTTTCATCAGGGAATCAATAGAGAGGAAGAGATTGGTATTTACTGCAGATTGAGATGATATTTGAGAGCTGTGTTGGACTTTACAGGTTGTTGCAACTCCTTCCTAGGCTCAGCGTTATATATTTGAGGTGCCTGTGATTTACTAAAGGGCCTGCATTTTGAGATATTGCTAGCCGTGGGTTTTGTAGTGCAGCGGCAGACTGTTGGAGGTTTATGTGGCTTATTTTTTTATTTGTTGGACACCTCTCATACATTTTCCAGCCTAGGCATCACTTCTTAGAGCATCCATGTTTCATTCGAGGTGCCTATTGTGATCAGCCATCAGTTACAAGTTTTTATATTTTGTAATTAATAAATTTCCCGGTGCATATTGATGATCATTGTAAATAATTGCAAATATTTCATTTGAAATAAAATGTGATGTTTGTGCATAGTTGCAAAACATTTTGAATTTCATGCATTGGTATATAATTTAGAATTGTAAAACTGTTAAAATCAAACACATATATATTCAGATATCAGAACTTAAGAATTGCATGCAAAGTGTTTGACAAAATGTCAAACATTCACAATTCAAGCAAATCCAATAAATGTTTGTCAGAGTTAGAACTCGCAGAGGTTCTTACAGATAATTTTGCTCTCTCTGAACTCAAAGAGGTTCTTACAGATGATTTTCTCTCCCCAAGTTTTATCTCTGGATTTCTCTGTATATTCTATTCTCCAATGCTTTCCATATTTTTTTGTTTAGGTTTGCTTAAATTTTGAGAATTTCTTCCATGGCTCCCCCATACAAAATCTGTTCTAGACTGCTGTAGATCTGCTCCTATTCATTATATAGGTCTGCTATTATTTCTTATGTCTCCCCATATTTATGCTAATGAATAGAAAGATATTTCTCATTCCTTGGCTCTATATCAAATGAAACATCCCCCACTTTATATCTTCCAATGGAGGGAACTTGTACAACTCTTCACACAGTGCCTTTTGCCATTTTTTACTAATCTCCTGGGACAGCCAGGCATAACATTAATTTTATTTATTTATTTATTCTCCATAATAATTAGTCATTCATAGCCCTAGTTGGCCCTCCTTATTGAAATATTATTAAATACCTTTGAATCTGGGTTACAAAGTACAATTTGGTCATTAAGGCAGCAATTTCTCATAACACAACGGGGACGTGAAAACCCGTAACTCTAGTGAGCATATTCCAAGATTGTAGTCTCACAACTTAAAGGACATTCAAAAGAACTAACCCAACTTCAAACCCCAAAGGGAAGATCTTGTGACTAAGAAGGCAAGGTAAGAAATACAATTTCAAGGGGGCAACCATTTGGCCCCATAGTCTAAGCACATTAAGATGACACGGTTTAACTTATTTGCAAAAATACTAGCTACTTATGGCCGGCATGATTCATCCTGGACTTCAAAAGAACCTTACTTTTCCTTTACTGAGCAACAGGATTGTCCTACGCAGCAAGAATGTCCATTACTCTAGTAAAATCTAGAAAGTTGCGGTGTTTTGGTCATGACCTGGGCTCACGAATCATACATGAGCTGAGCTTAGTTGGAATGTTCCCTATGCTTGTAAAAGATCAAGAAAAAGTACTCTGGGCTTATTTGAGGTGTGAACTGTGCTTACTAAACATTAAAAATGTCTTCACAGCTTACCCATGCAGCATTAAAAAAGTGACCTAACGTTAACCAAGCTCTCGAAGCAAAAAGGCAGTTAAACGTACCAGAAGCAAATAACCAGACAACCGATTTCAAGACGAATAATATCCAAAAAACAAAAGCAATGAGTACCTGGGGTTTCAATCTCCATTTTTAACTTTTCATCTGTTGGTGAGATTGTTTTTCCTCTTGCCTTACAAATGCTCTGAAACGTGTTCTTTTTTTCTACAAACATTGGAATACTTTGCTTTTGCCGGCTAATCTTAGAGGAGGAATTCTGTAGGAAACTAACATGGCACCGCGACTTCAAATTGTTGCAGAGAGGCACAAAGTTTGTGAATCTTGCGTGGCATGGTACCGTTCTACAACATAAGAAACTTCCAACTTCCATTGATAAAAATTTGGAAAACAAAGCTCCTGCTACGAGGCTTCAAAGTATCAGTAAAACGTTATCGCTTCCCAGCTTAAATATACATGCTGACATTACCTATCCCCGAGGATAAAAAAATTACCGACTTAGTTCGAAGTTATACTAAAAAAATCATAAATGTCGAGAGTAATTACACTTGAGTAATTTAGAATATGAATGTTTGGTAACTTTCACATGGGTAACATTTTTTTTTGACGAAGGTTCTCTACGAAATCTTTTTAGTTATTTTATATAGGAGCATAAGTCTTAAAGTTGAATCTCTATGGCCAAGAGCCAAGGGCTAAGGGACATATATTCTATTAAATTCACTCAGAACGTGATCATGACTTCATTCTTTTTCGATGTTAGAGTAACACGCTCACCAAGACTTTATATCTAGTGGGCTCTTTAAGAACCTTTTGACTTCACTGATAGACTAAGGGCTCATTGACACGTGGATGATATTTAAAAATATATAGGGATAAAGAAATTATCAAGTGGTAAGATCCGCAATATAGATTGAATATGTGAATGATCAAATTACAAGGCCAAATAGTTACAAGATTGTTGGATCACAACTTTAAGTTAATTCCAAATCATTTTCTAAGTTTGATGTTATGTTGTGAATCTTAACAATCAAATTTATTGTTTGGTTGATCTTATGCTCCTTCAATAAGTTGTGTATGTTATTCGCCCTCAAATCAATTTTGTATTAAGCTCAGATGTCATCATACTTTATGCACTCTATGACAAAGTGTCATTCAGTCTCGATCTCACCTATCTTATAGAACCTATAAATCATTTTTTCCACTCCTCTTTGGGCCTTTTCCATTTACATGTGTCACGTCTAAGGTGTTGAGAACATGTCCTCAATTGATTCGCAAACACTTTATCTTTCCCTTTAATAGTTGCCCTAGGTAAGTCAACTTATCACCATGTTCCAAGTTAGGTTAAACACTTTGATGTAATGAGCATTTTTTCAATCCGTGATACTAGTCCACATGGTACTCCCTAATTTTTCTATGATGAACTTTTTTATTTCCATATTGGTATTCGAGGAATTTTTGCAACTTGGTGTTTCACTTACTCAATCACTTTATGCTTTGTTTTGTCTATATTTTCTTCCTGCAGGGCAAGTCCTCCTTCATTGTAATTTTGGGTCATTGTTTGTTATCTATGTCTCCAAGTTTTTGTAATTAACTTATTAGTCAAGTTATTGTTGTCAACTCTAATGGGAAAGTACCCTCTTTAGCTAAGAGAATTTCATAAGGCATCAAAATCTTGACTTTAAGATTGCTTTTGATTAAGTGTTTTTGAATCCTCTCTACTTGTCTCCAACCACCTTTTATCATGTTGCCTCCTCAAACTTTGCATCCATAAAGGACAACTAGTGTGACTAGTAAACCAAATAAGTTTTCCTTGATTTTCCAATCCTAAAGTTGGTTTTTTTAGCATCTACTTTGAAGTAGGTATGATGCTTTCTACCCTCCTTGAATCCTTTTTGCTCTACAAGTCTCTCAGTTGAGTCTATAATGGAAGTCAATCCCCAAGTATTTGTTTTCTTTCACAATTTCTAGTGGGTTGCCTTCAAAAAGGAAGGAAATGTGTTTTTCACTCCTCTTCAAAAATAAAATTATGATTTTTGTTTTGGAGATGTTCATTTATATCCTCACTTCTTGACAAAAGTGCTCTAGAGCTCCTAAATGATCTCTTAACTTTTGAGTAGTTTTAAAAAGCAAAACAAGATCGTCTACGTATAGAAGAAGCTTCACCACATACCTTGTCAAATGAACCTTTCACCGTTTTTCTTGTCTAATCAAGATTCCATTTTATCAATATATAAACCAAACAAAGTAGGAGATAATGGACATCTTTATTTGACACCAATGCCACTACATAAGCATTCAAACATTCCCCTCCTTAGTTTTAATTTTAGCTCTAACTCTATCATACAAGCCATGAACCATCACTCTATACACATTCTAATTCTTCCATTCTACTTTAGAAATTATTTCTAGAAATTGTATCAATTATTTATTTTAAGTCCATAAAACAACAATAAGATTCTTCACTATGATTTTCTGATGTTGAAAATACAGATAACCATTGGTGGTCTAAAATGGTTGTGAAGAATGCTCAAGACCATAGACAAATAGATGAACAAGTGGGGAATCAACTTAGAATGACATAAAACCAATGAAGAAAAAAAGAGCTACATGGTTGAAATTTTTCAAAATTGTCATGTGGATAAAGAATTTTGGTTGTGAAAAACATACTACATCAAAGAACTTTACATAACTAAGAAACATGATGAGAAAACATTTTTAGAGTTTACAATTAAAGTGAAAGTAAGTTTACTAGTTGTACAATTGAGGATGACATTGCATCATCTTAGGTGTGAAACTTGCAGGTGAAAGATACCCAAGGAAATCTGGGAAGAAAACGCTTACGTATTTTGTAGTAAGGGAGCAGTGTAAAAGAGATGTTACTTCATTGTGGAATGCACAACTTATGAGGATATTTGTGCTGAGTACAAAAAGGATTTGAAACTTTACAATATGCACAAGCTATTTAAGGAAGAAAACATTAGCCACACAACTAGTTTCCTTGTCAGAATTAATAATAAAAGGTTTATATGAAAAAGAGTATGAAGATGAATTAAGGGTGATTTTTTTTGCAATCTCATGAGCTATTTGGACTCGTAGATGTCTTTGAAATATTTTATTTCATATGACGGTTTAAAGTTGATAATTTTTTCTTTTCAAGATTGTAATGTCTTAAATTGAAAGCACTCCAATTTAATCAAGGTTTAGCACCTATTTAATGCAAGATCATCAATCTCACTCTCCCTTTCATTTCTTCTTCCCTTTTTAGTCCTTTATCCTAAATGGATTTGGGGTAAAACCTAATAGATCCTCTTTAAAGATCATATTTTCATGGTGTTAAGCTCAAGTCAGGTAGGATTTATTTCCCCTAGGTCCTTCCTATTACATCCACCTTTCCACTTGGAATCTACTCCTGGCATCGAAATAGGGTTTTCTAAAAATTTAGACATGATTTATGAATTCTAAGATATGTTTTGGGGTCCCTAGATTGTCCCTTAGGTTTGTACACCTGACAATCAGGGGCATAATGCACCCTTGATGCTTTAGGAGCAACTTGTACCCTTGATGGGTCAATCAAGGGCATAATTGATGTAGGACCATCTTGGGTGTAAGAGCAATATTGCATCACCCAAAAAATATTTTTATTTCAGTCTTTTCTATTTTAATAAAGACTAGTAGATAGGGTGGTTACTATTTATAGGAACTTTCTATTTTTAGTAAGTTTTTCATATGAGCTCAAAAGGTTCATTTTAGAGTTATAAGCCTACCATAAAAATCTCATTGCTCAAGCATAAGTATTAGAGAAGTTATTACAGATTTTTGGTGGAAAAATTTGTAGAAAAATCTTCAGGCTCACCATTGGAGGCCTTTGAGTGCCTAAATGAGGTCTGAAAACTCAATGGAAGGGCACTTGCACCACTTCAAGCCTATAGATCAAAAGCTGGCATTTTTGAAAAGTGGTTATAGTAGCCAATCGAAGCAACGATTCGTGAGTTATGGCCTTTCAAAGTTGGGCTACCTGAAATATCTAAAATAATTGTCAAAGATGTATTTGGCCAACTCTAAATGTATTGTTAGGGTTTGTTGGCCCTAGGTATTAGGTTTCATTGTCTCGAACCTTCTCGGGCGGCATAAAATTGCCTATGTAAGGAAGGCTCAAACATTGTCTAGGGCACCTCTAGGTGATAGTTGGCAGCTTGTCTTGCAATTTATTGTAATGAAGGCACCCATGTGGGTTAGCATATTGCACTTGTGAATTTTGTAATTCTGCATTTGCAGCACAAATAAGAAGTCCATATTTTTTTTTTGTTTCTTTGTTTTTGTTATGAGTTTATGGTATTAAGGGGAGCACCCTTCATCAATAATACACCCCTAATAAGGCCCTATTTTGGCCCCTTTCTTTGGGTCATGTGTTTTAGGATGATCGAGTGTTAACTTCTAGGACAAACGGCCTGCAAGAGTTAGTCAATTCTAATCTCTATATAAACCCTTCCATTTGCTCTATTTTTCATATCCAAGAATCCACAATCATAACAAGCAATTGCATTCACAAGCTCTAGCTTTCAAGCGTTCAAGTTTCAAGTCTTCAAGCCTTCAAGCATTCCTCCATTGAAGATCAAGGATTCAAACACTTAAGAAATTGAAGGGGTTTATCTTCAAGATCTTCTTCAATCTATTCAAGATCATTTGGCGCATCTTATACATACATTCATCTTCATCTTCTTAATCCAAATATGTTGGTAAATTGCATTTGATTCAAGAGATCCAGCTTTGTAAGGTGAATTCATACATTTACTTTAAATTCATGTCAATTTAATTATTTAAATTCAAGGTTAATTCCTAAACAAGGGTTTGACCAAGGCAAACCCCCCATCAAATACAAATACCCTTTTTATTGCAGGTTATGGATATCAAATCAACAAATAGATTACAGATCAAAGTACCCTTTTCGGATTTCTTTGAAACTATGATATTGGAATCAATGTTGGACATAGTCAATCAAGGCCACATTACACCCCTGATGCACCAATTTGCCCTTGATAGATTGTCGAAAGATTTATGGGTTTCATCTATTGTGCAGTTTTAGGCCTAGATCTAAATATTACCTCCCATTTTGGTTAGAACAACAAGTACAAAATAGATTTCAAAGGTGAGTTCCTTTTCCCCCTTTTTCATTTCAGTATATCTTTATATCTCACATCTAGCTTACATATACACATTAAGGGTCTTTAAGGAATTAAATATCTTTCCCCTACTCTTCCTAGATCTAGTTTTGCATCAGTGCTCCTTGTTCACTTTGTTAGCATTAATCTCTCTAAACCTAGTCCTATATAATTGGGATTGAAAGGTTGCTCTCCCTTATCTTCCCCTTCTTCTATATCACACATTTGTACATGTAATTAGGTTATGTGGTGAACTTAAGTTGTATATCCTTGATTCACATTTCTAAGCATTCCAATCATGGAGTAGTGAATATGGATTTTGAGTCTAGCTTGGGGTTCTTTAGCCCTGGCTACTTAGTATGCTTCCTAAGTTAGCATCAAATCTTTTCATCACTACTTCATCCTTCTCTTTTAAAGCACATATTTCATAAATACCTTTATGGATTATGCACAACCATAAAGAATGGATTTTCTATGCACACATTCAATCCAGGAAGTGAGCATCCTTGACATTAGGTATCTCTTTCCTTCAGATGCACATATGTTAAATCTCATCTTTGAGTTATGCATAACAATTTACTAAAGTCCTATGCATGGGTAATGCATCCTTGTTAAACCTTACCATGGTGATACAAAGAATGTTGATTAGTGATTACCACCCCATTAGACTATTTCAATACCATATTTTGCAAAAACTTTTCAATGGTTCACAGTAGGGTGGGCACTCTACTAGGAAAGATAATCACTCTTTTCTTTTCAATCTCTCTCTCTCTCTCTCTCTCTCTCTCTCTCTCTCTCTCTCTCTCTCTCTCTCTCTCTCTCTCTCTCTCTCTCTCTCTCTCTCTCTCTCTCTCTCGCTATAATTTGGGAGTTAGCAAGGTCTCAATTCCTTCAAGGCTTGATTCTTTCTCTCCTATATTTCAATAAGAGTATCTTATGTCTTGTGATCTACTTCACTAGAGTTTGGATCGAGTCCATCCTTCACTAAAGTGGGGGCTAATGTACCATCTTAAATTGGAAGTACTCCAATTTAATGAAGGTTTAGCACCTATTTAATGTGATATCGTCAATCTCCCTCTCTCTTTCATTACTTCTTCTCTTTTTCATCTGTTCTCCTAGGTAGAATTAGGATAAAACCTAATAGATCCTATTTTCATGGTGTTAAGCTCAAGGTAGGATCTATTTCCCATAGGCCTTTCCTTTCCATCCAACTTTCCACTTGGAATATACTCCTGGCACTGAAACAGGGTTTTCTCAAAATCTGGACATGATTTCTAAATTTTTAGACTTGTTTTGGGGTCCCCAAATTGTCCCTAGGGTTTGTACACCTAACAATCAAGGTCACACTACACTTTTGATGGGCCAATCAGGGGTGCAATGCACCCCTGATGAGGCCCTATTTTGTCCCTTTTCTTCAAGTCCCATGTTTTGGGATGATTGGGTGTTAACTTCTAGGACAAATAACATGCAGAAGTTAGTTAATACCAATCTCTATATAAACTCTTCCATTTACTCCACTTTTCATATCCAAGCATCCACAATCATAACATGCAATTTCATTCACAAGCTGTAGTTTTCAAATGTTCAAGTTTCAAGTCTCCAAGTCTTCAAGCATTCCTCCATTGAAGATCAAGGATTCAAACACTCAAGCAATTGAAGGAGTTTATCCTCAAGATCTTCTTAATCTATTCAAGATCCTTTGGCACATCTTCTACATCCATTCATCTTCATCTTCTTCATCCAAATCCATTCATACATTGCATTCAATTTAAGAGATTCATCTTCATAATGTGAATTTGTACATTTACTTTACATTCATGCTATTTGAATTATTTCAATTTAAGTTTAATCCCTAAACTAGGGCTTGACCAAGGAAAACCCCCCATCAACAACAAAAACCTCTTTTTATTATAGGTTATAAATATCAAATTGACAGACATGTTGTAGATCAAAGTACCCTTTTCAGCTTCCTTTGAGATTGTGAAATTAGTACCAAACATAGTTAATCAAGGCCACCAATTCACCCCTGATGCACCAGTTCACTCTTGACAAAGCATCAAAATATTTATGGGTTTCATGTTTTGGGCAGTTTTAAGCCTAGATCTAAAAGATTTCCTCCCATTTTGGTTAGAAAAGAAAGCACAAAATAGATTTCAAAGGTGAGTTCCTTCTCTCCCTTTGTCATTTCAACATATCTATATAACTTACATCTAGCTTACATATACACATTAAGGGTCTTTAAAGAATTAGATATCTTTCCCTTATTGTTCCCAGATCTAGTTTTACATTATTGCTCTGTGTTCACTTGGTTAGCATTAATCTCTCTGGACCTAGTCCTACAGAATTGGGATTGAAAGGTTTCTCTTCCTTATGTTCCCCCTCTTTTATTTCACACACTTGCACATGTAAGTAGGTTATGTGATGAACTTAGGTTGTATATCCTTGATTCACATTTTCTACCTCACAAAAATGAATTAAAACTAATTTATGGAATTTTATAATTTTGTAAAAATTACAAATATATATTTGAAAGGTGAGATTTATGTGAAATTCATATATTTTTTAAATCCAAGATAATACTTTAGAGAATAATTAACGGTATTTATTTCATCAAAATATACACCTTAGTTGTATGGTATGGAATCCTTACATTCAACAAAATTTATCCTTATGTGCACATTCAAACCATTCAACTTGACTAACAAGCCAGTGACCATTTGAAATTTTAGAAAGAATGAAAAAGAATAAAAGGTTTTAAAACTTGGTAATTTATGGGATAATTATTTTAATTGCTTTCCAATTTAGTTGGGGGCCCAATTTCTCATAATTTAGCTTAAGACAAGGCAAGGCACACCATCTTGAGATTTGGACTTGGTATGATCAAGCCAACAATGGAGTAAATCTAGTTTGTGAGAGTTGAACTTTGGACCTATATGGGAAGAACACAATGTCTTAGTACAATTTTACCAATTGTACGGGTTGAGAAAAATCTTTTTTTAAATGGTAACTTTTTATTATTAATTTTTTATTATAAATTATTGATTAGTTAGATTGGATTGGATTTTTTAAATTGCTCAATTCAAATATCATTTTGATTCCAAACATGCTCTCTAACAACTAAACTTTTTACATGAAATTATGGTTGAAATAGTCAAAATATTGGTGCAAATAAGGTTTTGTACCTTGGCAAGGTCTTGTACCTAACTAGTCTATAATGGGAACTTATTTATATGACTTGAGTCTACTTAGGTCCTAGGTGTCATTCTAAAAATTAGTTATAATAGGGTTGTATTCACCTTTTCATTATATACACTATTAATATTTGCATTGAGAATTTAATGTGTATCATGTTGTTCATCCTATATTAGATACAACCTTTATGAGAAAGACATTGCATAACAATATCTCATGCATTAATCATGTAGTTATCTTATTCTATTCTTGAGTCAATGGAATAAAATCTTTGATATTGTTTCTCTCTTATCTTTTAGAACCGATATAGGGTATAGATTTATAATCCTATGTGCCCAATAATATGGTATTAATGTGTAAGTTTCATGTGTATAGTAAAACCGTGAAATAATAAATTTTAATCCTCAAATTAAAAAATTGAAATATAAAAGGAAATTTTTTTTTTTTTTTTTTTAAAAAGCAGCAAATCCCAATCGAATATATAACCTTGTTTATGGGCCTTCTCAGGTTCATCCAAATCAAAATGTAAGATCAAAATTCAAGTGGGAGAGACCAACAAGATGATGGATTGAGACTAATTTTGATGTATCATCACAAGAGAACCCTAGTCCTTTAACACTTGATGTGTGGCTTGTGACATGTAAAGTAATATTTTAGATATGGTAACTAGTAGCCTTGAAGATGAGATAAATAATGATACAAAGGAAAAGGTAGAAATTAATTTGGCTCAAAAAATTAAGGTGGGGAAATGGCACCTAGAAAGTGATTATAAAATTATGATTGATGCCATTACTGAGGATAAGGTCCATGCATCGAAGATTTGGAATATAATGAACATCATTTGATGGAATTTAAGCCCATTTTGAAAATAATATGAAATCACATATATATTGTGAAGGCAAAAAAATAACTAATACTCTTTCTAAATGGACACTATCCTTTCAAAATTTAGGTGGGGTATTCAAAGACTTAAGGGGAATCAATATATTGTCCAGTAGGTGTTTAATGTTTCCATATTTCAATTTGAATTTTGAAATTAAAATTAAAATCTTCATCACAAATGTATACTTTGGACAATTGTGTAATAAGTTATTATATGATGGTAATGTCTTTTAGAAGATGTGTGTGTCACAAATGTCAAAGAAAAAGGTAATTATGTTGGTTGTCCTAGGGCAAACATTAGAAGGAGATGAAGTATTTTCCTACACTAGCATTTTTGATCTTTGAAGTGATAAGATGGGGTAAGCACATGGAGAACATATGAGGTGGATTAAATTCATTACTATAATTTTTTTCATATTTCTATTTTATGTTAGTGGTCAAATTTTGTGCATAGAATACTTGAGAGTGAAGACTAATTTAACCCTTGTCACACTGAAATAACAACTAGTTTAATAGGGAAGATCTTAGAAGAGAGGTTGGGGGTGCTTTTGCACTAGACAAATTGACAAGTAATAAGGAGGAGAGGCAAGTATCAGATAGGCATAGTTGAAGGAATTGTTTCCACGAAGGATATGGAATAGAAAAATATGAAGGTAGAAACCAAGAAAATAGAGTTGAGCAAGGGAAAGAAGGTGGTATTCCAGTCTAAAGACTATGGTTCAATGGGCCAATGAGAAAATGGAGGAGTGAAATCAAGATGGCAATCTCAATCCTGTGTCTCTTTTTTTTTTTTTCCCTCTCATACATGTTATGTAATGACAATAACAATACTATCAAAAAACATAGTCCATTTTTTTTAATATTACAATTGGTTTGTATTAGTCGGGGTTAGTCTCTCAGTTTGAAGTTATTCTATACTATAGTGGTATAGGTGTATTTATGCATAGTGTGGGTCTTCTTTAATAGTAAAATAGCTAGTGATTCTTGTTATATATATTTGGGTTCTCATGGAGTTGTTGTTTGAAGGTTACATCAAAGGAAAGTCCTCTTTCATAATCTCTTTATTGAATATTAATAGTATAACAAATATACTATTCATAAAAAAAGGAATGTATATGACCCAAAGTTGTCACAAAGAGAATATAAAAAAGATTGAGAAGTCATGGATAAACCAAAACAAAAAATAAGTAAATAAGTAGAATATCAAAAGTATAAAGTCTCAATGAATCAAAATAACAAAAGAATGAATGTGTGGAATATAAAGAGAAAGAAGACATGGATGAAGCAAAACAACAAATGAATGACTAAGTGGAGTATAAAATTGAATCACAACTTTGTGTCTTATATGTGCTCTCTTTTTCTAAGTAATGATTTTATTTTTATCATTTATAATTTAGGAATAAAATGAAATTGGCACAATTTATAAGATATCACTGTGATTTCCAAGACACAATTTACTTGGAATTGGATTATATAACCAAAACATTTCAAAAGTGTAAATTTTTAATTATTTCAACCATTTCATACATATAGATATAGGTATTTATGCATATTTTGATATTAGTATTTTTAAGCATTCTCAACGTAAGTTTTCAAATAAGTTCTGATGCAAGAGTATCATGGATGTAAGGGCAATCTTGCATCACCCAAAAATATTTTATTTTCAAGGACTAGTAGACAAGGTGGTTACTATTTATGGAAACTTGTTATTTTTAGTAAGTTTTTCATACGAGCTCAGAATGTTCTCATTTTCTAGGAAGGTTCATTTTAGAGATATAAGCCTACCATAAAAATTTGATTGCTCTAACTTAAGTATCAGAGAAGTTATTATGGATTTTCGGTGGAAAAATTTGTAGACAAATCTTTAGACTCATCATTGGAGGCCTTAGAGTGCCCGGATGAGGTTTGAAAACTCAGCGAAAGGCTACCACAATTTCAAGCCTGTAGATCAAAAGCTGGCATTTCGAAAAAGTGGTTATAATAGCTAATCAAAGCAACGGTTCTTGAGTTATGGCCTTTGGAAGTTGGACTACCGAAATTTCTAAATAATTTGTCAAAGATGTATTTGGCTGACTCTATGTGTATTGTTAAGGTCTTTTGGCCCTAGGTATTAAGTTTGAGAATCTAGAACCTTCCCAAGTGGCATAAAACTGCCTATTTAAGAAAGGCCCAAACATTGTCTAGAACAGCTCTAGGTGATAGTTCGCAGCATCGTCTTTCAGATTACTGTAATGAAGGCACCCATTTGGGTTAGCATATTGTAATTGAGAATTTTGTAATTCTACATTTGTGATGATAATAATAAATCCATATTTTGTTCTCGCACTTGTTGTTTCTTTGTTTTCGTTATGAGTTTATGGTATTAAGGGGAGTCCCCTGCATCAAGTGGTATCAAAGCTAGAGTTCTTGAGTATGTGGATAGATCGCTGATTGTGAGGTAGTTTGCACTAGGACCATGATTTGGGCTGAGCATGTAGACAGATCGTCGATTGTGAGGTAGTTTGCACTAGGGTTTCAGCAGAAGCATGAAAATGCCTCCATAAAGAGAGCATGGTAGAAGAGTTGTAGGCATTACACCTTGAGGGTTTTTGAACCCTCCAGAGGCAAATGCAAGTGTTGGAAGAACAAATGTGAAGAGGAATAAATCTTCCTATAAGAGATGAAAGTGAGGATGAGGACGAAGTAGAAGAAAATGTCGAAGCAGAGGCAGTTCTAAATCCATAAGAAGAGAGGCTTTTTAAAGCCATCTCCAAGATTGGAAAAAGACTTAAGTTTGATGTTTCTACATTTTGAAGAAATCTTAACTGAGAAGAGCTAATTGATTGGATCAATGAACTAGAGGAGTACTTTGAGTATGAAAATATTGAGGATCCAAATAAGGTCAAGTTTGTGAAGGCAAAACTGAAGGGACGTGCAAAGATCTGGTGGCAAGAGATTTAGTTGGAGAAAAATAGAAAGGGAAAGAATAAAATCACCAGATGGGATCGAATGATAGCTAAAATGAAGCAACAATTCATTCCTATGGATTATGAGCTTGATATGTTAAAGAAGATGCAAGGAATGAAGCAAGTAGGAAAATCTATTCAAGAGTATATCGAAGAGTTCTACCAAGTTCTCATTAGAACAGGCCATGCAGAAGTTGATAAGGAGAAAGTCACCCGTTATCTTAATGGGTGAAGGCCAAGCATTCAAGATGAGCTAAGTCTGGTTCAAATGAGCAATATTGAGGAGGCATACTAGTTTGCCCTAAGAGTTGAGGAGAAATTGAGCAAGAAGTTTGACAATAAGAATAGTGGAAGAGGTTGTGGTGGAAGATCTGGGAAATGATCTTATGGAGGCCATAATGATGATCAGAGGAACAAGGATGAGGCTGGAAGTAGCAGCCAGAACCAAAGGGGAAACAATTCCAATCATTTCCATGATCAAAACAATAGAGATTAGAAAGGAAGAGGTAGAGGACAAGAATCTGGAAGAGGAGGCTTACGTGGAAAATGTTTTCACTACGGAGAAGAAAGGCATAGAGCATTTGAATGTAACTAGTGCCAAGGAAGGACAGATTGAAGAACAAAAGGTTAGGCGAGAGTTGTACACGTTGATGAAGATGCCAAATCCTTACATTCTGAAGATGTTGAAAGAGGAGAAGTCCTAGTTAATAGAAGAGTCCTGTTGAGTGGTGAGAATGAACCTAATCAAAGAAGGAGTTTGTTTTGAATAAGGTGCAGATGTGAAGATAGGTATTGTGATGTGATCATTGATGGTGGAAGTACTGACAATCTGGTGTCCGAAAAAATGGTCACCAAATTGAAGCTGAAGAGATAGAAATACCCACGTCCATACCATATTACTCACAAGGTTATGGTCAATTATTAGTGCTCAGTGAAGTTTAAGATTGGGAGCTACCAAGATGAGGTACTATGTGATATCATACCTATGGACATATGTCATATGTTGTTGGGTAGGCCATGGCAGTTTGACACATGCTATACATGATGGGCAAGTAAATACCTACACTCTAACTAAGGATGGAGTGAAACATAAGTTGAAATCGTTGAAGGATAAAGAAGAAAAGGTATGTAGTGCTGCCAGAATATGTTTTGTTGATGGAAAAGAGTTTCTTAAAGGTATGAAACATGAGCATATGTGTTTTTCTATAATTCCTAAAGATAGTAAAAATGAAGTAGAGGAGGTACTTGCAGAAGTTGTAGATATGTTGAAAGAGTTTTCTGATATTATATCAGATAATGTACCTGATGGATTGCCCCCAATGAGGAAGATCAGTCACCAAATGGATTTGGTTCCAGGAGCTAGTTTTCCAAACAAGGCAGCACACAGAATGACACCAGCCAAAAGTGAAGAGTTGAACAGGCAAGTTCATTAGTTGTTGCAGAAGGGGTTGATTCAAGAGAGTCTAAGTCCATGTTCTATACCAGCAATGTTATCACCAAAGAAGAATGGAGAATGGAGGATGTGCACAGATTCTTGTGCTATCAACAAGATCACCATCAAGTATAGATTTCCTTTGCCAAGGATTGATAATATTATAGACTATTTGAGTGGAGCTCAGTATTTCACAAAGATAGATCTAAAGAGTGGGTACCATCATATTCGTATCAGAGAAGGTGATGAGTGGAAAACTACTTTCAAGACAAGGGAAGGATTGTATGATTGGTTAGTCATGTCTTTTGGGCTAACCAATGCATCGAACACTTTCATGAGGCTCATAAATGAGGTACAGAAAGAGTTTCTAGGTAAGTTTGTCATTGTTTACCTAGATGATATATTGATCTTTAGTAAGACATTGGAGGAGCATTTGATTCATATTCACAAGGTGTTTGAAAAGTTAAGGGAAGAAAAGTTGTTGATAAAGTTGAAGAAGTGCAGTTTTGTAAAGAAGGAGTTGGTGTACTTGGGATTTGTAGTCTCAAGACAAGGTCTGAAAATGGACCCAGAGAAAGTGAAGGCTATTCTTGAATGGCCTACTCCAAGGAGTGCGATAGAGGTAAGATCTTTTCATGGACTGGCTACATTTTACAAAAAGTTCATAAGAAGTTTTAGCAGTATTTGTGGACCCTTGACTGAAACAATGAGAGGAGATAGGAAAGACTTTAAGTGGATTGTAGGAGCAAATAAGAGTTTCAATTTGTTGAAACAAAAAGTTATTGAGCAGCTTGTTTTAGCACTTCCTAATTTTAACAATGTGTTTGAAGTAGACTATGATGCTAGTGGTACTGCAATAGGAGTTGTTTTGAGCTAGGAAGGTAGACCAGTTGCTTATTTTAGTGAGAAGTTGAATGATGCAAAAAGAAAATATTATGTTTATGATCAGGAATTTTATGATATAGTTCAAGCATTTAAGAAGTGGAGACACTATCTTCTTCATAAGGAGTTTGTTTTGTATATTGATCATCAAGCTTTGCAATATTTGAATAGTCAAGGAAAATTGAACCAAAGGCATTTAAAGTGGGCTGAGTTTTTGTAGAGTTATACATTTGTTTTAAAACACAAAAGTGGGAAGTCTAACAAAGTTGCAGATGCTCTTAGTAGAAGACAACTTTCACTGACAGAAATGTAGATAGAGGTGGTCGGGTTTAAGGAACTTAGTGCATTGTATCTAGATGACCCTAATTTTGGTGAAGTTTGGAAGGCTTGTACAGAACTTGTTACACTTAACAAGACAAAGTCGTTGGATTTTATGATCCAAGATAATATGTTGTTCAAAGGAAGCCAGTTGTGCATTCCAAGAAGTTCAATGAGAGAGAACCTCATCAAGGAGAAGCATAGTGGAGGATTGGTTGGACATTTTGGCAGAGATAAAACTATAGCTTTGGTTGCTAAAAATTATTACTAGCCATAGTTACAGCAAGATGTGACAAAGTTGCCAAGTATGTCAGATGGCGAAAGGAGTGAAGCAAAATATAGGGTTGTATCAGCCATTACCTATACCAGAGAAGCCATGGGAGGATGTTAGCATGGATTTTGTTCTTGGATTACCAAGGACACAGTGCAGGCATATTCTATTTTTGTGATGGTTGATAGGTTTTCAAAGATGCCACATTTTATTCCTTGCAAGAAGACTAGTGATGTTGTTCATGTGGCAGAGTTATTTTTCAGAGAAGTGGTGAGATTACATGGTTTTCCAAAGAGTATAGTTTCAGATCGAGATACCAAATTTTTTGGGTATTTATGGTGTACATTGTGGAAGAAGTTGAAGACCAATTGAAGTCTAGTTCATCACATCATCCATAGACTAATGGACAGACAGAAGCTGTGAATCGTAGTTTGGGAAACTTGCTGAGATGCTTGGTTGGAGATAAACCAAAAGGATGGGATATGATTTTACCACAGGCAAAATTTGCATATAATAATTTTGTCAGTAGGAGTACTAGTAAATCACCGTTCTAGATTTTCTATGGGAGTAGTACCAAAAATGTTTCATAATTTAGGAAGTTGGATAAGGGAGAGATAAGTAGTGCTAAAGTAGAAGATTTTGCTAAACATTTGAAGAACATCCATCAGGAGGTGAGGAAGCACATCATAAAGATGAATACATAGTATAAGGCTAAGGTAGATGTGAAAAGGAGATATAAGGAATTTTAGATTGGAGATGAAGTCATGGTTCATTTGAGAAAGGAGTGTTTTCCAGTAGGTACATATAATAAGCTGAAGATGAAGAAGTTTGGACTATGCAAGATAGTGAAGAGGCATGATTTTGGAAATGCATATGAAGTGCAGTTGCTTGTTGAATTGAATATTTCACCAGTATTTAATATTTCAGATTTGATAAAGTATTATGAAGGAGGTAATGGAGATGAAGTTGCAAAAGCACGGTGGAACATTCTAGTAGTTAGTTTGGCTACCAAGGAGATTGAGGAGATACTAGACAGACATATTGGAAAAAGTACTAGAAACAGAACTTATGAGGAATATCTAGTCAAATGGAAAGGAAGAACAGTTGAGGATTCATCATGGCTAGCAAAGGAGGAGGTCAACTATCTTGGTTTTCCTTTGCATGCCTGAGACGTGACAGGGTCACTTCTCAAATTACCTCAGGTGTTTGATGCAGGAGCATCCTAGGTGTAAGGGCAATCTTGCATCACCCAAAAATATTTTATTTTCAAGGACTAGTAGGCAGAGTGGTTACTATTTATGGAAACTTGCTATTTTTAGCAAGTTTTTCATACGAACTCAGAATGTTCTCATTTTCTATGGGAAGGTTCATTTTAGAGATATAATCCTACCATAAAAATCCCATTGCTCCAGCTTAAGTATTAGAGAAGTTATCATAGATTTTTGGTTGAAAAATTTGCAGAAAAATCTTCAGGCTCACCATTGGAAGCCTTAGAGTTCCTAGATGAGGGCTAAAAACTCGACGGAAGGACGCTAGTGCAATTTCGAGCCTATAGATCAAGAGCTGGCATTTTTGAAAAGTGGTTATAATAGCCAATCAGAGCAACAGTTCATGAGTTATGGCCTTCGAAAGTTGGGCTACCAAAATTTCTAAAATAATTTGTCAAAGATGTATTTGGCTGACTCTATGTGTATTGTTAGGGTCTGTCGGCCTTAGGTGTTAAGTTTGAGCATCTAGAACCTTCCCAGGCAGCATAAAACTACCTATTTAAGAAAGGCCCAAACATTTTCTAAGACAACTCTGGGTGATAATTCGCAGCACTATCTTGCAAATTATTGTAATGAAGGCACCGATTTGGGTTAGCATATTGTAACTGAGAATTTTGTAATTTCGCATTTGCAGTGATAATAAGAAATCCATATTTTGTTCTCACACTTGTTGTTGTTTCTTTGTTTTTGTTATGAGTTTATGGTATTCAGGGGAGTCCCTTGCATCAAGTTCATAAGATTATATTGTTCAAGGGATCAAAATATTAAAAAAATTAAAATTAAAAATGTTGCTTGATTATGAATGTTGAGAAAGAAATTAGTAGTTTTATCATGTTTTGTCTATTTGAAATGTTCATTCATATTGTCAATGTAGCTTGTGTGACCTCATGACTTATAGACTACTTGATGCCTCTTGTGCAACTCCAAATTTCTTCTTTATCTTTTTCTCTTTCTTGGCTGATGGGGCCTTTGAAGATTTTATTTTAGAAACTTACTCATAAGTCCCAAATCATGCAGTTGAGGTTTCATTCGGTAAACTTAGTATATGGTGAGCATAACTAACCAACTCATTTTTATGAAACTTCATAATCCATAGAAGGAACCCAAGAAGTTATTTGCTCCACTAGTTGAATCAAAGTTGACTTAGTGATGGGTAGATTAGGATCAATTTAGGCATCAAATCAAAATGCATGCAATGATCTGGCCTCCTAGCCTTATTCTTTTAATTACTTCAACCATCATTTTTACACAAATAGTTTGGTTTTAGAGTGTGTGTTTGAAAGAAAATGAGATTTTATCACATGTCAACCATGTATGTTCTAGTCATTGGGAAATAATATAGGCTCTCTTTGACTTTGACTTTAACTTCCTAGTAGACTTCTTTTGGATTAACATGATATTATGCAATCTAGATACACTATAACAAATCCTTGTCATTAACTCCTTGGATGGCTCCATGTTCTGCTTTGACGCACTATTTTATGTATTTCTCCTCCATTTTGTGAAACTTAGGTTCTATTTATCAAGCAAGTACTACTTAAGGTGTATTTTATGTTGAGCATGAGAGTTCAATGTTAGTATGGGTGTTAAACACCAGCTATATTAGCACCAACATAGACACCTGCATTGAATCTCAAATAAACTCTTGTTGAAAATATCGACACATAATAAGGTGCTATGTTAAATTATCAATTTGTAGGCTTGTCATCATGGAGGAGAAGATAATCCAGCAATCTAGAGATCAATTAAGGTCTTGAGAGATACATGATTTCCTTTCAACCACCTCACTTAGCTAACTAGGAGCGTCAAGGGAGTAGAAGAATATTGTTTAGTTTTGAAGAGATTAAATAGGAGTGTGTGTGTGTGTGTGTGTTATTAATTGACCAAGTGTGTAATTGGGTTAATTCAATTAAGCCAACTATATGAAGATTGATCAATAAATGATTAAAATGATTAAGTGGGTTGTAAATGGTGTTTCAATGTGTTTAAGGTGTGAATTTAGGGTGATATTGGACAAATAGAGTATTTTCATCACAAAGGATGAAAGAACAAGTGAGAGAGACAAAACCCTAGCTATTTGTCTTAGAAAGGTGCATGAGTCTCGAGGACTACAATGTGTCTAAGGAACCAAAGTGTAATATGAAAACATCATTTATGGACATAGTGATAGAGTCATAGATTTTAATGGGAAATAGATGATCATAAATCCCAGAATGAAAAAACAATTAAAAAGAAAAAATAGTTATTCTGCTCAAATGGAAAAAGAAGAAAAAAATTCTCTAACTACTTGTAAATGATATGAGAATGTAGAAGATAAAATGAACTTGTTATGAAGATACAATAACTGATTAAATGAGAGGAAAGGAATGGAGAGAGAAAATTTGGATTTAAAGTTCGATAATGTGATCCCCATGAGCTACAACAAAGCCAAAAATTTGCACATAAGAAAAGAAGAAAATGTTGGGGTCATTTAAGAGGATTTCCTTAGTCAAACCCCCATTTTGGTGTTTCCACATCCATGGATGACCAAAAAGTTATGGAAATGATAACCAATGATAAATAAACAGATTGAAATAAAAATGACAATAAAGATAGATGTTATGAAAGTAAATAGAAAATGAGATAAATAGTTTTCAATTTACTCAAAAGACACAATGAAAATGGAAGAGAGTGGGAGATAACTCCCAAAAGCCTAGAGGAGAGTTGAAATATGAAGGATAGACCACCAAGAAGAGATTTAAAGTACACTAATAGAGAAAATCCTACAAAAAGTGGTAATATGGAGTGCAAAAATGGTTGTGTGATAGCTTGAGAAGTCAGGAGTGAGTTGAGATTGTGAAAGAGAGATTCTAGAAAGGGAAAAATGGTATCCAAAAGGGTTTTTAACAAAATTGGATGGAAATTGCATAGGGAAGCCATCATTTGCATTATAAAATTCAAGATGATAGGTTTGTAACACTCAAATGACTCTTTGCATGTCTACAGATTTGCAAACGTGAGTGCACCACATAAACGTCTCCACAATGCACATGTGTTTGTAGCTTACATAGCATTCTTATGTGAAAATTTGGCCAGAGTCAAGGTTAGAAAGTAACATAAATGGGTGAAAGTGGCATGATTGTGTTGTAAGCTACTAAAGGGAGTCAATGTGAGTAAATGACCATCCTATGGGATTTTAAACTCTAGGCCATTATATTTGTTCCCCATTTTAGGGAGTGTATCATTTTGAAAATGTGAAGGTAAAGTAAGAGAACTTGAATATGGGGAATTCTTTCATATATGGTTTCCACCAAGTAAGAATCCCTACAACAATCTTGAGCTAAACCTAACATAATAGGGGATGCTAGATGATAATGACACCTATGATACATGTCTTTGATAGGAACACCATTATGATTGGAAAGTTATGTTATGTTGAGTTAAAAGATAGGAAAATTTGTGATAGTGCTCTAACATGCATAGTGAATGTTAGATAGGTATGTGATAGGGAGACTATGTCAATTTGTTGACATTCATAGAGAATGCTACACACGCATGTGATGGGACAACGAAGAAATGGTGCACTAACATGCATAACGTTGAGCTAAATAAGCATGTGATAGAGCAAGTTAAGATCATTGTCAATACATATAGCATTAAGATAGATAGGCATATGATATAAAATATC
Organism: Cupressus sempervirens; assembly: GCA_028749045.1. Lineage (NCBI taxonomy): Eukaryota > Viridiplantae > Streptophyta > Pinopsida > Cupressales > Cupressaceae > Cupressus > Cupressus sempervirens. The sequence goes on along the minus strand of CM053791.1, from coordinate 123,712,162 downwards.
CCAAGATATAGATGGTGGTTTGGTCCCTGCTAAGTGTTGTCAAAATTTGTGAATATTAAAAATGATCTTATGATGTAGAGACATTGTTAGCCAAAATAAGTAAGACATGCACAAACACAATTCTTCCTTGAGAGAAACTATGTTTCTCAAAGGGGAGCATTGATCATCTAAGAAAGGAAAAAAAAGATATGATAACAATATTTCATCCTACACAAGCGACACATAGTGATATGATAGTTTGACATCATAACTTAGAAGTGAGGACGAACTTCCTCTCTCAAGGGATACATCATCATCATCATCTATATTATAAATCTAAAGAAGAGAACATGAAATGAAAAACAAATAGAATTGGTTCAACATAAAAGGAGTACATAAATGTCCCTAGTACTATGCATCATCCCCAAATTTGAAAATTGAGCGGATGACATATAGAAGAAAGAGATGAAAAATTGAAAAAAAAATGATTAAAAACCTCCAATTTCCAAGTAAATATAAAGTACAAGGGTCCTGAGGAAAGGAGCAATAACAAAAATAAAAAATGCATGGGAGAACATGTATAATTGATAATATATAGGTTCGTCCTCTCACTCTTGATCATGGGGTGAGGGAGGTTGACACTACAATAGAACAACTCCCAAGTTGTTCCTAGGCACCTCACCAATAGAAAGGGCTAGACATGAGGCACTGGATATGTCTTCATCAAGAAAATCAATTGCAACAAGTAAGTAGGGTCCTATAAAGATCATCCTTGACACAAAAATATCATCTAGGAAATTAAAACTGCATGTATTGGTTCTTGAAGGTGATTCCCAAGGGGAGAGTGTTGAAGAAGATACTTTTCTAACCTTTTTAAGAGGGACATAGATGAATTAAGGAGAAGTTACAACTTTCTCCACTATGAGAACTAAGATAAAAAGAGGGTCTCAAGCACAAACTTAAGACATCTCACTTTTGGGAGTCAACTTTGTTCAAGCTTGGAGGTGTTGACATCTTATTTATCACAAATGACCTTAAGGCATCAATATGGCTTGTTTGATGATGATAGTATGGGGGAGAAGGAGGTGTACTTGGCATAAAGGAACTCATAACAACTTGTGTATGCAACATGTTAATTGGTTTTGAAAAGGGTGGAACATCTAAAAGAGAATTGATAAGCAGTGACTCTTACAAGAGAGATATCAAAAATTGGACTTTCTTAGCAATCAAGGCCTAATGGTCACTTCTAGCATGAGGGGAAGGGTGAAAAAAGGAGTATATGAGTGAGCAACAATGAGAGTAGGAGAAATGTTGTAGACTAAAGTGGAATAAGAAGAAGAAGTTGTAGGTCCTAAAGATTCACTTTAAAGCAATAGTACAACCCCTTAAGCAAGGACTCTCTCTCTCTCCCACACTACTTCCACTTATCTGCAAGTTGGTTTTGATGTAGGTGCGGTCAAGATAAAGAAGGTAACATAAGAGCAATATTGACTTTTTCTATAGGTTGCACTTGAAAAATTATAAAAGGCATTATGGAGGGTCATGTCATGGGAGTAGGAGTTAGTACTAGTACAACCTCGAGAATTGTAGGCTCAATTTTAGGCATCCTTCCCTTTCTTCCCTTGTACATAGCTAGAGGAACTAAGGGTTCCCTAGGAGGATGATTGACATGTATTATATGTGATTGAATGATCTTATAGGCCCTCTTTTCTTGACCAAAAAGGCTTGGACAAGGGATTTACGAGATAATGGGAATGATAATAACATTGGTACCTTTCCCATGTCCATTTTGTAAGGTGAATATGGGAGCGTGTGGTACCACTTTGGGTTGTTCAAAATTAGGTAACCTAGGTGAATTATTGTAGGGAACATATTTCTTCAAGGCACCAGAAGAAAGTCCTTAGGAAGAAGAAGCACATTGAGCCTCACAAGTTGAAGAGATACTAGAGGTAGCTATGACACATTAGATTGATTCCCTCCCTTTGCAAGTCTGATATGCATGGAATGTCCTAACCATAAGCCTAACCTTGGTCCTAACCAAATCCTAATATGAACCACATTCAAAACCCTTACCCTAATATTAAGCTTAACCATAATTCTATCCCTAATCATACTTTTAATTAAAACCCTAGCCCAACCATATCCTAAACCACAACCCTAAAGGTTTGAAGTTAAACCCCAATTTCTATCGAGCTAATGGAAGGGGGATTCTTGCATCCAACTATCCTCCACCCTACTTCAATACTTTCATAAGATCATTTTAGGATACAAAAATTGTTAGTGTAATAAGGTATATTCTTATTAATTTAATCATTTTAATTTAATTATTAAGTCACTTATTATCTCTAATTTACTTAAGCTAAACATTAGGAATATGATAATTATTTATTTTATTAATTAATATCATGCAACCTAGGTTAGTTACCTTTAATGGGTTTGATCTCTTTTTATAAGGATTGATCTCTCTTTGTAATTCATTCATTCAATATAATTGCAAGTTATCTTTTGCACATCAAGAATGTCTCATCTTTTGTGGATCTTCAAATTCAATCCTCCATAGCTTTGCTTCTCTCTTTCTATAATAGGTGTTTGCATAAAAGTTATTCTTGGGAGCTGTGGGTTGAGCTTTCCTCAAATACAACATAGTATCAAAGCTTTAGTCTTTCATGCTCGTGTTCTCTTCATGAGAGGATTGGCCTTATTTTTCAGATGTCTTTTTCATAGGTTTTTTATTGGATCTAGGGGGACCTTTATTTATGATCCTTTTGAGCCCAAATAACATCATCATTGAGTTTGGAGTGCTCAAAAAATCTCATTTCGATATAAAACATCTAATTTGGACATAGTTGCAATATGAGACAAAATGAATTGCTCCCAAACTAGGCATACTTCTTGAGGTGACAATTTATATTTTTATGAAAAAATCACTTTATTGGAAAAAAAACAAGCACATGCTTTAAAAAAAAAGGTTTCTATAAGCACTTTTTGAAAAGTGCATATTTTTTATTTTATTTTTTCAAAAGTGAAAGGTACAAATGCAGGTACTAACATCAGCAAAGTATTGACATAGGCAGGTACAGGACATGCACAGGGCATGATGTCATCCACCTCTAGGCCAAAATTTGATGGCCTTCAAACCATAATCTCTTAGATTTATTTTATCTTAAAAAGTTGTTGATGGTTTTTGGGTCATATCTTGTGTATAAAGGTATTTTTTGATGAAGGCATTTTTTTGGTATTTTTTGAGCCCATCATGATGGTGTAGGTTTGGTTTTCTATTTTTGTTGTTTGGTTTCTTTATTTTGCAATCAAAGAAAAAGGTTTTATTTTTCACTCTTGGAGACATATCTTAAGTATTTGGTCTTTATTTTGGAAAAACTTTATATCATTGGAAAGCTTGTTCTGCGATCTTTCCAATGATACTAGTTTTTCTTCCAGATTCTACTCTAGGTATATTATATTCATCTTTTTGTTTTTTTGCACTTTGGTAGATATCTTGGTTTTCTCAAGTTTGGGGATCACTTTTGTTGCATGGAATGACTCATCTTGGGATATGATTTTAGTTGTACTAGCCATATGTCTCTTCTAAATTTTATTGACATCTTTTGTAGCATTTTTTTCAAATACACTGAGCTAAAGTGTCACTCTATTGCATTTTAGGATCTTGCACATCTTTGTGTCTTGTTGTACTCACACTACATTATAAAGTGTCATGGGGGGTTTCATGTTGGCCATTTCTCCATCTTCCCTTGTTAAGTGAGTGTTCCTTCCATGATAGTAGCCTCATGATGTGTCAACGACACATTCCTTTATAGGTGTTTATACTTCTACACTATTGATGATCTTGGTACTTCATTCTATAGGAGATTATAAATTTAGTTTCAATGTACCTCTCTTACCTCTCAAAATTATAGGGGTATTTTGTTGGTTCTAATGCTTTCTTGGTTCAAAAGAGTGAGCTAGATTTTCAATATGTGTTCCTATGTACTTGGCAGATGTAGTGGCTAGGTACTTATGCATTTCCATGAGATGGATAATTTACCATATGGACACTCTTGCATTCTTGTTTATGGAGGCCATGAATATATCTTCCATCTTTAATCAATCAACTCTTAAGACTTAGTCTTCTTTACCTGGTCATGTTCTATTTAGTAGAGGTGTTGAAGTTGATGAAAGATCAACCCCATAACTCCCAAGAATCACTGACATGCAAACACTTGTCATAGAAAGAGAGAAGCAAAAGTTATGGAGGCTGAAATTGTCATATCCATTGAGGAGACATTCTTGATGAGAAAAAAGAGAGATTGTTATTATCAAAAGTGAATTGATTAATAATTACAAAGAGAGATCATCCTTATAAAGGAGATTAAAACCCTAAAAAGGTCTAACCTAAGTTTCATCATAATAATTAATAAAAGAATTAATTATTAGATGCCTAAAGTTTAGCTTAAGAAAACTAGAGTTAATTAGGAAATATCTAATTACTCTACCAACCCCCCTTAGGATAAACTTAGGGAGTAGCTAAAAACCTAAAAACTACTACAAAAAGGAAAAATTGGGTCCCAACAATAAGGCCTGATGAGGTACCCAAGCACAACCAAATCTCTGAATAGAAGAGAAATAAAGAAAAACACATGGAAAAAACCCTACTCCAAAAAGAGATAGAAATAATGTTGAAAGTAACTAGTGAAGGACTGAAGAAGCCTCCAAACTAGGGAACACCATTGAAGCATGTAGAAGCTACAAAGCTCTATCAAAAGTAATTGTTGATCTAAAGAACCTCCATTGAAATAGAACCTGACTAGGTAGAGAATACTATAATCTGCATCAAATCAAGAGGCACATAAAGGAAAAAAACTAAACTCGAAGATACATATGGCATGAAACACTAAAGCTTGAACAACTGATCAATCAAACATTGAAGGCTGCAACCAAAGTTGGAATGAAAAGATGAGTGTCTATATGGTAAATGATCCATCTCACCAAAATGCATAGGTACCCAGCCACTACATTTGCCTAGTACATAGGAACAAATACTGAATACATAGCTTACTCCATCAAACCAAGGAAGAATACAATAGACAAACCCCCCTAATGTAGACAGGGATGAGGTGAAAAGCAACTAGAAAAGTGGGCCAAAATAACTACATGTCAAGGAACCATGATCAAGATGAACAAAAGAATACATATGTGTGTATTGAGGTGATCAATCTCAAACATGTCATGAGGCTAATGTCACATAAGTGAAACTCACTAGACAAAGGAAGATGGAAAACAAAGGTAAAACATCAAGCTTTATGGCACTTTAATCGGAGCAATGCATGTACAATCAAGCACATGATATTATGAATCCCAAGAATATAATAATCTACATGAGTGTCCTCATATGGCACTACTCAAATCAAAAGGAATAACAAGGCAAAACAACTAAAACAAAAATATAGATGCAATATGGCACATCTTAGTGCGTTTGCAAGAATGCATACAAATGATGTCTAACTAGACCATAAGAGACATAAGACTAATACAATAGATACTAAAAGTCATGATGAATTATCTAAAGAAACAAAATCAATTCTCAGACTTGAAACAACTAAGATATCCACTAGAATGCAAAAATGCAAAAGACTGGATAGAATGTGTCGAGAACAAAATCTAGAAAAACAACCAACATCGTTGGAAAGAGCTCAAAAAGACCTTTCCAATGATATAAAGAATTCCCAAATCAGAGATTGGATGCTCAAGATATGTCTCCAAGAGTGCAAAAAGGAACTCCTAACTTTTATAGTAGAAAAATCCATAAAAAAGAATCAAAACTAAAAAACACATGTACCACTATGATAGGCTCAAAACAAGACTTTCAGTGATATCTCGTTTGCAAAAAAAAAAGTCTGTATGCCCAAGATATGAGCAAAAATGTGAAGGTAGGCCCAAAGAGAGCCTGAAGGGAAAATAGCAACACTGATGCAATGTTGACATGGCACTAGCATTAGCAAGCGACAAGCTCAAATTTGGTAGTCAAATGGTCGCCGAGCCAAAAATAATGCCTGAAAAATGACCAGTTCGTTGAAAATACTTGTTAGAAAAAAAATCCCAATCAGTTAGAGACAAGTTAGAAAACCAAGGGCTAGTGCCAGAATAGAAAATTGGTGGCCAAAATAAACATGTGCCAAATAAAGATTTGTTTGTTGGAAAAAATTAGCCATGTAACCAAAATCTGCTAAGCATATATCAAAATATCCATTCAAAATATGTGCAATTAAAGGCATGATCATGGGCCTATTAAATAAATTGCCCCAAAACTCCTTGTCAAACCATTCACACGTGGCATCAAATAATGCCAAAAAGAATGCACAAGGGCAGGTCCCATCGAAGGTTCAAGCAATACCAAGACCAAGGGTACTAAGGTGGAACAATACAATGCCCTCCAATCAACAAAGAATCCAATAAAAAAATCCATGCACAAAGGCTTGTGATATAAGGACCCAAATTTATTGATCAATTGTAGAAGAAATGGAAGTGGGCTAGTAAAAAACATCGGCAAAGGCAAGTCACCAGTTCTAAAAAACCTACAAAAAAGAGTGCCATGTCTTTCAAAAAGAAAACCACACAAAAAAATCTCATAAATCACTGATTGGTTGGTGCACACACGAGGTCAAATGGGAGCCATCCAATCAATGGTGCCAAAAATAAATGTGTCCTTTGTGCCCAAAAAGGGCAGAGTAATCCAGTGTATGATAGAATTGATGCCAATCCACCATGAAAGAGGCCAAACCATGTTGGCAGAGGATGGATTGGAAGCACAAGACCACAAAGGAGAGGTGGCCACTAGGAAATCCAAGGTGGATTTGAGGAAGAAAGCTCAACCCCATAGCTCCCAAGAATCAATAGCATGCAAACACCTATCATAGAAAGAGAGGAGCAAAAGCTATGCAGGCTAATTTGCCAGATCTGTAGATGAGACATTCTTGATGTGAAAAAGAGAGATTGCTATTATCAAAAGTGAATTTTTTAATAAGTATAAAGAGAGATCATCCTTATAAAGGAGATCAAAACCCTAGAAAGGTCTAACCTAGGTTGAACCATAATAATTAATGAAAGAATTAATTATTAGATGCGTAAAGTTTAGCTTAAGAAAACTAGAGTTAATTAGGAAATATATAATTGCTCTAACAAGAGGTTCTTCATATTAGAAGTTTGATAGTATTTGTAGCTTCATGCTTCAGTGTTGTTCTTCATGATCATCTTTTTATTCCTATTTTTAAGGACATTCTCTAGTTTGCCAGCGTCTACAATCCTTTACTAGTTTCCAACATTGTTTCCATCTCTTTTTGGAGTTAGGTTTTTCCTATGTGGTTTTCTCTATTACTCCACTTTACAGATATTTGGTTATGATTGGGTACCTCACCAATCCTTTTTATTGGGACCCAAATTTACTTTCAATAGTAGTTTGTTACTTTCAATAGTAATTTGTAGGTTTTTATCTACTCTCAAAGTTTATCTAAGGGGGGGTATTAGAGTAATAAAGTATTTTCTTATTAATTAAATCATTTTGATTTAAATATTAAGTCACTTATTATCTCTAGTTTACTTAAGCTAAACTTTATGTATATAATAATTAATTCTTTTATTAATTAATATCATATGACCTGGATTAGTTTCCTTTTAAGCTTTTGATCTCCTTTTATAAGGATTGATCTCTCTTTGTAATTTATTCATTCAATGCAATCACAATTTATCTTTTGAATATCAAGAATATCTCATCTTCTGTAGATCTCTTAATTCAAGCCTCCATAGCTTTGCTTCTCTCATTCTATGACATGTGTTTGCATGGAAGTGATTTTTTGGAGTTGTGGGTTGAGATCTGGGTTAGGTCTAAAGGCAAGAAACTCTCCTATTAACGATAGGCTCATATCTAACATTGTTGACTACAACAAGAGATTAGGAACCTCCATTTATCATATATTGATCTTGCAAAGTAAACCAACATTTTATGTCTACATTGATCCACTTCTCAAACTTGCACTTATATTTTTGGCATTTACATGTCTTATAGGGGATTGCTAACTCCTTTAGGTCACTTGTTATCATAGGTAATTCCACTCTCCAAAGATATAGATTAATCTTTTCAATATCTATGTAAAAGTGACAGTACAAAAAAACTAACCTTATAGTATAGTTCTAAAATCAAAATTTCATACCTGGTGCCAAATAATAGTCTATGAAAATGTTTCAATTTATTATTAGATTTGGACAAATTTGGACATTTGAACATTGGATACAAAAACAAAAATCTTCAAAAAAATATGTCTCTAATAGATAAATGTGTAAACCACCAATGAAAAACTATTAAAAATGATAAAACATAAGATAATACACTCATTAGAAACTCTTAAAAGCCCTCCAAATTGAAGAATGTAGTTCAAGTTTCAAATATGCCAGGGGAAGATCCTCATCTATAATAGGAGAATAATAAAGTAGGATCCATCAATAAAGAAGAAGATCCCAATGTTGGAGGGCCAAAATAAGATTAAAAAATGAATTTAAAAAGTGATCATTCCCTTAAGAAAGAATTAAAAAAGTGAGGCTTAATCACCTATCACCTACTCCCAAGAACAAGCCAATAATTCAAATCAACTCTTGATGAAGAAATTAATTAAGAACTGACATAGTCAAGGCAAGAGAAATCTGCAAAGGAGATGTCCAAATTTATATTTAAATCAATGTGGTAGAAATGACAAAAGAAAACAATGATCAACACCAACTAATAAGGAAATATGATCTTAGATTCATAAAATTGGCCCACAAGTATATATTAAAGGTTATTCTCTAAAAAAAAACTCCAAATAAGGTTCACATGAAATCTATCATTGGAAAACTTCAAACGAGAATAAGGTATAGAGGAGCAATATCCCAAATATGCCAGAATTTAGGTGCATATTTTCTCACTTGTTCTTCAGATGTCCCAATTTGTTATGTCCTTATTAGTAGTTAGATAAGATCTAGAATCTAGTTTAAAATTAGTTAAATATTGTGTAATATACAATGATGATTGTCATTGTAATAACAAGCACAAACAATTTGTTTATGTGCACAAAAAGTGGGATTCATAATCTAGTAATGAAGTAGTTTATTTTGCATTTTTGAGTTAGAATCAAATCGAAAACTAGTTTTCTCTAAATATTGTATGGTATATTATTATAAGTAGATACTTTTTTTTTGTTTATATATATAATAATAGGCATAAACTTTATGTATTTATAATTTAATTTACAATGAGATTACTTATAAAGAGTAACGTGGAAAAATTGAAACAAAAAATGTCATATAACAAAGTACATATTTTATTATAAAGGAATATTTATACATCATTACTAAAGAAACCCATGATCATATCAATCTGGCTGTAACTATGAACTTAAAACTCCCTTTTAATTAGGAAGGATTGATATAGAACATATTGTGTTCTTGAGTATACGAAGAAATATCATCTCAGTATGATATTTCTAGAATGACATATTTAAGGAGATCAACATAAATCCATCAACACACACATATATTATATATGGAATTTGCGACGATTCATAATGAGACTAAATTTCTCAACACTTTTTCTTTTAGCAAGGAGAGAAATAAAATAATTACTATAACTTTAATATAAGTTTAAATACCACCTTAAGTGTGGTCTTTAATAGATTTAAGTTATGGTGTCCAACAATATCTGACCCAAAGAACCATAAAAACTCTCATGGTGTCTAGCAAAATTTAGCCTAAAGAACCAAGATAACACTTACTCCAACACATTTTGGTGTTAGGAGATAGGTCTACTATTGATAAGATTGTCACCTTACAATAGTTAGCTTATGTTCATTATCATAACTTTTGGCACACTGGGACAACAACTTAATGTAGTCTATTATGATAACAGGTCCAATTATTGATAAGATCATCACCTTTCAATAACTCCCCTCTAAATATATACATCAATGAAAGATCATTATCTTTCATGACATAATTAAAAAACATCATGTAGTAACTCACATGATATCCACCATGAACCAAGTCAAAGGTTTGACCCACCATAGCTGCTACTAGAGGGTGGAACAAAGGGTTTTCACCTCATACTTCTCTCTCATAGAGAAGAGCGCATTACAAATAATTTATCTTATAACTTCTCCTCATACAAAATATTTCATCTACAAAGGATTGAATCTCAAAATTTCTCCCTCTGAACATCAATCTTGGGAAGTCAAGCCATCTAGTTACTTCCTCAAAAACTCTCTTCACCCAAGGATGCCTAACGAACTCACTCTAAATCTAATATCAATCTTTATATTTTCTAGTGACAATTCAATACTTCCTCATAATATACATAGGAGTAGGCCCATTAAAATCATACAATTACACCCATCTATTTCTAGACTCCCTCTGAGTATTAATCTTCTAAGCTCCTATGTTTCTTTAGAAGAAGTGTCATACTCCCTCTTAATGTAGAAGAATCTCATAATCTCAATCATCAAAGATGTTTTCTTCAAGAGCCTCTTTTTATCTATCTTGATCATCAAGGTCTTTGGAGCTACTATCATTAGATTGAGTATGCACAATATTAGGTAGCATATGTAAAGTAACAAATTTCTTTTCCTATAAGAACATCCTCAAACATAAAGGAAAAGATCAAGATAAATAACCTTTATAATATGTATAGAAATTACAAATAAGAGAGAGACAAATGTCAAAAATAAGAATAGTTATCTACACATTAAGATTCATAAATTGTCTTTTTAGATTGTTTGAAAATGGAATATTTTCCCTCTAAAAAAGGTTCAAGTAGGAATGAAACATTGACTATTATTCCCCCCATAATGTAAAATTTCTACTCATCCTTATATTGTTGAATAATTTTGTATCAAATATGAAAACTCCTTTCCACGTTATAACTTGCTCCTTTCATCCATTTTAGCTTAATAGTATAAGCGAACACAAACTCATCCAGAATAAGCCAATATCTTGATTGAGTATAATTGTGCCAATTGAATGACTACAACTCATACATCAAGTTTCATTTATCATTTACTATAGATGGTTCAATTGAAGTTACCACTTTCTTATGCTATACACAAGGGGTAGGCCCATTAAAATCACATAGTTGCATGAATTACAGTCCTCCTGACTGTTACAATTTATCAATCAATAAAGATTCCATCACAACATGGTTTACTCCCTCTGAATCAATATGATCAAGATCACTGAAGGTTGAAAAAACCATATCCTCTATTTTCTCCCTCTCTTTCAAGGTTGCAACTAATGAAATGTCAAATGTTCAGCTCCCTCTTAATCTCAATCCCCCTCCTATATTAACATTCTCAAAGGAAAAGATCAAGGCACATAGCTCTTATAGTATGTATTGGAAAATAAGAAAGATACCTAGATTATATTCAATATAAGATCTTTCCAACAAATTGTAGATAATTAGAAACTAATGTGATACTCTATTACTTTTAGAATGATCCCTACTATTCCAATATAGTAAATATCTAATTAATTTAATACATGCATATATTGCATCTTCTATATGCATACCATAATCTATATTTCCAGTATATTATTTTCTTATATGATCAATATCTCAATTTTTATTCACTTATAATTATAAGAAATTATTTAGAAAATGTATATACTTTATAATCACCATATATATATATATATATATATATATATATATATATATAAAGTATATATAATCCTTTTAAAATTATATATGAAGATTTACATCTCTATATCTAAATGAACATAAGCTCATAAAACTGAAATAGATTCATAAACATACATCTTGAATTATTAATAAAGTGAAGAAAGGTTCTATTTGTATAAATTACCTTTGAGCTATGTGTGGTGTCCAATAATATTCCACCCTTAACACATGTCCCAAAGGTTGATCGTACCAAGAGATGACTCAGTCTGATCTTTGTGAATGTTTCCTCATCATTAGTGGAATACACTACTAATTATTTGTCCCTTATAGACAAGAAATTCATTTGGAGCAATTGGTCAACAAAGAGACCACACAGGTGGGAGACAATTGTGCTAGGGTTTATAAAATTTGACTATGTAGAGCCTCATAGAACTAGTGATAACCCATCATGTAGACCATTTCCATGGAAGTTATAAAACCTCCCTCTACAAGATTTATCATTTCAAGCACACTGAATACGATGGACCTTGTATAATACTCATTCATCAATGCCAAAGGCTAATCACACATTTAATTTCAAAAGCCATAGTCTATATTTGAACCTTCATCAATAGAAGTAGAGGAGATAATTAATATCTCTAAACTTATTCAAAAAGAACACAACCGCTCATCACAAGCATATGATTTATCAAAACTAATTCTCAACATCACTCTAATGTCCAAAGTCAAGGAACTCAAATAACAACACTTACAATGCTCCAGTGAACTGTCTAAAGTGATAATACCCTCTATGTTTGATCACTCAACCATTGGTTAGAGTGGGAGAATTTAGTGATCCATATTTATAAGTTGTTAAGACCCACAATGGAGAGAGTCACCTATGAATGTAGAGGTCAAACTGAAAAGATCTCTGCCATAATCAAGGAAAGGGATATTGACCCACGCAGGAAGCCATTATCAAGCCTATGTCATATTAAATTGTTGTGGACATAGTTTTTGATGCTCTACATGATTCATGTCATTCATTGGGTCTCTTCTTTGCAACAATGTACTTAGAAATACCTCCACATGTGTAATATATATATTTCCATTAGAAAGAGGTATGTACCATTTGGCTACAAATATAGTGAGTGAATCGACACCATTGCCAACAAAAGTTCATTTTCAACCATTCTCTATTATATAATTTTCATATAATCCATGTATATGATGACCATTATGAGATAGGAGGGTGGCTAGCTATGTACGTCAGCTATCCATATGTTTGCATCACCCTACACATTGGATTTCTCAATAGTTTTCCATAGTTGTGTTGGGATCATAAACTTGAATGTTGTCGTCCATTTTCCTTGGAACTACATAAAACCTACCATCAGTACAATCAATAGCACAAGGTCAATGAAGATCCACATCATAATCCATAGGAGGAAGAAACTCCCACTTATTCTCCTCAACATTGTAAACCCAAGCTTCTTCACAATATCTACACGATTTTCTGTGAATTCCACCAACAAAATAAATGAGTCCTTTAGTTGATGATGCAACACAAGCAAAGAAAGATCAACAACATGGCATGTCATTTCCTAGCCACCATTTGTAAGATAAAATATCAAATATTACCACACCTTCTATTTGGGTGCACGTGTTGAGGAGCCCCATAACTACCAACAATTGATTGGATTTAATGAATATCCAATGAATATTGCAGTCTCTATATTGTAGTTTAAATTCTTTGGGGATTTCAGGTAGCCTTTCAAAATAGTGCTCAAGTGGATAGTGAATAGTTATACATAAAGATTTGTAGAGCACTCCAAGATTTAGAGATAGCCATGGGGTTGTAGGTGAATTTTTATGAAACCCTTACCACACATTCAATTGCCAAATCATTTGGAAGTCTAGGAATTAGTTCCATTGCAATATAACTTTGAGTATTGTGAAAATTTCTTTATTTTCTCTATTGTAGTTTAACAGACCCATCAATCACTTGGATTTTATTTATCCTCCTCCTTCTCTCACACGCTATATGAAGCCTTCTTTTCCATCATCTAATCTTCCTTCGGAATTATCATAGTCTTTGATTTTCTTACATTTGCAACTAGGCTTTGATACCATGTTAAGTAGCATGGATCATGTCTACAAATGTAATTATATTCTCATTGTTATAGATATGTTCCAAATGTAGATTTGGATCTCACATAAGTATGAGAGAAGGAGAGATGCCTCTTGAAGAGACATGTCTCCAAGGTTTAAACATCATTAGTTAGTATAAAATTATATAACTAACCATATGTTTAATATATAAATTATTATATAATATAAAATATGTAATATATATATATATATTATCATCAATAAAGAAACTCATGATCATATCAATCTAACTGTAACTACAAACTTAACAATTTCTATTTATATTTTGCATACAATTTTTTCTCTACTATTCATTTAGTCCACTAGTAACAGAAAATAACACGAAAAAATAAATTTATAATTATTTATTAAATTTTTGAAACAAAATTTAAATCACAGCTATCAATGACCACTCTAACACTCATCATCTTCTTTTTATTAAATCTAAATCTAATGTATGCATATTTTGTTGTTGTTATCTTTAGGAAGAATCTATGACTATTCTATTATTTATTTTTAATATTGGGCTCCCTATAAGAGATTTCGTTATCTCTATGAAGTTCTTTATGGTGTTGTTGTCAGCCACGACAATTAGAAAATATATGAGGGTTTTAAAGACGACACAACATGTATTGGAAAGCACAAATATTATTTTGTAGTAATGAAATTAGCTAGATGCTTCATTAAATCTTATATAAATGCATGACTTTTCTCTACATATTTTATAACACAAAAGAATCACGCCACTATGGTTACATAGATAATGTTTTGTTGTAAACCATGAAGGCAAACTTATTTGCTGAAAATTTATATCTCCCTCAAATATACCTATGCTAAGATGATAATTCCTATAAAATCATATGAAAAAGAAACTCTAATATTAAAATGGCATGAACTAGATATTGTGTGACCTTGTTATAATAATGGAAACAAGTTACATGTGATGAATTTGACAATAAAATATTTTTCTTACTGTTTATATTATGCATTTAATAAGATCACTACTTTTTAAAGGGTGTTAGCTCAACGGAAGAGCACCTTCTTTACAAGTAAGATGATGGTGGTTCAATTCCATCATACCCTAATATGATTAAATAAAATACTAAATAAACTACCAAATAAATTACCAAAAAACTACCAAATAAACTACCAAATAAACTACCAAATAAATTACCAAAAAACTACCAAATATACTACCAAATCAAATACCAAATAGTTAAGTAGGAGATATTTTTCCACAGCAAGCAAATGTGATATTTCCATCAAGATTTAACTATGTAGTTTTTTAGTCAAACTCATTAACTCATGTTTCATGGGTAGTGATTCACACAAATCACTACTCATGCAACATGAGTAAATGAGTTTGTCTAAAAAACTACACAGTTAAATCCTAATAGCAATATCACAAATACCAAATTAATTATCATATAAACTACCAAAATTATCAAATAAACTACTAGGTAACAAAAATATATGACCAAATCAATGATTAAAATAGTTTAGTCATGAATTTTATCACAATATCAATGACTGGAAATAAACTACCATTGGTCACATGATCAAAATTAGTCATATATCTATAATTTTTAGTAGTTTATTTAGTCATATATTATTATTTTTGTACTAGTGTATATAGGGGAAGTCTTGGATTCATAAAAAATAAAAAAATAAAACAAGAATTAACACCAAAAAATAAGGAAATATGATCTTAGATTCATCAACATGGCTTGCAAGTGCATATTATAGATTATTCATCAAACATGCCTCATTACTAAAGAATGAAATCCCAATACTAGGGAGCCCAAATAAGTTTAAAAATGAATTTAAAAATTGACCATTCCCTTAAGAAAGAAACAAGAAATGATGCTTAATCACCTATCACCTATTCTCAAGGAACAAGTCAATAATTCAAATCAACTCTTGATGGAGAAATCAATTAAGAACTAACAGAGTCAAGGCAAGAGAAACCCCCAAAGGAGATGTCTAAACTTGTAGTTAAATCACTGCAATAGAAATGATAAAATAAAACAATGATCGATCAAGACTAACAAATAAGGAAATATGATCTTAGATTCATCAATTAGCATACAAAATAAAATTATATATTATTCATCGGACATACCTAATCACTTATCACCTATTCCCAAGGAACAATTCAATAAATCAAATCAACTCTTGATGGAGAAAACAATTAAGAACTTGTGTAGTCAAGGTAATTAAAATCCCCAAAGGAGATGTCCAAACTTTTAGTTAAATCACTACACTAGAACTGACCAAAAAAAAAATGATCAATGCCAACAAATAAGGAAATATGATATTAGATTCATCAAATTGGCCTACAAGAACATATTATAGACTATTCATTGGACATGCCTCATTACTAAGGATATACACCTTAATCTTAATCTTTATTATCAAATCTTCTAGCCTATTCTTGTTACCTCTGAGCTACCCATAAACAAGGACTACTACCTTACTTATATACAAGATCATCAACGACAAGTGATTTATTTGATCACCAATCTCCAAGACTATATATATATATATATATATATATATATATATATATATATATATATATATATATATATATATATATATATATATATATATATATATATATATATATATATATATATATATATATATATATACATACATACATACATACATGCATGCATGCATGGATACATACATACATACATAGGTTAGGAGCCAAACCCATAAGAAAAATCTTAATTGATATAGCATGGTGTATGAACATAGAAGGAGGTTGAGCACATGTCAAAAATATATATAACAATGCTCCATTAGGCTTTACATGACATAGATTTCCATCACAAGCCAAATCTTTCCAACCTTGTCATTAGAATAGGAAACAAGATATATGACTAGACCAATCATAAGATAATTTTATATAGAAGAATCAAATCAAGTTGTGAAGCTAGACATAGCATCTTCAGGATGACTAGATCACAACATAATTATCACATAAGGTAACAAGCCAATTTGACCAACCACAATCCAAAACACAAGAAATTGTCCAACTAGAGCATAACTCATATAAATAGAAAGGAAATATTTTTGGGTGATGTAATATTGTCAACTACACCTAGATGATCCTATATTTGACACTTAAGTGAATAGTCGATGTTCCATTAGAAAAACTTATGGAACTCCGATAGAATTTAAGACATAAACCCCATACTCACTCTTTATCCACATGTGTTCCTCGCTAATAAGGTACATACATTCTCTAAAAAAAGGTTGTGTTGAATATCTAGATTAACAACTCTAATAGTACACTATCCTCCATCAGATATTGTTCTTCTACTTCTTCCACGACATTTTCTCTAATTCACTAATATACACCAATTTCCTTTGTCACCGTCTCTCCTACAATTAAAAAAATTTATATGCTTACTTGTTCTTTTGCCACTTGATTATACTATTGTCACAGCTTGTCAAATTTTTTTCCTTTTATATACTCATAAGATTATGTTTCTCATATGTTATCACTTCAGTAACCTACTACTCCAAAACCATTTGGTTATCATGATGCAAGAGCATCCTAGATGTAAGAGCAATCCTGAATCAACCAAAAATATTTTATTTTAGTTGTTTGAATAAGGGTCGTCTTAATGCAAAGTTGTTGTTTGTGGAGGCTTGCTACTTAGCAAGTCAGTCATATGGGCTCAGAATGTCCTAATTTTAGAGGTGGATGTTCATCTTGGATATATCAGCCTACCAGTTGAGGTTCAATACCATATCATGAGTATTCATAGATTTATTATAAATTTTTGGTGTACAATTTTGGTATAAAAATTCCATGCTCACTATTGAAGGCCTAAACATGTCTAGATGAGGCCTGAAAATGCAATAGATGGGTGCTTTCATGAATCCAAGCTTGTAGATTTGGAGCTAAGGATTGTGAAAAGTGGTTATAATAGCCAATCATAGCAATAGTTCAAAAGTTATGGTCTCCCGAAGTTGGGTCAATCAAAACTTCCAAAATAAATGTCAAATATGTAGTTGACCAACACTACATCTATTAGTAGGGTTTGTCAACCCTAGGTATTAAGTTTGAGTGTCTAGAACCTTCCCAGGCGGCATAAAATTACCTATTTAAGAAATGCTCATACATTGTCTAGGACAGCTCTGAGTAATAGTTCACAGCTTTGTCTTGCAAATCACTGTAATGAAGGCACCTATGTGGGTTAGTGTTTTGTAATCCTAAATTCTATAATTCTACATATGTAGTGATAATAAGACGCACATATTTTGTTCTTGCATAATTGTTGGTATTTCTTTATTTCTATTATGTATTTAAGGTGTTGAAGGGAGCACCCTTCATCAAAAGGTATTAGAGCTAGATTTATTGAGTGTGTTGATAGATCTCTAACTATGAGGAAATTCACACTAGAACCATGGTTTGGTTTGTGTGTGTAGATAGATCATTGATTGTGAAGTAGTTTGCACTAGGGTTTTAGTGGAAGCGCAAAGATGCCTCCATAAAAGAGAATGGTGGGAGAGTCATAGGTGTTACACTTAGTGGTTTTAGAGCCCTCCAAAGGAAAATGCAAGCATTACAAGAAAAAATGCACAAAGGAATGAATCTTGCTATAGGAGATGATGAAAGTGAGGATGAAAGGGAAGAAGGAAATGTTGATCTGACAGTAGTAGACAAAGTTCTTAACCTAGAGGAGGAAAAAAATTTTAAGGCCATTTCTAAGATTGCAAAATGACCTAAGTTTGATGTTCCCACATTTTTGGAAAATCCTAACCTAGAGGAACTGATTGATTGGATCAATGAGCTAGAAGAGTACATTGAATATGAAGATATTGAAGATCTGGATAGGGTCAAGTTTGCAAAGGCCAAACTGAAGGGTCATGCAAAGATCTGGTGGTAGGAGATCCAATTGAAGAGAGATAGAAGAGGGAAGGACAAAATCACTAGATGTGATCAAATGATAGCTACAATTCATTCCTATGGATTATGAGCTTGATTTAATAAAGAAAATTCAAGGGTTGAAGTGGGTGGGAAGATCTGTTCAAGAGTATACCGAAGAGTTCTACCGAGTTCTCATTAGAACTAATCATGCAAAAGCTAATAAGGAGAAAGTTGCTTGCTATATTAATGGTTAAGGCTAAGCATTTAGGAGGAGATAAGTCTAGTTCAAATGATAGGTATAGAGGAGGCATACTAGTTTTCCTTAAGAGTTGAGGAGAAACTAAGCAAAAAGTTTGATAACAAGAATAGTGGAAGAGTTTGTGATGGAATATCTGGTGAACAATCTTTATATGGAAACTAAAATGATGATCAAAAGAAAAAGGATGAGGTAAGCAGTAGTAGTTAAAACTAGAGGGGAAACAATTCCAACCATTTCCATGATCAGAATAATAGAAATGAGAGAGAAAGAGGAAGGGAACTAGGATCTAGAAGAGGAGGCTTCTGTGGGAAATGTTTTCACTATGGAGAAGAAGGGCATAGAGCATTTGAGTGTTCCCAATGCTAAGGAAGGACACATTGGAGAACTAAAGGCCAGGCTAGAGTTGCACATATTGATGAAGATGCCAAATCATCTTATTCTAAAGATGCTGAAAGAGGATAAGTCCTAGTTAATACGAGATTCTTGTTGAGTAGAGAGAGTGAACCTGATCAAAGGAGGAGTTTGTTTCACACTAGGTGAAAATGTGAAGATAAGTGTTGTGATATGATTATTGATGGTGAAAGTACTGACAATCTCATATTAGAAAAGATGGTCACAAAGTCAAATCTCAAGAAGCAAAAACACTTGCATCCATACCATATTGCCTGGGTATAGGATGACCACAAGGTCATAGTCAATGAGCAGTGCCAAGTGAAGTTCAAGATTGGAAGCTACCAAGATGAGGTGCTTTATGATATCATTCCTATGGAAATATGTCATATGTTGTTGGGTAGGTCGTGGTAGTTTGACAAGAATGTTGTACATGATGGGTGAGAAAATATGTACACTCTGATAAATGATGGAGTGAGACATAAATTGAAGTCATTGAAGGAGAAAGAAGAAAAGGTATATAGTGCTGCCAAAATATGTTTGTTAATGAGGAGTTTATCCAAGCTATGAAGCATAAGCATATATGTTTTGTTCTAGTCTCAAAAGATGGTAAATAAGAAGTAGAGGAGGTGCCTATAAAAGTTGCAAATTTGTTGGGAGAGTTTCCTAATATCATATTAGATAATGTACCTAATGGATTACCCCCAGTAAGGAAGATTAGTCATTAGATGGATTTGATTCCAGGAGCCAATTTGCAAAACAAAGAAGCACACAAAATGACACCAACAGAAAGTGAAGAGTTGAATAGACAAGTTCATGAGCTATTGCAGAAGGAGTTGATTCAAGAGAGTTTGAGTCCATGTGTTATACCAATAGTATTACCACCAAAGAAGAATGGAGAATGGAGGATGTGCACAGATTCATGGGCTATCAACAAGATCATAATTAAGTACAAATTACCATTGCCAAGGATGGATGATATTATGTACTATTTGAGTGGAGTTGTGCATTTCACAAAGATAGATCTGAAGAGTGGGTACCATAAAATTCTTATTAGAGAAGGAGATAAGTGGAAATTTTCCTTCAATGCAAGGGAAGGATTGTACTAGTGGTTAGTCGTGCCTTTTGGGCTAACAAATACATCGAGAACTTTCATGAGGCTCATGAATGAGGCACTGAAGGAGTTTCTAGGTAAGTTTTTCATTATTTACCTAGATGATATATTGATCTTTAGTAAGAAATTGGAGGAGCATTTGATGCATATTTGAAAGGTGTTTGATAAGTTGAGGGAAGAAGACTTGCTGATAAACCTAAAGAAGTGTAGTTTTGTGAAGGAGTTGGTGTACTTGGGATTTGTAGTCTCAACATAAGGTCTAAAAATGGATCTGGAGAAAGTTAAGGCTATCCTTGAATGGCCCACTCTAAAGAGTGTTAAATAGGTAAGATATTTTCATGGGCTGGCTAGTTTTTTACACAAAGTTCATAAGAGGTTTTAGCAATATTTGTGGACCTTTGATTGAAACAATGATAGAGGATAGGAAAAAAATTTAGTAGACCATAGGAGCAGATAAGAATTTCAATTTGTTGAAATAGAAATTTACAAAGTAACCTATTTTAGCACTTCCATATTTTAACAATTTCTTTCAAGTAGATTGTGATGTTAGTGGTACTACAATATGAGTTGTTTTGAACCAATTAGGTAGACCTGTTTCTTAGATCCAATTAGGTAGACTTGTTGCTTATTTTAATGAGAATTTGAATGATACCAAAGCAAAATATTATGTTTATGATCAAGAATTTTATGCTTTAGTTTAGGCATTGAAGAAGTGGAGACACTATCTTCTTCCCAAAAATTTTGTTTTATATATTGATCATCAAGCTTTGTAATATTTTGATAGTCAAGGAAAATTAAACCAGATGCATTTGAATTGGGTTGAGTTTTTGTAGAGTTATACATTTGTTTTGAAACATAGGAGTGAGAAGTCTAACAGAGTTATAGATGCTCTTAGTAGAAGACAACTTTTGCTAACAGAGATGCAAATCAAGGAACTCGATAATTTGTATCTAGAGAATCTTGATTTTGGTAAAGCTTAGAAGGCTTGTATAGAACCTATTACACTTGATATGAAAAAGTGATTAGATTCCATAATCCAAAATGGTATGATTTTTAAAGGAAGTCAGTTGTGCATTCCTAGAAGTTCTATGAGATAGAATCTCATCAAGGAGAAGCATAGTGGAGGATTGGTTGGACATTTTGGGAGAGATAAGACCATTTCTTTGGATGCTAAGAATTAGTACTAGCCATAGTTGTAGCAATATGTGAAGAAGTTTGTATATATTTGCAAAGTATGTTAGATGGTGAAAGGAGTGAAGCAAAATATGGGGTTGTATCAGCCATTACCTGTACGAGAGAAGCCATGGGAGGATGTCAACATGGATTTCATTCTTGGATGTGAGGCCTCACCCCAACCCATCATAGCATAGATATTGTATTTCCATTTTGTTACTTAAGACTAGATATCTCGACATATATATTTTGATACTTGATGGACAATAAATTTGGCTACTTATCTGATAATATTTACCTTGTGATCTTTCATTATGGTATGCATTAGGATTTAATTGGCTTAGTTGATGAATTAATGGATATTTATTCAATATTTCACTATTATGATAAGAAATAGAATTATGATGTGATTTAATGCTTAATTTGATCTTGCTAGGAAAGTTAGTAATATGCAGTTTTTTTTTTAAGAGTTAATGATTAAATGCTTAATATGTAAATGATGGAGAATTGGAAGTTAATTATGGAATGTGTTGTATGTGAATGGTAGAATAATGAAGTTATCATGTACTTTTACTTTCAAATGTATTTTATATGTGGCTTTTTATTGGACTACTGATGGTCGAGTTTAGTGTGCAGGAAAGGAACCATGGAAACATAATGGGGAGACAAGGTGTAAACACATGTAAAAATGACTCTGCCAAGGTGAATCTTTATAAGATTCGTAAACCTTGTGGTGATGTGTTTATTTTATAAACGTGAGATGTATGTGTGTAGTATGTATTTCATGTGTAGATTTTGAACGTGTCATGTGTGATGTATAGTGAATTTTGTGTGTGTCATTAGAATCTTGTACTTGTTATGTGAAAATGACATGTTCTTTGATGAGATCATGTGGCCACCTTATTCCAAGTTAAATACCTTAATTGAGAAATTTTACTTATTGCCCTAAATTAGTAAAGAGAACAAGGTTACCACCATAGAAAAATTGAAATTGGACTTTACCTAGCATTGTGAGGGCCAAAAATTAGCTCTAAGGTTTAATTGAGATGAAAATAAACCCTAACCATGATAATACTTTAAGTTAGGAGGCTATTAGTGACCCCTAGGGTGTCTAGAAGACCTAGGAGACCCCAAAACGAATGCATTTTATATTGAATCCAAAAATGAGAGTGATATATAGAGGCATGGCCAAATTAGAAAACTCACTTGGCCACTCTCTATCTTTGGAGACAACTAGGGTTTGGAGGAAGAGAATAAGGAGCTCTACTAAAAATTTTCACTTGCCATTGCTTGGAGTGAGGTTAGTATCCATGATCCATGGTGTTCTCCATTTGCATGTAGAATTGATATGGTGTTCTTAATTCCATGGTAAATTTGGTGTATTGTAGATGTGGTTTGTGAAAAGGATTTTTTGTTTGAGTGTTGCATGTGAGAAGTTTATGTGATTTCTTCCTTCAATCTTGTTTTGTTTCATGTTGTGTGTTGTGTAATGGGTGTGAGGCATCACTCACCCTTGGGAGGGAAGAAATGCTTGGGTGAAGGGGTTAGTTGGGCTTACTCATGTAGTTGAGGAACTCTCCCATGTGTGGAGATGATTTTATGTGTTCAATGGAATATGTACTTCTTGTTACTTGCATTTTGGGAGGTATAAGGAGGTGTGTGAAGAAGAAGTCATTGTAAGCCTCAAAAGGGCATGTTAAGAATGAGAATATGTGCATATTGTGAATCATAGTTTGGAAATCCTCCTCATGGAGAGAGCCCACCTTTGCCCTATAACTTGATTCAATTGTTGAATCTTTGTGCAAGCCTTGGGATGGGTCGTATTGTGTTGTGTTGAGATGTGTTATTATGGTTATGCATGGTATGTGAGCTTG
This sequence comes from Cupressus sempervirens, assembly GCA_028749045.1. Taxonomy (NCBI): domain Eukaryota; kingdom Viridiplantae; phylum Streptophyta; class Pinopsida; order Cupressales; family Cupressaceae; genus Cupressus; species Cupressus sempervirens. Next base: position 123,688,660 of record CM053791.1, on the reverse strand, counting down.
AAGTGTGAAACCATTTATGCCTTGCTTCCCCAAGCTCGGTGGGTGGCCTCCTTGAGGCCTAGGTTGAGAGGTGAGCCTCCATGGTTCTCCATTTTTGTCTCTCTTTTGTAGGTTTTTACTTGATGGGCTTGGAAGCTTGGAGTATTGTGTAGTCTACTCATTGCATAGGAGAGAAAACTCTATTGTATTGCATTGGAATGGAGAAATAAACTCCATCTTGTTATGTGATTATATTACGCTGTGAGAGTGTTGTCTTGTCCTATTCCATTTGTCAATAGAGAGATTGAGAGTCATCCATGTAGTGAGGAAAGATATTTCTATTATGTATATTTTTTTTTAGAATAATACCTTCACCACCCTATGTTCATGTATGGCAAGAATGTAGTATGGAAGAAATGAAAGAACCTTAGAAGAAAATTATGTTGAATTGTAATTGTAGTTCCATCTTCTTGGATATGATCATGTTGCAGAAAAGAATAAGCATCATGGAAGACATTAGAAGGATAAATAGGAGATTATCATTTTTTTTTCCTTATTTCCTCAAGTCTTATAAGAATAATTAGATGCATTTGTACTTACTCTTGAATCATGTCTAGTGTAGAATTTGCTGCTAATTAATAATGAATCTGTAGACATGATGAATACTTCACAATAAAAAATTGAATAATGGAAGTTCATGAAGTTACAAGTAAAGGATTGTATTGTGTCTGATGCAAAGTATCTTACAATTTAATTTGATAGTTTTAATGCATTTGTCATATTTCAATCATAGATTTCATTATGTGGAATGAGCTTGAAATTCATAATACAAAGTTCAAATTAAGTTAGTTCAATTTATGAGTTACCATAGAGAAAATTTTAAAGAAAATAAGGCAATAAGCTACACAAAAGATAAACAAAGAGCCTGTAGATGAATATTAGTTTCTAGAAAAAGTATGGGCAAAACAAAATAATGTCTCATCCTATTACAGTCCATTAAATTAATCAGCCTGAATAAATTAATACTTACAATAAATTAATACTTACAATTACATACTTATTACATTGCCATCAAGTACCTAATAGTCAATGGACTAAGTAAATAAATCAATAAAATATCAAAGAAAAAACCATATTCCTACCTAAGGTCTGCCTGCATATTAATGTGATAAGAGAGTTGGTTGGAAGAATAAATAAATAAATAAATCTGCACCTCCCTTGGTTGGTGGCCAAGTCAAATCAAGATTGCATTAAAAAATTTACATGACATGGGAAGAGAGGAAGGTGGTCCCACCACCCCCTCATTCCTCCTCACGTCAACTCCTCTCTTGGGCATAGTTTTATTTAAAATAATGGGGCTGCCATAATTATAATCCCACCAAGCCCACATCTCCCTTAGCTTGAAGTACACATGACATGATGGCAGCTAGGACAGTTAAGGGGGTAGCTTAGGGTATTGTGTTAAAAGGGGGGGAGGGGGGAATTATAGTATTAGATTTATAGCATTTAAATTATAGTATTAGATTTATAGTATTAGATTTATAGCATTTAGATTATAGTATTAGATTTATAGCATTTAAATTTTAGTATTAGATTTATAGCATTTAAATTATAGTATTAGATTTATAACATTTAAATTATAGTATTAGATTTATAACATTTAAATTATAGTATTAGATTTATAGCAATTAAATTATAGTATTAGATTTATAGCATTTAAATTTTAGTATTAGATTTATAGCATTAAAAATTTAGTATTAGATTTATAGCATTAGATTTACAGTATTAAATTTATAGTATTAGATTTATAGCATTATATTAAGTACTTTCAAAAGGATGTTAAGTTTTTTTTAGGAAGTTAGGATATTATATTGAAAATTTATCTTTAAAAGAAATGAATATATATGTTAGGATTATTAATTTGGGGTGTTTAAATATTTCAAGTATGAGTAGGTAGTTGGGTAAAGTAAGTTAGTCAGTTTGAAATTCAATTTTATTTTTTGTTTAAATATTGGTGCATTGCAAAAGTAGAAAGGGGTTATATGGGTTTAGAGGATTAGAAAATTTAGTAAAGAAGTTGAATTCAAAAAAATTAAAAGTTTATTTTATTAGATAGGGGTAGTTAGGAGTAGTTTTATAAGTTAATGAAAATTGGGTAGATGGAATTAGTTAAGGGTAAATGTATTTCTATTTATTTATTTATTTCATATACATGTGTTAATTAAAGATAGGTAAAAAGTTGATAATGTAACGTGTTTTAGGTTTATTTTTATTTTTTAATTTTTTTAAAAGTTTCTTTAGTGGAATTATAGATAGGTAAAAAGTTGATAATGTAATTTTTTTTAGGGAATCTAATAAGTAAAAATAAATCCATGGAAATTTCTATAGGATATGGTAAAAAAAAGTTGGGGTGGTTAGTTAAATTTTTTTTTTTTCAATTTATATTTAATTATTGAGTAAAGAGTATTAGAGGTTAGATGGTTGTTATTTTATTATTTTATTTTATTTTGTTCTTTTTAAAGAAAATTTAAATATACATAAAATTGTATTAAATTAGGCTTGTGAATGTAAGTATGGTGATATGTTTAAAGATATGAAAGTATATGATTAAATGATAGTATTATCTGATAACTAATTGAACATTATTTGCAAATATAAAAATGTTAATTTAATATTAAATAATGATAATGTAGCAATTAAAATAAAAGATGTATATTAAGAATAGAAGGTATAGATGACTTTAAAATAATAATAATAATAATAATATAAAGATAATCCTAACAGTAATAGAAATAAATTGATTAATTGATAAAACATCTTCTCATTGAAATCCTTAGATCTTTTACCATTACAGTGACACAATTGGAATTTTACTTGCACATCAGAGTGCCTCATATTAAGGGCTCATAACCATAACATCTCAACATAGTTTGCATTCAGTAACTAGCAACCATGTGTCCATCTCATAGGGAACTTGAAAACCAGATTCCAAGTGAAACAAACTCTATTCCATCATCATACTTCATCACCTCCATGTTTAAGGATAGGTTATGTATCTTAACTTTAGTTTCCTCTAACAAAAAAAAAAACTAGTTGGGTTTTTGCCTTGTAGAATTTTAGGCATGACATTGGATTACCAAGGACTTATTGAGGGCATGATTCTATTTTTTTGGTGGTTCACAGGTTTTCAAAATGACACATTCAATTCCCTGCAAGAAGATTAGTGATGTTGTTCATGTGGCAAAGTTGTTTTTCAAAGAAGTGATGAGACTACATGGTTTTCCAAAGAGTAAAATTTATGATCGAGATACCAAATTTGTTAGGTATTTCTAGTGTACATTATGGAAGAAATTGAAGATATATTTGAAGTTTAGTTCATCACATCATTCATAGACTGATGGACAAACTGAGGTGGTGAATAGGAGTTTGGAGAATTTGTTGAGATGCTTGATTGGAGATAAACCAAAGGGTTGGGATATGATTTTACCTTAGGAAAAGTTTCCATATAATAATTTTGTCAATAGAAATACTGGTAAATCACCATTCTAGATTGTATATGGGAGTAGTCCTAGAAATGCTTCTAAATTGAGGTAATTGGATAAACAAGAGTTAAGTAGTGCTAAAGCAGAAGAATTTTTTGAATATTTGAAGAATGTCCTTGAGGAGGTGAGGAAACATATTGCAAAGATGAATACATAGTACAAGGCTAAGGCATATGTGAAAGGAGGTATAAGGAATTCCAAATTGGAGATGAAGTCATGGTTCATTTGAGAAAGAAACATTTTCTAGTGCATACATATAATAAGCTAAAAATGAAGAAGTTTGGACCATGCAAGATAGTGAAAAGGCATGAATCTGGAAATGCCTATGAAGTGGAGCAACCTTCCGAATTGAATATTTGACCAGTATTTAACATGTCAAATTTGATAGAGTATTATAAAGAAGGTAATGAAGATGAAGTTGTAGAAGCGTAGTGGAGCATTCCAATAGCTGGTTCAACTGCAAAGGAGATTAAGGAGATATTGGATAGTTGTGTTGGAAAAAGTACAAGGAACAAAACTTATGTAGAATATCTAGCCAAATGGAAAGAGAAGCAAGTAGAATATTCATCATGGCTCACAAATGAGGAGGATAACCATCTTGGTTTTCCTCTAAATACATGAGATGTGATGGGATCACTTCTCAAATTACCCCAGGTGTTTAATGGAGGAGCACCTTGGGTGAAAGAACAATCTTGCATCAACGAAAAAGATTTCATTTTAGTTGTTTGAATAAGGGTTGTCTTAATGTAGAATTGTTGTATGTGGAGGCTTCCTACTTAGTAAGTCAGTCATATGAGCTTGAAATGTCCTAATTTCATAGGTGGATGTTCATCTTCGATATATCAACCTACCAGTTGAGGTTTAGTGCTATATCACGAGTATTCATGGATTTATTATGGATTTTTGGTGTACAGTTTTGGTATAAAAACTTTAGGCTCATCGTTAAAGGCCTAAACGTGCCCGGATGAGGCCCAAAAACTCGACAAATGGGCACACCTATGTCTATAGGACATAAGTTATCTAAGAGTCATGAATCTACTAATGTGAACCAAATACTATATAGATCAATGATTAGAAAACTAAAATATGTTGTTCATAGTAGACCTAATGTTGCACTAACTCTTCAAATAGTTGCTATATTTTTAGCAAATCCTAAGGAGAACCATATGATGGTAGTAAAAAGGATAATGGGACATCTGAAAGGTATAGAAGACTATGGATTGTATTACAAGAGGAGTGATATATTTGAACTAAAGGTATTGATTGACTTTGATTGGGAAGGAAATATTGATGACAAAAAAAACACTAGTGGAGGTGCATTATTTCTAGGAAAGAAATTGGTTTCATGGACAAGCAAGAAAAAAAACTATATTTTCCAATCAATAGCTAACGCTAAGAACATTGATATTAAATATCATTACTTGAGAGAACTAGTTCAAGATAAAGAAGTGAAATTACAATATGTACACACTGAAGAAGAAATTGTTGACATATTCACTAAAGCCTTACCTAAAGATTCTCATGAACATCTTAGAGGTAAAATGGGGGTGATTCCCCTAAAAATTGAAACTTAAGGAGAAATAGTGTAATGTGTCAAATGTGTTAATCAGAATACCATACACATTGATGTAGATGGTTCTACTTTAGGAGGTGTCTAAGGTAATCAAGTAAAGAAGAAGAAGAACATAATATATAAGTCATATACAACTGATAGATGATATAATTCAATATGACATGTAAATATCTACATAATCAAGATGTATGAAAAGCATGAAGCCAAGAGAGATAGTGTCTTTGACATCATTGTCAAATAGGGAGAGTATGTAAAGAAGATAGATCATGGAAGAATAGACATAAACAGGGAGAGTATGAATACAAGATATAAGAGGAAGAGTTTATAGATGCAAAATATCTATGACAGAAGGAGTCTAAAATCAAAACTTGAACCTTGTGAGATTGCATGAATGAGAATCATAATGAAACTATTGAGATTAGTTATTCATGGAAGTGAAATATTTTGGATTGCATGGTAACAAAGAGGGAAATTGTATTCATAAAATAAAATATTTGTGGTGTTTCCATTAATGCCAAAGAGGGAGATTGTTGGAAACTCCAATTGAAACAATTATTATGTATTCATTGATGTCAAATCTACTCATGAGACATGTTTCTATCTGATCTAAATATCATATCTATTTGATTGATGAAGAAGATTTGAGAAATTTCTCATAACAAATACAATTAGTAGAAAGGTTGAGTAATGAAAAGGAAGCTACAATGGACATTTGATTAGTTATACTTTGACAAGATAATTTGATCATTTACATTATGAAGACATGAGAAGAGACTAATAGATTACATAAGCTTGATCGAGGAATACAACAGAATATTAAGGAACTTGAAGTTCATGCCAAGTGATGCTAGTGTCAATCAAGCCATAGTAAGTGCCAAGAAAATTAAGTGTTGATTGAGCATTAGTATTGACCGAGTGACAGTGTTGATGCTAAACTAGAAGCTCTATAGTGGACAAGCAAATTAGTGATGACCGAGTGTCATAACCTAGTAATGACCAAGTCACCATATTTTGAATGCGTATGAGAAATTTTGATTTCTAGCTGACTTAGTCAATTTCTTGAGATATGGAAAATGTGTTAAAGATAAGGATTGGTGTGTTGGATAATTTAATTCAAGGAGAGGATTAGGTAAGATATCTAATGAATGAATTTCATGAGAAGTTTCTAGAAAAGAAAGAGATGAATAGATACAATGAATCTATTGGATTAGATTGCAAACCCTAATATCTATGGTGACTATGAGAAATGATAAAGGATTAGGATTATCTATTTAAGGAGGCAGAAAGATGAACTTTAGAGAGTACATGGATGAGGATATGAAGAAGATAAGAGAATAAAGAATTCATGCATATTTGAAAGTTTTCCATTAAGATGGAACAAAGTTGTTGAGGTTGATAAGAAAATCTAAGCAGAAGGCTTAATTTTTTTGTAAAGAGAAGAGTGATTACTTAAAGGGTTTCCAAGAAAATCAAGGACGAAGTGTTGGAAATATAAGAGGAGTAACTAAGAGGGGAGGGGTAAATCAATTATCACTAAAATAAATCCTAGATCCCTTAGATGTCAATACAAATCAAACTCTATTGTAACTCAATAAACACATAAGAAAAATGTTGTAACTTAGTAAACACTAAAATAACTCAACAAATGCTTAACATGAAAGTCTTAAGATATTATCTATGATTGATCTTACTTTAAATTTGTTGCAAACACGTAAAAGAAATAGCATGAACATAATTGACACCAAGATTTAAAATGGAAACTCAATTTGGAAAAAACCACCAATTGTAACTAGTTACTAATTTTCACTCTTCTGAAGTGAGCCTTGTTAGGAGCCAACCTTGTTAAAGGTTACAAAACACACTGTTAGGTGTGACCCTGTTAGAGGATTTAATCACCTTGTTAGGAGTGGCCTTGTTAGAGGTCTTTAGACAATTCAATAGAAATGCCACCTTGTTAAAGCATTTAAAAATAGTTGTTAAGCCAACTATGTTGAGAGATTTAGATCACTACTACAATAATTAGAGAGTAATAATGAGATGAACTAATTTTTGATGCAACTAAATTGTTGATTACAGATATGAATTCTGGCTTATATACTTGATCCTTCCTCATCGAATGTATCTTTGCATCTCAGCAAGGATATTTTGCTTATTCTTCTAATTCACTTCCTCTAAGCATCATCAAATCTTCAATTATGTTCCACTTATACTTAACCTTATAATCATCAGCTTGACCTTATATTTATATCTTACAAGTTGTCAAGTTGGCTTGAATATAACTTACAATTATTAATATTCATCTCCTCAGTTAGTTAGAACCAACAAAAAATTTGATTAAATTCAATATGCCAAAACAAGAAAATCCTTTGTTAGCCGACCCTTCTCAGTAGACACTGACTCAAAAATGATTTTCTTGTGTTAACCAAGTGAACTCAGTCAATACTGCATATTCACAAAGTTCCTTTGGTAATTAAGTGAGCTCGGTTAACATTGGTTCCATCCAACATTTCTTTCATTAATTGAGTGAGCTTGGTTAACACTCAACTTCTGTAAACTTTCCTCTATCGCCCAAGTGAACTCAGTAGAACTATCTTGTGAACTAGGAAAACTCTAGAATACTTAGAAAGCACAAGAATTTGTCTTCAATGATCGAGTAAGCTTAGCATATACTAACTGGCAATGATATGAAATTTTGTGTAACATCAAAGACAATACACAATTAATCGATTATTTCCAACACAAAGGTGACAAGGAAGGCTTATCAAGGAATCAACACATGAACTAAATAGAGATCTAAAATTGTGTAGTGATTTGTAATCATACATATCAAAACCTATTGTTTGTTTCTAATCATTGTAAATAGTTTGTATTAAAATCCTTTTAAACAAAGCTTGACCTAACAGTCATTAAGAACTTAATAGTCAGTGTAAATATTTTAATAGGCTGACATTCCAATAGAATGTTCTAAAGTCCTCTGACAAGGCCACTCCAAAGAGGGTGATTAAATCATTTAACCTGGTCACATTTAATAGCGTCTATTGTAACCTTCAATAAGGTTGGCTCCTAACAAGGATCACTTCAAAAGAGTGAAAAAGTGGTGACATATTGCTGGTGGTTTTTCCCAAATTGGGTTTCCATGTTAAATCCTAGTGTCAAGCTTGTGTTGAATGTCTTTATGGTGTTTTACATTTCAAATATTTACATTCAACAAGTCTTTTATATTATGATAGTGAACTACTATTTAATATTGTTATTCATATTATAGAAGAGATTGAGTTGTAATAGGATAAGTAAGATATAAAAGTGTTTAATTATTTGATTTTTCAATTGGTACTAATGGACCTTGAGTAACTGATTCACCTCCCCCCCTCGCCCCTCTCAATTATTCTAAAAATTCTAGTAATTGATATCAGAGCGCTAGTGCTTATAAAGAGAAGTTTGAAGGTACTTAAAGCTAAAGATCATGACTCACAAAAAGAAGGTGCCAAAGCTAAACAAAGAGAACTTTCCTATATGGAAAATGTTGATGAGGCTACACATGTTTAGTATTGGTGATGCTACAATAAACTTTGTGGACAATGAATATGTGAAGATAATAACTTTTCCTCTAACTACTCAATAATTGAAATAAAAGAAAGAACACAATCAGACAATGTTGGAGATTGCTTAAACCCTAAACTATGTCGAGTTTGATGAAATAAAAGATTTTGACAGTACAAAATAGATGTGGGACAAACTAAAGACCATGTATGGAGGAGATGACAATTTCTTAAGAGCCAAATTAGAAATCCTAAGGGGAAATTTTGATGAAATGAGAATGACAGAAGGTGAGAACATAGTGCAATGTTGCACAAGTATCAAAAAAGTTGTCAATGCTATTCGAGGTGAAAATGAAAACATTGAAGATGAAATAGTGATAAGAAAGGTATTAAGGACTTTACTTCCTATATATGTCATTAGGCTTTCTACAATACAAGAGCTGAGATAAAGTCTAGGTAATGATTTAACTTTGGAAGGTGTAATTGGTAGACTTACTTCTTTTGAGATGTCTAATTTTGATAACTACACACCTGCTATAATTGAATCTTCTTTTAAGCCACAATTTTTTCTTAGCAAAAGAAAAGAAAAACATGTGAAGAGTCATAATGACACTTCTAATAATGATCTTGATGAACTTGAAGCACTTATTGCAAAAATATTTGGAAGAGTTAGAGGTAAATACAACGGTAAGCTACCTATAATTTTTTTTCATGCAACAAGGTTGGTCATATTGTTGCAAGGTGTCCTAATAGAGAAGATGAGGATGAAAGAAATGAAATAAAGTACAAAGGAAGTAGAGATGACTAAGACTACAAGAAGAACAAGGATGACAATGGTAAGAAATCTTGTTATATTGTTGAGGAAGAAACAAATGTTGAATCTTGTATATGTTGCTATGAAATAATATTCTAATGTAGATGAGAAAACTACTTTAATTTCTTTTGTGAACAAAAGTGACAAACAGATAATTGATAGTGGTTTCTCTAATCACATGACTAGTGATAGAAATAAATTTGAAAACATTGGACCATAAAGGGTGGCTATGTGAAATTCGGTAATGATATTCCATGTATTGTGAAAGGTAAAGGTACAATTCAATTAACTAAAAAAATCAAGTGTCACAATGTTTACTAGGTGGAAGGACTTAACTATAATATGTTGAGAGTGTCTTTGTTAAACAAATCAAGGTACAAAGTTGAATACCATCATAGAAAGGCCTAATAGAAAACTGATTGAAGTGCCTAATAGAAAACTGATTGAAGTGATGATCAAACAAGAGGTAACTTTTTCTATCTAGATTTATCTAATGAGACATGTTTGTTTGCACAACAAGAAGATGTTTGATTATGGCACAAAAGGTTATGTCATTTAAATTTTGACAATTTGGTGAACCTTAATAAAATGAAGAAAGTAAGAGGGTTGCCAAAACTAAAGAAGCTTGACAATGCTATGTGTAAAAATGTCAATTGGGAAAAATGACAAAGTCTAGTTTCAAGAGAAAAACATACACATCAAATGATATTTTGGAATTGGTTCACACTAACCTATGTGGACCTATTGATGTTCAAAGCTACTGTGGAGATAAGTATTTCATTTTATTTATTGATGATTACTCTAGGATGATGATTGTAATGTTTCTCAAAGCTAAATATGATGCTTTTAAGTTATTTAAGTGCTATTTAGGTAGAGTTGAAAAAGATATAGGGAAGATTATGAAGTGTCTAAGATCTAATAGAGGTAGTGAATTCATTTCCAATAAGTTCAACACATTCTACAATGGCAGAGGAGTTAAAAGATAGATGTCAGCACCAAGGACCCTTCCTCAGAATGGGATAGCTGAAAGAAGAAACATATCAATAATGGACTGTGCTAGAAAATTAAGAATGGAAAATAATGTATCATAGAAATATTGGAGAGAAGCTATCAGTACTTTTTTCTATACCTTAGACATAGTACAAGTCAAGAAAGGTGCAAATGATACACATTTTGAACTATAGTATGGTTTTACACATAATGTGAAATATTTCAAAATATCTAGAAGAAAATGCAACATATTTAAAGATAATAGGAATGGAAAAATTGATGCTAAGAGTGATGAAGATATATTCCTAGGATATTCTACCAAGAGTAAAGCTTACAAGTGTTTAAACTCTAACACTAACAAAGTTATGGAAAGTGAAAATGTGAAAGTTGATGAATTTGAAAAAAGAAATGATGTTGAATGTAAGAAAGAACCTAAAGATTAGAGCACATTCATATATGTGGATGATGGTGCTCTTAACACTCCTACTAAGAAAGAAAACAAAGCTATAGTTGCCCAATAGATAGGGACTGTTGAGGTGATACAATAAGTTGTCGAGTAGCAAACGGTGGGTGCTGAGTCACAAATGGATAATGTCGACCATCAGATAGATAATCTGAAGCATGCAAAATGAAAATAAGAACATGAAAGAGATAATGAGCTTGAGATTATTTTTCAAGATGAACTTGTTGAAGAACAAAGAAGGAGATCATCTATGCCAGCTAAGTATGTAATAACGCATCATAAACCTAAATAAATTATTGGAGATACAGAATCTAGTGTTATGACAAGGAAGAGACTCAGACATGATACATGCTTACTTTGTGAATTTAAGCCCAAATCAGTGAAAGATGCTCTAGAAAATTAAGATTGGATCCAGGCAATGACAGAAGAAATTGAATAGATTGAGAAGAACAACACTTGGACCCTAATACCTAGACCAAAGGACAAAAATGTTATTGGAAAAAAGCAAGATTTTAGGAATAAACTAAATGAAAAGGTGAAGTTACAAGAAATAAAGCTAGATTTGTATGCAAAGGATATTGCTCAAGAAGGAGTTAACTATAAAGAAACTTTTGCTCCTATAGTAAGACTATTAGAGTAAATGGTTCTTTTCCATTTAACTTTTATATTAAGTTTACTTAGGTGAGCTCATAAATTAGGAGGAATTATATATTCTTGGATATTATTATTAGGACAATATTGTGAGTCATCCTTTTTAACTCCAACCACTCCTAAGATATCATGTGGTTAATTCCAATTTGGACACCACCCTTCTAGATTTTAGGTGGATTTTAGGTGGTTGATTTCATCAAGACTCTACTTCCTCCAAGTTAAGACACTTGTCTCACTCTTGTCCAAGTATCCTCCTAGCTCTTCCCTACATAAATAGGCTAGCTCTTATGTATTATACATTAGGAAATATTGATGTTATTATGCCCTTGAGCATTTACATCAGAGATAATTTTTGTATTGATATTTTAACAATTTTATTTCCTTTTCAATAATCTATCTCTTTCATTAGATTCTGGTTTAAATTTATTTTTCATAAATTCTAACATGGTAGTAGAGCAAGTTTGAAAGAATATATTTTTTTCAGAGGTCTTGGAAAATCATGTGTGCTCTTCTCTTGCATTTCTATACGAACTAGAGAATCAAAAAGGATTTATGAAGACCCAATAATATCTCTTTTGCAAATCTGTGAGTTTTCTTGATCTATTTATTGAAGCACATTAGAGGATCTAGAGAGAATTTCTTATTATGTCATTGTATACAGAAGGCTTGAGAAATTCAAGATTGGCTTTTGTTTCATCCTTTTAGGAGATCATATGCAAAAGTTATGAAACAAGGTTTTGTAGCTTAGATTTGGAGAACAACACACAAAATCGAGCATTTTTAGGCCCAAATAGAGCTTGTCATTACATTAAGAAGGTTTGAACAACAAATTTTTATATCAAAATTTTGACCTATTTTGTTGCTCAAATCTGTCTATGGAAAAAAATGTGCTTGCCTCTACTTTGCACATAAATCGAGGCTATATTATTATTTATTAAAAAAACAAAACAAACTGCCCATGTGAAACTTGGCTACAATCAAGGTCAATAAATAGTCCATGTGAAACCTAGCCACATTCAAAGTCAACAAACCACCCATGTGAGCCTTCACCTGCCACCAAAGTAGACAAACTACCACTTACTTTGACTTATAAGTGAGCACTCTTTATGTTAAAGTGTTTAGGAGTCTCTCAAATTCATCAATATGGGACTAAAAGTTTATGTATTAAGTCACTGACCATATATCTTAAAATTGGCATTCATCTATTGGTCATCAGATTTGAATGTCATGCATGCACCAAATGCATTTTCATTTTGATTGTTGCTTTTCAAATAGCTATATCTTGCTTATTTTTAGTCCAATTTTCAAACTATTTTTTAATATTTGGGATAGAATTTTGAGAGCTTCTATTGGTGGTGGTATTTTGGCATTTTAGTGGCTCATTTTTTGATAAATTGCAAGTTTTCAATGTGGCTCTTGTATAATCCTATATTTGGCAACTTCCAGGGCATCATACGGGCTCATATAGACAAATTTTGGAGTGTCATTTTTTTGAAGTTTGCATAATTTCTTGAAAAGAATCCAAATACTCTATAAAAATATAGTCTTATTTGGATGAAAGTTGTACTTTCAGCCTTTGGCCAAAATTGACACTTGTAATATTTTAGATTCATAGAAATCCTTAGTCTTGACTGTATAAGTCTTCATTGTAATGTCCCCATTTTGGAGGAGTTAATTATTTATAAAGTTATCAATTAAAAATATATTACAAGGTATATTTATATATAATTAATTTAATAAAGTGATATATTGTATAAAGTTATTAAATAAAATAATGTTTTAGAGGTTGCTGGAAGAAGCGGAGAAAAATTAAAAAGGAGACCGACTTATCGAGGAAAAAAAGAATAAATAGGCATTAAGAGCTCATTACCTATCATCAAGATTTATTATTGATATTTTTTTATGTGCGTTATGGAGCATAGGGTTTTTGCAAGTAGTCACAATTGGCCATTGAGTATGAAAACTCTCAATTGGTACACAATTTTGAGGGTGTGAAAGATCACCTAAATTATTGCAGCTATGGGAAGGATATTTCAGTCCTTTCACTTGTGCTTAATTGTTGGTTTGGAGTTTCAATTGGAGTTGCACTTTCATCATATCATCTTCAGCATTCAGTCTCTAGCATTTGATCAATCCAGGTTCTTCATTTCAATTTGTAGTTGTAACAAGTTTTCATTTGAATTCAACCAGTTAGGGTTTGTCTGTAATGTGCCATGTTGTAATGTTTTGGTGTTGAAAATTGCATATCATATGTAAAAACACTTGGTTATCATTGATTGAATACATTGGAACTATTTTTACATCAGTAATTTAAGTAGAACAATTTCTTTTATTTAGCAATATACTTTCAGTAGTGTATTAAATTTAGGGTTTTTTTTACTAGCCTGTTGGCAAGGGTCATTACAGTGGTATCAGAGTGATTTCTTGCCAGCCTGATAGGATTTATGTAGCCAATTTAGTTTACAAAAGTAAAAAAAACCAAAAGGGCTCTATTTACACAGGGAACTAGCATAACTGAGAATATGGTTGAGAGACATTCTCAAAGCCCACTCAGAATTATGCAAGATGATGAGACTTTATAGCATCAAGAGAGGCTTCTATAATCAATAGAGGCAAGTACATAGGCAATGATGGTTATGATGCAACATTTGCTTGGGGAAATAGGAGAAATAATCATAATAATGACTAGGATGACAGGAGCATAGAAGGATCACAACATAGGACACGGTCTGGAACAGTTGACAGACCCACACGTCCTACACTCAAGGAAGAAACTCCAGCACACACACCTGATGCTATGGTAACAAATATTGTAGATGAACTTTGACAAGAAAAGAATGAGTTGGATTCATTACCAACATATGTACAGGATGGATGGACATTTGACAGGTAATTGAACTATAGAGTTGCTAGGCAGAAGCAAGCAGATAAACACAGTGAGTTGCAATAGGTCACCAACAAGTTGGTATTGCCCATATTTGATGGTAGTGGAAAAATGATTGATCATGATTGGATTCATAAGGTGGATACTTTCTTATCTCTAAAGACTATGATAGAATTTGAAGCACTCAAGTATGCCACTTTACACTTAGATGGGGCAACACATGATTGGTGGACACATGGCATGATCACATTACAACACAATCAAATAACCACTTATCAGGAGTTCGTAGATAGATTGATAGAAAGGTTTGATAAAAAAATCCTAAAATTTATTTATGAGAGTTAGCCCAATTGAGACAGTCAAGAGGTTTAGAATAATTTATCAATGACTTCCAGAAGCTTGCAGTGATGGTGCTTGACATTTCAGAATGGAGGCTAGTCATTTTATTCACAAAGGGATTAATTGAACCACTCAAGGAGTGGGTAAAGGCCTTTGATCCTCCTACATTACAAGAAGCCATGAAGAAAGCCCACAGTATGGAGCTTGCAGCTCCAGCAAACTGATTTAGTTTGAAGGGTTCTTCATCATTTAGAGATAACAAAGGGGAATTCAGCAAGGGTAAAGAGAAGGTTAGTGACTCAAAAGGCAAGTCAACTGCACCTTTGGATAAGGAAATGGTTAATGACCTATGTAGTAAGAAGCTATGCTTCTTTTGTAAAGGTCCCTATGATTTTGGTCATGATTTTCCTATGAGGCCTAAGGGGAAGGCTAATTGGGCGATGTGGGCTTATTATGAGGGTTCGGATTTAGACAGTTTGGAGTGACATGATGAGGATCCTAATGAGGTAGAGGGTGAATAGGAGGTAGATAGTGCTATGAAAAAAGATGCTTCAAATCTACATTTATAGGAGGCATGTATGTCTAGTATTCAAAGAGAGGGATCTTTCAGACTCTGGGGAGTCTTGGCAGGACAGAAGGTTATTACTCTATTGGATACAGGTGCCACACATAATTTCATTGATACACAATTTGTGGAGAGGTGTGGACTCATTACTAAGGAGTTCAAAGGATTGAGAGTCAAGGTAGCTAATGGATATTCTCTTCGTTGTGATAGGATGGTGCGAGATCTACCTTTGCGCCTGAACAATTATGAGTTCAAGGCGGACTATCATGTGGTCAACATGGGTGACATGGATATAGTACTTGGGATGAAGTGGCTACATTCTTTGAAGGAGGTTACCCTAAGGCTGGAGGATATGGAGATATAATTTGAGGTGGATGGTAGGACTCATGTGCTGAAGGCTATCCATAATGGTGATGTCAAGACTATCTCATTTAGGTGGTTGGAGATATTAGTCGGGCATAGCAATATAGAGTGGGTGGAAATATGTGCCTTGATACCTACCTAGGAGGAGCAACATAAGACTAAATATCAGCCATATATTCAAAAATTGAGAATCAAGTATGAGAAGGTACTTAGTGAGATTCCACCAGGCAAGCCACTAGACAGAGGCATTGAGCACATTATCGAGCTGGAGGAAGGTGCTAAGCCTATCATGATCACACCATACCAGCACTTAAAACAACTCAAAGATGAGATTAAGAGGACCATCAAGGAATTGCTAGCAATGGGACACATCAGACCAAGTAAGTCACCTTTTGCGTCTTCGATTGTTTTGGTAAAAAAGAAGGATGGTACTATATGAATGTGTATTGATTATAGGGTACTGAATAAGAGAAGTATAAAGAATAGGTATCCCATCCCACGCATCGATGATTTGATAGACGAATTTCATGGGGCTTGTTATGTCACAAAAAAATGATTTGAGATCAGGCTATCACTAGATTAGAGTTCGAGAGCAAGATATTGAGAAAACTGCTTTTAGATGTCATTGTGGGCACTTCAAATTTGTAGTCATGCCTTTTGGTTTAACTAATGCACCTGCCACTTTTTAGTCCACTATGAACAAGGCCTTCCACCATCAATTGAGGAAATTTGTGTTGGTGTTCTTTGATGATATTTTGATCTATAGCAAGACATGGCAAGAACATTTAGAGCACTTGGAGACAATATTGAGCATTTTATAGAGGGGGTCCTTGTATGCCAAGGAGTTCAAATGTGATTTGGGGATGACAAAATTATTGTATCTTGGACACATCATTAGTGCAAAAGGAGTGTGAAAGGATCTTGTAAAGATCTATGCTATTGTTGATTAGCCACCACCAGAGAACCTTACACAGTTAAGTGGGCTCCTTGGTCTATGTGGATTCTATCGCAGGTTTGTCAGTGGCTACTCATGACATGCAGCACCCATGACAGATTTGTTGAAGAAAGGGGCATTTGTATAGACTCGGAAGGTACAAGACTATTTTATGTGGTTCAAGGAAATAATGACTACATGCCCAGTATTAGCATTGCCTGATTTCATGAAGCCATTTGAGCTTCAATGTGATGCTTCTGGAGAGGGATTTAGCGTTGTACTCATGCAGGACAAACATCTTATAGCTTATGAGAGTAGGAAACTCGGAGGGCCCAAGAGATCATTCAACATATATGATAAGGAGATGTTGGCCATCATGCATGCCTTGGCCAAATTAGACAATATCTTGTGGGTAGCAAATTTTGTCTTAAAACTTATCATAATAGTTTGAGGCACTTTTTGGGACAGGGGGACTTGAATGATTGTCAAAAGAATTGGGTGAGTAAGTTACAGGCCTATGATTTTGATATCACATATGTTAAGGGGACACATAATATTGTTGTAGATGCTTTATCCCGTAGGCCACACCTCACTTCTATGATTCAGATATCAAAGGATTGGCGACACTTGATTATAGCAGAATATGCTAGAGACACATGGGCCTCTGATATAGTGGAGGGAACAATGATCGACACCAAGTACACTCTCATAGATGATTTGATAATTTACAAGAACAAGATTTACTTAGTCCCAGGATCGAAAGTGAAGCAGTTGATTTTGAGAGCATTCCATAATTCACCTACAGCAGACCATCTTGGGTATTTCAAGACTTACAAGTTAGTACGGGAGTGGTTCACTTGGAAGGGGCTTAAGGCTAATGTTTTGCAGTATGTGCATGAATGTCATGTTTTCTAGCAAAACAAACAAGAGCACACTTATCTAGCAGGGCTTCTACAACCACTTCTTATTCCTGACAGGAAGTGGGAGTTCATCTCTATGGATTTTATCACGGGCTTGCCTAGGGCCCACGGGTGCAATTGTATCTATGTGGTGGTGGATAGGCTAACAAAATATGCTCACTTCTTCCCTATTGCTACTAAATACTCAGCAAATCAGGTGGTAGAGGTCTTCTTTAGGGAGGTTTTCAGATTACATGGTTTGCTTCAGAGCATTGTGAGTGACAGGGACAGTCGCTTCATGAGTCACTTTTGGCAGGAGGTATTTTGGTTGTGTGGCACTAAGCTTACACCTAGCACTAGTTATCACCAACAGATTGATGGTCAAACAGAGATTATAAACAAATGGGTGGAAGAGTATTTGAGGAATTATGTGGCAGATCAACAACAAGCTTGGGTCAGATGGATATATCTCTGTGAGTATTGTTACAATACTACATACCATATGACTATACAAATGACACCCTTCATGGCACTTTATGATCATGAGGCACCTAGTTTCTTGGATTTGTTGTTGGGAGATAGTCAGGTACCCCGTGCAGGTGAACTATTATAGGAAAGTAAGGATATAGCTGTTACTCTCAAAGACAACATTGCTAGAGCTTAGAACCAGCAAAAGCAATATGCAGACAAGAAGAGGACTGAGCATAGTTTTGAGGTAAATGATATGGTTTACCTCATGTTGCAGCCATATAAGTAGTCCACTCTCAAGAAGAGTGGTGCAGAGAAACTCAAGCAATGCTATTATGGATCATTCAGGATCATCAAGCGAGTTGGTGAGGTGGCTTATGAGTTGGAGCTTCCCGCAAATAGTAGAGTGCACAATGTGTTTCATGTATCATGCCTCAAAAAGGCGTTGGGTAAAAATGTGATGCCTTCTGCAATTTTACCTCCCTTGGATGATGAGGATAAATTGATCTTAGTGCCAGAATCTATTCTGGATAGTAGAGAGAAGCAGCTTTGCAGGAGAGTAATCAAAGAGTATCTGGTTAAGTAGAAAGATTTACATGTTGAAGATGCTACTTGGGAGGGAGAAGTGATTTTGTAGCATCCAACATTAAGATTTCTTGAGGCCAAGCAATTTTAGGAGGGGCGGACTTGTAATGTCCCCGTTTTGGAGGAGTTAATTATTTATAAAGTTATCAATTAAAAATATATTACAAGGTAACTTTATATTTACTTAATTTAATAAAGTGATATATTTTATAAAGTTATTAAATAAAATAATATTCTAGAGGTTGCTGGAAGAAGCAGAGAAAAATTAAAAAGGAGGCCGACCTATCGAGGAAAAAAAGAATAAATAGGCATTGAGGGCTCATTGCCTATCATCGACATTTATTATTGATATTTGCTAATGTGCATTGTGGAGCCTAGGATTTCTGTAAGTAGTCACAATTGGCCATTGAGAACAAAAACTCTCAATGGGTACGCAATTTTGAGGGTGTGATAGATCACCTAAATTATTGCAACTGTGGGAAGGATATTTCAATCCTTTCACTTGTGCTTAATTGTTGGTTTAGAGTTTCAATTAGAGTTTTACTTTCATCATATCATCTTCAGTATTCAATCTCCAACATTTGATTAATCCAGGTTCTTCATTTCAGTTTCTAGTTGTAACAAGTTCTCAGTTGAATTTAGCCAGTTAGGGTTTGTCTGTAATGTGCCATGTTGTAAGGTTTCAATGCTGAAAATTGCATATCATATGTAAAAACACTTGGTTATCATTGAATGAATACATTGGCACTATTTTTACATCAGTAATTTATGTAGAAAATTTTCTTTTATTCAACAATATACTTTCAGCAGTGTATTAAATTTAAGGTTTTTTTTAGTGGCCTGTTGGTAAGGGTCATTACATTCATTTGCTTTAGATTGGAAATTCTAATTGCAAAATCAAGTCCACTTTGATCCATATTTTGCAAAAGTGGTAATTGTATAAGCACTGAATTATAAAGTGCCAAAATCATTTCATCTTGAGGGTGTGATTTTTGATCTAGTAAAAAAGGGGGTAGTCTCATGTGTACTCTCTTGTGCTCTCATTACTCTCTTGTGTTAACCTTGCTTCTCTTTCATCCTACAAAACAATCTTTATTTCTGGACTAAAATGGATCAATCAACAATACCATTACTCACACCCTATAACTACTATGAGTGGAAGTCTAAAATGACAATCAATCTTAAGGAGTTAGGATTGTCTAGAGTAACAATGGGGTTTAAATTGAACCAACATTACTTATAGAAAAGCCTAAATGGCACAACAAATGTGATGAAGCATGTGGTACCTTATGCATGGCTATATACCTAGAGCTTCTCTTTCATGTGGAATCATCTACAACATCAAATAATTTATGGACAACATTAGAAGGATTATTTGGAAAGAAAGATTATTTAAGAGGGCATCAATTAGAGAATGAATTGATAGGATTAAATCCATGTAACTTTGATACTATTCAAGAATTTTTCACTAAGTTTAAATTTTTAAGATTACAATTTAAAAAATGTGGAATTGAGAAGAAAGATTCACATCTAATACTAAGTATTCTTTCCAAACTTAGTCCTACATATTCTGTGTTTGTCTCTACCTTCTATGTTGCTAAAAATGCCTTAGGAAACAACTATACAATGCCTTCTCTTGATGATTTTGCAAATGAACTCATAAAGGAGCGGGATAAGTTGATCCATATGGGTATGATCAAACCATCCAAGTCTCATGCCTTGACTGCAAATCAAAGCACAAGAGAACAAAGAGGGCCTCCCAAGAAAGAAAAGAAAGAAAAGAACCAAGCATAAAAGAATCAAGAAAAAAAGTTTTCTATTCCAAGAGTAGTAGATGATGCATCTTCTTCAAAAAGAAATAAGCCCAAGAAGGAGAGAACAACATGTTCCTATTGTAAGAAACTTGGTTATGATGAACATAAATGTCTAAAGAAGAAAATTGATTACTTATCCCATCTTCTTGAAAGGAACAATATCAAAGTGCTTGATTATGTCAAGTCAAATTCATCCAAAGAATCTTCCAAGGAATCAAGTAAAGGAAAATAAAAGGGTAAGGCCCTAATAGTTGTTGCCTCACAACCAAATTCATGGATTATTGATTCAGGTGCTTCACACGACATGGCATCATCAAAAGAATGTTTTTCCTCATTGGAGTCATATTCTATGCCATCCATTCTTTTGGGTGATAAAATTCTTGCTAAAGTGCATGGGAGAGGGTCCATTAACATAAGTGAAGGGACATTTCATGATGTTCTTTGTGTTCCATCTTTGTCAACTAATCTCCTATATGTTTATCAGATCACTCACACAAGCTCTAGCAAGTGACTTGACTTTACTCTAGATACAATGGTTATTAGTAAGATGAGCAGTGGGTATACAATTGCAATGAGAAAGGCAGAACATCAATCAAGATTGTATCAAATTTCTCACTATATTCTTGATTCACCTTCACTTGCATTACTCACTAACTCTGATGAAATGAATCATTTGTGGCATCAATGGTTTGGCCACTTAAACTACCGCTACTTACAACAAATCAGTAAACATGGTATAGTTACAAAGTTGCATTCTATTCAATTTTCTAATGGCATCTGTCAAGGATGAATTCTTGGCAAGCATCCTAAAGAAAAATTTGATAAAGGCAAAGCATGGAGAGCCACACAACTTTTAGAGCTAGCACATAGTGATTTGGCAAGACCATTTCCACATCCTTCTTTCAGCAAAGCCAAATATGTTTTAATATTCATTGATGATCTTTCACAATACACATTTGTTTATTTCCTCAAACAAAATTATGAAGTCTTTGAGTACTTCCAAGAGTTCAAAGCTTTTACAGAGAAACAAACTAAGAAGTTCATCAAGGTCTTGTACACAGATAATGAGGGGAATATGTCAATCAAAGGTTTGAGAAATTATATTTTCCAGAAGGAATTTATCTTCAACACATAGCTCCCTATAGTCCACAACAGAATAGAGTTGTCAAAAGGAAGAATAGGTCCTTAAAGGAAATGACCAATAGTATGATCCATTCCAAATCATTGGAACCTTAGTATTGGGTAGAGGCCATCAATAATGCATATTACATTCAGAATCGGGTGGCTCATCAAGTTGTAAAGAGGGTAACTCCTTTTGAAGCTTGGACTGATCAAAAACCTATAGTCAAACACTTTTCAGTGTTTGGGTCTCCTACATGGACCCATATTCCAGCCAAGAAATGCAAGCTAATGGATCCACAAAGCAGGCCTTGTATATATGTTGGTTATCCAGATTGTGCCAAAGGCTATAGGCTTCTCAATCTCACCATAGATGAGATTTTCATTAAGAGGAGTGTTCACTTTGAGGAACATACATCAAGCTCTTCTTCTATCACTTCTCCATCATTCATTCTTATGGAGACATTGTGACTACATGATGATAATTCTTCTGAAGTTCTTGATCCTCCTTATCTAGGCAAGGAATCTTATTCTACTTCAAATGATGATGATGGGGATCCATCTTCCTCCAATCACCATTCAAAGAATGATTCTCCTCTAGATTTTCTGCTCCAGATATTGGGCCTTGTTGGGATTGACAAACATTATAATCATTAGATGATTGGATTAGTGATCTTTTATATTAGAGAAGAACAAAGTCTTAGTTCGAGCAAGCTCCACATCTCTTTATTACTACAACTTCTGATCCACAAACATTTCAAGAAAATTTTGGTGTTCCTGACGCAGGCAAAGGATGAATAACCAGGGCCAAAGGCTCACCCAGCTATCCAAACCACCCTGCAAGAGTAAACACAATGGAAGCAAACACAACTAGACAACAACCAAAGGAGAAGAAGAGGAAAATACTTCTATTGATTCATCAAAATATCTTCATACATGCCCAGCTGTGAGGCCTTCTAAGTTACGACCAATTCACATTTAAAGATCCAACAGTAAATTTGCACTTTCAATTTTTTTTCCCTCAAAACTTTCCTTCTTCTAATCACTTCCTTAGCTATAAGCCTAAACTCTCTATTTATACTTGTCAAAACGACTTATAAATCATTTTAGAATCATTACATAAGAGGAAGGCTAACCCAACAACGATCTGGGCTCATCCCAAGAAAAGATCTTAACATAAATGTCGCGAATGAAATAAATCCTGCGAGTCAGCTTGCAAAATCATGTCCAAATACTGGCACTTAGCATACACTGGTTAACTCGGCACATGAAGGATCACTCGGCATCCACTGGGTAACTCGACACCTAAAGAAATGCTACAGTAACTCAGCACCTGAAGAGTGCTACAGTAATTTGGCACCTGAAGAGTGCGACAGGAACTTGGCACCTGAAGAGTGCAATAGGAACTCGGCACCTGAAGAATGCGACAGGAACTTGGCACCTAAAGAGTGCTATAGTAACTTAGCACCTGAAGAGTGTGATAGGAACTCGACACCTAAAGAGTGCTACAATAACTTGACACTAACTACAAAATGAGCAAAAATGAGCAAGATAACAAGGCAACCCAGGATGCTCCTACATCAGACAATCGAGGTTGGAAGAAATGATTCTCTTGAATCATTGAGATGTCCCAACTTGAGTTGAATCCAAATCAAATTGAGAAATCCATGAAGCATCTTCAATAGGTCTGTTCTTCCATTTCACCAAATATTCATAGTAATATTTTCCTCTTGTACTCTTGCCAACTCTCTGATCCAATATCTGTTCAACTTCCTCAATTTTTTTCTTAGGATAATCATCTGGTATAAAAACTTCATCCTCTGACTCATGATACTTATACAAATCAGCAATGTTAAATATAGGAGATATATCCATGTCATCAGGTAACTCAACTTCATAAGCATTACCACTATCAAACTTTTTCAGGATCTTACAAGGTCCAATTTTCTTCATCTTCAACTTGCTATATGTTCCAACTGGGAATCTTCCTTTTTTTAGATGAACCATCACGTCATCACCAACTTGAAATTCATGGTGTCTTCTAGAATAATCAGCATTCTCCTTATACTCTAGATTACTTTGTTCCAACCTCAACTTCACTTCTTTATGCAAGGACTCCATAAAGTCAGCAAATTCTTCTCCTGCAGTGCTTTTCTTTTCTTCACCAACAACATCTCTCAAATCTGATATACCTCTAGGATGCATTCCAATAACAATCTCAAAAGGTGTCTTCCCTATACTCCTATTCATAGAATTGTTATATGCAAATTTATCTTATGCCAATACCATCTCCCAATTGCTCGGTTTATTCCCATCTAAACATCTCAGCAAATTACCCAAGCTTCTATTCACAACCTGTGTCTGTCCATCTGTTTGTGGATGGAATGTAGAACTAAACTTCAATTTAGTACCCATCTTCTTCCATAATGTCTTCCAAAAATAACCAACAAACTTATTGTCTCTATCTGAAATAATGCTTCTTGGTAATCCATGCAATCTCACAATCTCTTTAAAGAAAAGTTTAGCAACATGCTCAGCATCTGATGTCTTCTTACATGGTATAAAATGAGCCATCTTAGAAAATCTATCCACTACAACAAATATGGAATCATACCCCTTCACCGTTTTTGGCAATCCAAGAACAAAATCCATACTGATATCAGTCCAAGGTTTCTTAGGAACAGTAATATGTGTATACAAACTAGTATTTTGACTCACTCCCTTTGAAACTTGACAAACTCCACAGCTCTTTACAAATTTCTAAACATCCTTATACATTTGTGGCCAATAATATTTTTCTTTTAGCAAACTCAATGTTTTATCAATTTCAAAATGTCCAGCTAATCTGCCACTATGCTTTTCCTTAATCAAATTCAACCTCATAGGACTTCTAAAAATACACAACTGAATACCTTTGAACAACATACCTTCTTGAATGAATACTCATCATACTTACTTATGTGATCTATCAGATTTGGTGCTCTGCACTCTCTCCACGCCTCAGAAAAATCAGGATCAACATCATATAATTCTTTCATCCCATCAAAACCAAGAACTTCAACCTTCATTATAGTCAACAAAGAACGTCTTCTACTCAATGCATCAGCAACTTTGTTAGTAACTCCACTCTTATGCTTGATCACAAATGTAAAACTTTACAAATACTCAACCCACTTCATATGTCTTTGATTCAATTTATGTTGACTTCCCAAGTATTGTAAAGCTTTATGATCAGTGTACAACACAAAATCCTTAGGCATCAAATAATGTCTCCATTTCTTCAATGCTTAAACAATGGCATAGAATTCTTGATCATACACATAATATTTCCTTTTAGCATCATTCAACTTTTCACTAAAGAAAGCAACAGGCTTACCTTCTTGACTTAATACAGCTCCTATTGCATTACCACTTGCATCAAATTCAACTTGAAATACTTTGTTGAAATTAGGTAAAGCCAATATAGGTAATTCAGCAACCTTTTGTTTAAAAGTCTCAAAACTCTTATCAGCTCCATGCGTCCACTTGAATTCCTTTTTATCTCCCCTCATTGTTTCAGTCGTAGCATTACAAACAACACTGAAATTCTTTATAAAATTTCTATAAAAACTAGCCAAACCATGAAATGATCTTACCTTGCTTACATTCTCAGGTGTAGGCCATTCCAAAATTGCTTTAACCTTTTCAGGATCCATCTTCAAACCATCAACTGAAATCACAAACCCCAAATACACAATCTCTTCTTGCATAAAAGAACACTTTTTCATATTAATCATCAACTTTTCCTCTTTCAACCTTTGCAATACTTGCCTAATATGCTCAAGATGTTCTTCCTTGGTCTTGCTAAATATCAGAATATCATCCAAATAAACAATCACAAACTTACCCAAGAATCTTTTCAAAACTTCATTCATCAACATCATGAAAGTACTAGGTGCATTAGTTAGACCAAAAGGCATAACCAACCATTCATACAAACCATCTTTTGTCTTGAAAGCAGTCTTCCATTCATCACCTTCTCTGCTTCTAATCTGATGATAGCCACTCTTCAAATCAATCTTGGTAAAATACTTTGCTCCACTCAAACAATCTATTATGTCATCCATTCTTGGCATAGGAAACCTATATTTCACTGTTATCTTGTTAACAACTCTAGAATCAATACACATTCTCCATTCTCCATTCTTTTTAGGTGCTAATACAATAGGTACAACACATGGACTCAAGCTTTCTCTGGTTAAACCTTTCTGCAATAGTTCATGCACTTGTCTATTAAGTTCTTTATTCTCTATAGGTGTCAATATATATGGTGATTTGTTTGGCAAACTAGCTCTAGGAATCAAATCCATACAATGACTTATACTTCTTACTGGAGGCAAACCATCAAGAATATCTTCAGCAATAATGTCTTTATACTCATTCAGCAACTCTGCAATTTCTCCTGGCACTTGGTCAATACTACCATCTGTCACTTTGTCACCACTGACTGGCACTCGGTTAACATTGTTTTCTAGCACTCGGTCTCCATTGAAAAAACTTGGTTTTCTTGGAATTATAGCAAAACAAACTTGATTCTTTTTCACTTCTTTTTCAAATTATTTCCCATTAACCATGCAAATTTTTATAGCAGTACAATTAACCTCATCTGGAACTTCAATCAAAGGCAACAATGTTTGTTTCTTCCCATTTACCCAAAGAGTATATTGATTCAATCTTCCATCATGTACAACATATCTATCATATTGCCAAGGTCTACCCAAAAAAATATGACAACAGTCCATGGGCATAATATCACACAAAACTTCATCGACATAATGTCCAATTTTGAATTTCACAAGGCATTGCTCACTTACCAATATCTTATGCTCATCTTTGATCCATGAAACATGATAAGGTTTGGGATGTTTCAGCCTCTGTAACTGCAACTTTTTAACTAGCTCTTCTGATGCTAGATTTGTAGAACTTCCACTGTCAATGATCACTTTACAGCATTTTCCAGCCATCTTACGTCTTGTCTTAAAAAGACTTCTCCTTAAAATAGGTTCCTCATAACTTCCCTTATTGCATAAGGTTCTTCTCACCATCAAATTTTCTCCAGCCTCAAGTCCACTTGGTGAACCCTCATCATCTTCTTGTATCACAACATTTCTTCTACCTTGTCTACTTTCAAAGGATCTACATTCAAAAGATCTATGTCCCTCTTTACCACATCTAAAACAATTACCATGAAATCCACCTCTAGAATAAGAATTACCTCTTCCTCGGTAAGAATTAGTGCCTCCTCGGTAAGAATTACCACTTTTCCATTCAGTCTAGCCTTTGTTATCATTCTTTCATTCAGATCTACCCTTATCCTGCACAGAACTTTCAGATCTACCACTTTCTCCATAAGATCTACCTCAGCCTCTCTGGAATCTACCACCTCTACCTCTCTGTCTTTGTTCATGCTTCTTTTTCAAGATCTCCTCAGCTTTCAAGGCATATTGATATGCTTCTTCTACACTTTACAGCTTCACAAAACTTATTTCATCTTGTATTCCAAATATCAATCCATTAATGTACCTTGCAATTTTCTCAACATCATCATCCACATGTCCATATCTGATGTCTAGTCTATAGAATTCCTGGGTATACTCTTTCATGGTCATGTCTTTTTGTTTCAAATTTTGCATCTTTCTCAACAAGCTAACTTGGTAATCAACAGGAAGGAATTTGTTCTTTACCTTGTTCACCATCTTTGGCCAAGTTCTGATCTTCTCCTTTCCTCTCCTTTGTCTATCAGTTTTTAAGTGTTCCCACCATAATGATGCATGACCTTTCAACCTAATGACTACAATCTTCACCTTTCTATTATCAGGAGTGTTTTCATACTCAAAGAACTTCTCCATATTAGAGATCCAATCCAGCGCAACATTGGTATCCAATTTTCCATCATAAGGAACAACTTCTACAATAGGCTTTGAATTCGCTCTAGACAATATTCTCAACAATCTCGCTTCATCTTGGTCTTCTTCAGGTTCTGGATTATGGTTTGGTGCTACTACTTCATCATCACTTACATCATCAAGATGTGCTCCTCTCCTCTGGGTTGTCTCCACAACATCTAATCTAGCTGTAATTTGTCTCAACTGATCCAATATAGCATTATCAACATTATTTCCTCTACCACGAACCATCTTTACAAATCAGGTTCCTACAAGATCATAACCTTCTGCAAGTTATAGGTCAAATCTGCAGATTTGCCACCCTATAATCAAATCCAAATCAGGGTTCTACATGATTCAATCTCCACAAGGATGAACCTCAAGCTGTGATACCAACTAATGCAGGCAAAGGATGAATAACCAGGGCCAAAGGCTCACCCAACTATCCAAACCACCCTGCAAGAGTAAACACAATGGAAGAAAATACAAGTGGACAACAACCAAAGGAGGAGAAGAGGAAAATACTTCTATTGATTCATCAAAATATCTTCATACATGCCCAGCTGTGAGGCGTTCTGGGTTACGGCCAATACATATTCAAAGATCCAACAATAAATTCACACTTTCAGTTTTTTTTTCCCTCAAAACTTTCCTTCTTCTAATCACTTCCGTAGCTATAAGCCTAAACTCTCTATTTATACTTGTCAAAATGGCTTATAGATCATTCTAGAATCATTACATAAGAGGAAGGCTGACCCAACAACGGTCTAGGCTCATCCCAAGAAAAGATCTTAACATAAATGTCACGAATGAAATAAATCCCGCGAGTTGGCTTGCAAAATCATGTACAAATACTGGCACTTGGCATACACTGGTTAACTCAGCACATGAAGGATCACTTGGCATCCACTGGGTAACTCAGCACCTAAAGAAATGCTACAGTAACTCGGCACCTGAAGAGTGCTATAGTAACTCAGCACCTGAAGAGTGCGACAGGAACTCGGCACATGAAGAGTGTGACAGGAAATTGGCACCTGAAGAGTGCGACAGGAACTCGGCACCTGAAGAGTGCGACAAGAACTCGGCACCTGAAGAGTGCTATAGTAACTCGACACCTGAAGAGTGTGATAGGAACTTGACACTTGAAGAGTGCTATAGTAACTCGACACTAATTGTAAAATGAGCAAAAATGAGCAAGATAGCAAGGCAACCCAGGATGCTCCTGCATCAGTTCCTGAGTGGGATACTATTATGCAAGAAGAGTTTAGTTCCTTAGAGAGGAATTATACTTGGTATTTAGTCCCTCTTCCTAAGAGAAGAGAACTTTTTTGGTGTAATTGGATCTATCAAACAAAATTTGCAATAGATGGGTCAGTTGATAAGTATAAGGGTCACCTAGTTGACAAAGGATTCTCCCAGGTTCCTAGAATTGATTTCTCTGAAACTTTTGCACCACTAGCAAAGATAAATTCTATCTGACTTGTCCTTGCCATTACTGCATCCCATCATTGGGAAGTACATTAGATGGATGTGAAGAGTGCATTTCTTCATGGTGACCTTCATGAAGAGATCTATATGGAGTAGCCACAAGGGTTCATTGAGGATCCTACACTTGTTTGCCACCTTCAAAAGTCCCTCTATGACCTTAAACAAGCTCCACAAGCTTAGTATGCCAAGATGGAGTCCTTCCTTCTATTAGTTGGGTTCACTTGGTGCCATTCTGATTCGAATGTCTACATATTGTAGTAGGGTGATACTCTCACCTTCCTTGTCCTTTATGTTGATGATTACACAACCCACGCATAGAATGGACACAACAAGAAAGGGAAAATTTTATTAACTATGAAAATATGCTAGTACACTTAGTGCAGAGAAACAGACTCCAAAACATGCCCTATGGGCTTACAATAGCATAAATCTGGAGATAATTTCTTCTCCTAGTACCTTCTCTCAAACTCCACTCTGAACTGCCTTTTATAATTCCAGAAATGTTCTTAAATAGATGCCAAAGGGTTAAGGATTAGGAATACATTCTAGAAAGTGCTAGTTGGTATCCACCAACCAAATAGAAGGCTCTAGAAGTTGCATTAGAAGTTGGCGCAAAATTAGAAGAATCCAGAAACGGTAACCAAACTTCTGGGAGGCATAACTCTTGAACCGTAGCTCTAATTGACAAATTGTTTACATTTTTAGAAAGCTCTCGAAGTGCTCTATAGCTCTATGGACCAGCTTTGCTCATCCCCCATTTTTTTTCCCTGTACGAGGTCATTTAATGCCCTAAACTTGACTTTGAAGCATTCTTAGGAGGTCTCTAGAAACTAAAAAACTACGATAACTTTCAAACCGTGTAGCCTTTTGACCTAATTCTTTTTTTGAAATATTCTAAATTACAATTTTAATCATCCCTCCAATTTACACCTTCCAACTCACCATAATTATGGCTCAATTACATAGTCCTATTTTTTTGGCATTTACATGTATCCCAAGGTGCTTAAAAACTCTAACCTAGAACACTAATAGTGGAACTGTGAGAGTTGGAACCTTTATTTGACCCAAATGGGTATCTAGAAATGAAAACATATGAAACAGAAACTAAGTCTAAGTACATTTTTTTGGGTGACACAGGATTTCCCTTATACCTCTGGATGCTCCTGCATCAGACACCCAGGGTAGATTGAAAAGTGACCCTATCACTTTATGGATGGTAGAGGAAATCCCAAATGGGAAACCTCAACGACTGATATCCAAGTTGAGTCCTCTATCGGTTGTCCTTTCCACATGACTAGATACTCTTCATGCTACCTGTTTCTCGTACTCCTGCCCACATGACTATCTAGAATCTCCTCTATCTCCTCCTTCTTAGAAGCAGGAATTGGACATGGCTCTAGCGTCAACCCCTCATCTACACCATCATCATGATACTCTATCAAGTTTGTAATGTTGAAAATAGGAGAACTGTGAATTCCATCTTGTAACTCTACCTCATATGCATTTCCTAAGTCATGTTTCTTCAAAATTTTGCAGGGGCCAAATTTCTTCATCTTCAGATTGTTGTAAGTACCTACTGGAAATCTTTCCTTTCTTAAGTGTACTATGACTAGATCCCCTACTTGGAACTCCTTATGTCTTTTCCTTTGATCAGCCCTAGCTTTATACTCTTGATTCATCTTGATAATGTGTGCCTGAACCTCCTCATGTAGGCACTTGATATGTTCAGCAAATTCTTTTGATTCAACACTTGTCCTCTCCCCTTGCTCTATCTTCCTCAATTATAGTGCAGTCCTTGGGCTACTTCCATATGCAATTTGGAATGGTGATCTACCAGTACTTCTATTTATAGAGTTATTGTAAGAAAATTTCGCTTGTGATAGAATCAAATCCCATCCCTTGGGCTTATCCCCAACTAAACATCTCTACAAATTGCCCAAACTTCTATTTACCATTTCAGTCTGTCAGTCTGCGGGTGATGTGTAGAACTGAAATTCAAGTTTGTTCTCAACTTCTTCCATAATGTTCTCCAGAAATACCCCACAAATTTAGTGTCTCTGTTAGAAACTATACTCTTTGGGAGGCCATGTAGTCTTACCACCTCTCTGAAAAACAAGTCAGCAATATGGACAACATCATGAGTTTTATGGCATGTAATGAAATGTGCCATTTTGGAGAACCTATCAACCACCACAAATACTGAGTCATTACCCATTTGTGTCCTTGGGAATCCAAGAACAAAATCCATACTTATCTCCTCCCATGGCTTTGATGGAACAGGCAATGGCTGATATAGTCTAGTATTGTGACTAAATCCCTTGGCCGCTTGACAAACCTGACAACTCTGTACAAACTTCTTCACATCCTATGAAATCTGAGGCCAAAAATAATGTTCTCTAACAATGGCAATGGTCTTATCTTGACCAAAATGTCCTGCCATCCCTCCACCGCGTTTCTTCTTAATTAGATTTTCCCTCATGGAACTCCTTGAAATGCATAATTGATTGCCCTTGAACAACATTCCATCCTGAATCAAATAGTCTAGCCACTTGGCTCTGTCTACAACAACTAGCTCTTTATAGGCTTTCCATGCTTAAGAAAAATTAGGATCCTCAGGGTATAGATTCTTGAGTTCATCAAACCCAACTACTTCAACCTGCATTACCATAAGCAACAACTGCCTCCTACTCAATGCATCTGCAAACCTATTAGACTTTCCACTTCTATGCTTCAACACAAATGTATAGCTCTGCAAGAACTCTACCCACTTCATATGCCACTGGTTCAATTTACCTTGGCTATTTAGGTACTATAATGCCTGGTGATCAATATATAAAACAAATTCCTTTGGCAATAAATAATGCTTCCATTTCTTGATTGTGTAGACAGATCGTCGACTGTGAGGCAATTTGCACAAGGTTCTTGTGTTGCACTAGATTTGTCTTATATAGACTTGAGTATGGAGAAGAGAAAGAAGAAGATGACTTTTGTGATTGGATGGATTCTAAGGATTCCTCGACTTGAGAAATTTAGAGCAAGAAATCAACAGTCATTGCTAGTTGATTTGTAGAAGCAAGTGAATGAATTAGAAGTTGAGTTGCAGAAGAGAAGAGCACATTACCAAAAAAGAGATGTTGATAATTATTTGGATGCAGAAAAGAAAGATGATCCAGTGGAAGAGCAAGCGAAAGAAGAGGAAATCATTTGTGAACCTAAAGTTGAAGAAGATGAAAGAGAAGAGGAAGAGCATCAAGATGACAAGATTTACAAACTTGAAGTAGATCAAGATGCTTTGAAGATTGCAGCAATGGAGGAAACATATAGTGCCTTCGTTGGAGATCAAGCAAGTGAAGTAGTTACATGCATTGTTGACAACATGAAAGAGGCAATAAAAGATGCATATGTCAAAGAGGTAAATTCTTATGAATCATGGGATGTTGAATTTGAGATGAGTTTAAAAGATATTGATGATGGTTTGCATGAGGATCGTGTTGCTAGGTTTATTAAAAGTGTGATTAATTCAACAAGATTAGATGAGGATGAGATTTATACTTGGACAGAGTTCATTGCAAAGGAGAAATTTCAGTAAAAAATAGTTGTTCTGACTAGGTGTTGGAAAAGAAGAAAGAAGGAAATATATCAGCATTGGATACTTGTTCCAACTATGTGTTGGAGGAAGAGGAAAAAAGAATTTGTTAGCAATGGCTACTTCATTTTGTGAATCTATATTCACAAAATTTTTCCTACCATGGGAGTTGGATGCAGGAGTATCATGCATCAAAAAATTAAAAATTAAAAAAAATGTGAAAGATTTACATGTTGGTTTTCTTGTCCTTGTTGAGGTGGAAGCTTGTGGTGAAGATGAAGATGGTTGTATATCTTTCTTTTGGCATCAAAATGTGGGACACACTTTTCTATCTACCAGGGGAGTCTGATGTAGGAGCATCTTGTATGGAAAAATTAAATTATTAGAAAAAAAAAATTGTGGAGGAGAGAGAAAGTGACAAAAATAGAAAGAAAATAATAAAAAAATAGGAAAAAAGGAGAAAAGAGGAATTTCCATTTTCCAGGTACATAGGTGGCATAAATAGAAAAATAGTTGTTATTCCATTAATCGAGGTGTGTAGGTGGCATTTTAGAAGTTTGTGGAAAGTTCCTTAAATCATGCATTTAATATTTGAAATGTAATTTTCTAATTGGGCCACATGGTGGTGCTTAGTTGTATTTAGGTGGAAATTCTAGAAGGTTGTGGATATTGTAGAAGGTTGTAGGTGAAATTATAGAAGGTTGTGGATATTCTAGAATGTTGTGGATAAATCATGCATTGGGTGGTAAGTTCCTATTTAAGGAAGGCTTATGTTCATTTTTAATCAAGCTCTTCGAATGTAATATCTTGTAAGGAAGCTCGAGAGGTAGAAGTTGGGGAAGTAGAAGCTAGAGAATTAGAAGCTCGGGAAGTAGGAGTATTCAAAAATAAGCTCTCTTTTGTCGTAAGCTCTTCTAGTTGGAAGCTCTTAGTGAGGAATCTCTCTTATATTGTAAGAATTTGGAGTTCTTCCATTTGGAGAATATTGTAATGAATTTCAAGTATTAATGGATGCTTTATGAAGCATTTTGTCATCTCTTTGTCTCCATCTTGTTGTGATTTTGGTTGTGCATTTGTAAGGGTGGTGTGGCCCGTCATCATGATTACAGGAAGTCACTCATCTTACATCATAGTAGTCAAAATTTCCCTTCATGATTGGTTCTTAATTTTTTACTTAGGCCTTCTTCATTACTTTTCAAGGATTGAGATCTCTCACTCACCTTCTAGTATATTTATTCACTAGCCTAAGTATGCTCTTGATATGCTCTCCAAATTTTACATGGCTGACTACAAACCTACACCAACTCCATTTTTGTCAGGGGTTAAACTTGAGCCTTTTTGTTCTTCACCATTGGTTGACACTACCTTGTATCATCAATTGGTTGGTAGCCTCATATACTTGACTCACATAAGGCCTGATATTTCATATGCTATGTGCATGATCTCTTAGTTTATGTAGAAACCACATGAGCTACATTGGAAAGAAACTAAGAGGATTCTTCATTACATCCAAGGTACTCACAATTATGGGATTCATTATGAAGTGGGTGTGAATATTGACTTGGTGGGATATATAGATTCATATTGGGTAGGAAATTCTTAAGATCCTAACTCTACTTCTATGTATTGCTTCTCTCTTGGTTTTGGTCCAGTTTCTTGGTCAAGCAAAAAGTAGTCTACTATTGCTCTTTCATCCACTGGATTGAGTATCGAGGAGTAATTAATGCAGCCACTAAGGTTGTTTGGCTTCAACACATCATTATTGAGTTTGGCATTTCTTTCTTAAAGCCAACAATCATCTTCTATCACAATCAAAGTGCTATTCAAATTTCTTAAAATCCAATCCATCATCAAAGGACCAAACACATTGAGATTCACATGCACTATATCCGAGAGTTGATTCATGAGAAGGTGCTTGACCTTCAGTGCTATCAGACATCTTATTAGACTGTAGACATCTTCACCAAACACTTCACTAAGAGTAAGTTCATTCACTTATGTGCCTTTCTTGGGGTGTGACATGTGTCTTCTTCTAGAGCTTTTTAGCTTCATTTCTACACTCTTTTGGAGAGGAATTTTGTCCCACTGGCTTTTCTCCTTTTTTCTCTAGTTATGAGAGGATGTTTTTTAGTTGTGCATGGGTACATAATAGGGCTTTGATGCTAGGAACCATTAGCTATATATTGCATTATATTACTCCTTAAGTTGCACTTAAGGGGAGGTGTTAGAGTAAATGGTTCTTTTCCATTTAACTCTTATATTAATTTTACTTAGGTGAGCTCATAAATTAGGAGGAATTATATATTCTTGGATATTATTATTAGGAGGATTTTGTGAGTCATCCTTTTGACCCCAACTACTCCTAAGATATCACATGTGGTTAATTCCAATTTGGACACCACCCTTCTAGATTATAGGTGGATGGTAGGTGGTCGATTCCATTAGGACTCTACTTCCTCCAAGTTGAGACACTTGTCTCACTCTTGTCCAAGCATCCTCCTAGCTCTTGTCTATATAAATAGGCTAGCTCTTATATATTATACATTAAGATATATTGATGTTATTATACCCTTGAGAATTTACATCAGAGATTTTTTTTGTATTGATATTCTAATAATTTTATTTCCTCTTCAATAATCTATCTCTTTCATTAGATTCTAGTTTAAATTTATTTTTCACAAGTTTTAACAAAGACTAGAATGAGGTAGAACTTTTCTTGTATATTCAACCTACAAAAACTTTAAGGTATATAAGATGGATGTCAAATCCAAATTTCTAAATGAGATACTTAAGGAAGAAGTGTACATAGAACAACCTAAAGGATTTGTGGACACAAACAAGAAGAATATGGTATGTAAATTGAGCAAAGCTCTATATGGATTGAAATAAGCTCCAAGAGCATGGTATGAAAGATTGCATAATTACTAGGTGAAGATTGATTTTAAAAGAACAAATGATAATAGTAATCTATTCCTGAAGACTGGTAAGAACAATGAGGTACTGCTATCTAAAAAATTTGTTGGTGACATTATATTTGGAGGAAATGAAGTATTATGCAAATCATTTTCTAATCAAATGAAGAAGGAATTTGATATGTCAATGTTTGGTGAAATCAATTCTTTTTTGGCTTACAAGTATATCAAATTAAATCTAGTATTTTTAGTACTCGGTCCACATATATCAAGGAGATATTAAAAACTTTTGGAATGGAAGAATCAAGACCAATGAGCACACCTATGTCTATAGGACATAAGTTATATAAGAGTGATGAATTTTTTGATGTGAACCAAACAATGTATAGATCAATGATTGAGAAACTATAATATGTTGTTTATAGTAGACTTGATATTGCACTATTTGTTGGGATAGTTGCTAGATTTTCAAAAAATCTAAGGAAAACCATATGATGGCATTGAAAAGATTATTTAGATATCTGATAGGTACAAAAGATTATGGACCATTTTACAAGAGGAGTGGTAGATTTGAACTAAAGGTATTCACTAACTTTGATTGGGCAAGGAAAAATTGATGATAGAAAAAGTACTAGTGGGGTTACATTCTTTCTAAAAAAGAAATTGGTTTCATGGACAAGAAAGAAACATAACTATATTTACCAATCAATAGTTGAAGTCGACTATGTGGCAGCTATAGTGAACTATTAAAATATCATGTGGATTAAGCAATTATTGAAAGGAATTAAAGACAAAATTATAGAGCTAGTGGTTATCTATTATGATAACACAAGTGCTATCAACATATCAAAGAATCCTATGATGCATGCACAAAAAAAGAACATTGTTATTAAATATCACTACTTGAAAGAACTAGTTCAAGAAAAAGAAGTGAAGTTATAATATGTACACACCAAAGAATAAATTACTGACATATTCACTAAAGCCTTACCTAAAGATGCTCGTGAATATCTTAAAGGTAAAATGGGGGTGATTCCCCTAAGAAAAGAAACTTAAAAAGAAATGGTGCAATGCATCAAATGTGCTAATTATAATACCCTACACATTGATGCAGACATTTCTACTTTAGGATGTGCCTAAGGTAGTCAAGTCAAGAAGAAGAAAAACATAATAGATAAGTCAGCTACAACTAACAAATGATAGAATTCAACCTGACATGTAAATATCTACATAATCAAGATGTATGAAGAACATGAAGCCAAGAGAGATAGTGTCTTTGGAATTGTTGTCAAAGAGGGAGAGTATGTAAAGAAGATAGATCATGGAAGAATATACATAAAGAGGGATAGTATGTATACTAAGAGGAAGAATTTATAGATGCAAAATATCTATGACAGAGGGAGTATGAAATTAGAAGTGAAATATTTTGGATTACATGGTAACAAAGAGGGGGATTGTATTCATAAAATAAAATATTCAAGGTGTTTCCATTAATGCCAAAGAGGGAGATTGTTGGAAACTACAATTGAAACAATTATTATGTTGTCATTGATGTCAAATATACTTATGAGACATGTTGCTATCTGATCTAAATGTCATATCTATTTGATTGATGATGAGGATTTGAGAAGTTTCTCATAAAAAAAGCACCTAGCATAGATGTTGAGTTATGAAAAGAAAGCTACCATGGACATTTGATTAGTTAGATTTTGACAAGATAATTTAATTGTTTACATTATGAAGACATGAGAAGAGACTAACAAATTGCATAAGATTGATTGAGGAATACAATAGAAAATTAAGGAACTTGAAGTTCATGTCGAATGATGCTAGTGTTAATCGAGCCATAGTAAGTGCCGAGAAAATTTAGTTTTGACTGAGTGATAGTGTTGATGATGAGCTAGAAGCTATATGGTGGCCAAGAAAATTAGTGATGACCGAGTGTCAGAAACTAGTAATAATGAAGTGATAGTATTTTGAATGCATATGAGAAATCATAATTTCCAGCCAACTCAGTTGATTTCTTGGGACATGGAAAATGTGTTGAAGATAAGGGTTGGCACATTATATCATTTACTTCAAGGAGAGGATTAGGCAAGATATCTAATGAATGAATTCCATGAGAAGTTTTTGGACAAGAAAGAGATGAACATAAACAATGACTCCTTTGGCTTAGATCACAAATCCTAAGATCTACAATGATTGTGAGAAATGACAAAGGATCATAATCATCTATTTAATGAGGCACCAAGATGAACTTTATAGAGTGTGTAAATGAGGATGCAAAGAGGAGACAAGAATAGAGAAGATTTTGTGTGTTTGAAAGATTTCCAGTAAGATGGAACGAAGCTATTTAGATTTATAGGAAAATCTAAGCAAAAGGCTTAATTTTTTTGTGAAGAGGAGGGTTGCCAAGCAAATAAAGGATGGAGGTGACAAGGAAGGTTTATTAGGGAATCAACACGTGAACTAAATAGAGATCTAAAACTATAAAGTGAGTTGTAATCATACAAACCAAACCCTACTATTTTCTTTCTAATCATTGTAAATAATTTGTATTGAAATGCTTTTAAACAAAGGTTGACCTAATAGTCATTAAGGACTTAATAGTTAGTGTAAATCCTTTAATAGGGTGACATTCTAATAGAATGTCTAAAGTCCTCGTACAAGGCCACTCCTAATAGGGTGATTAAATCCTTTAACCAGGTCACATTTAATAATATGTATTGTAACCTTTAATAGAGTTGGCTCCTAACAAGGTTCACTTCAAAAGAGTGAAAAAACGGTGACATATTGCTAGTGGTTTTTCCCAATTTGGGTTTCCACATTAAATCCTAGTGTCAAACTTGTATCGAATGTCTTTATAGTTTTTTATATTTCAAATATTTACATTCAACAAGTCTTTTATATTAGGATAGTAAACTACTAGTTAATATTGTTATTCAGATTATAGTAGAGACCGAGCTACAATAGGATAAATAAGACAAAAAAGTGTTTAGTTGTTTGATTTTTCAAGTGGTACTAATAGACCTTGAGTAACTGATTCACTCGTCCACCTCTCAATTATTATAAACATTATAATAGGAGTTGAGGATTCTAAAAAGTGGTTATAATAACCAAATAGAGCAACAATTCTAAAGTTATGACCTTCCAAAGTTGGGTCAACCAAAACTTCCAAAACAAATGTCAAAAATGTATTTGGTTGACTCTATATGTATTATTAGGGTCTATCGGTGCTAGGTATCAAGTTTGACTATCTAGAACCTTCCTGAGTGGCATAAAATTTCCTATTTTAGAAATGCCCATACATTATCTAGGAAAACTCTAGGTGATAGTTTATAGCTTTGTCTTGCAGATTACTGTAATGAAGGCATCCATGTGGGTTGGCATATTGTAAACTTGAATTCTATAATTCTGCATTTCTGGTGATAATAAGAAGCCCATTTATTGTTCTTGCAAAATTGTCATTATTTCTTTATTTCTATTATGTGTTTAAGTTATTAAGGGGAGCACCTTTCATTATATCATTAGCCTTAAACTCTACCCGCATATATATATTTATTGAATCCTTTAGTAGTTTTACAATCTCAAAAACCATCTCCAGTAGCTGCTACAAATGTATCTCCTTATAATACAAAATAGTTTGATTTTCTAAGGAGTAGGTTCTTATTACACTTTGGTTCTTATCTTTTCTTCCTTCCCCTTCAAAGGAACTTAAGTGAACTTTCTTCCATCCTTCACAATTGACACAAAATTTCTTCAAAAATCATAAGTAGATCCAACATCATACTACCAAGGTCTTTCTAACAAATGACAAGAAATCATGTTAACCACGTCACATAATACGTCATCCTAGTATGGTCCAATGTTAAACTTAACCCAAAATTTATCTTTTACTTCCATCATATAGTCATCCTAAAATAAACTTATCCCATCAGAGAAGTGTGTTTAAGTCTCCTTAATCCTAGTTTATGTACCATTTCTTATGATATTGGGTATAAAGTACTACCACTATCTATTATCACTTTGCAACATTTTTCTCTTGATTTATAAATAGTTTAGAATAATTATCTTCTTTGCATAGGCTATGATTCCTTCTCACTCAACATTAAACTCCTAAATATTAGAGATTATCATATCTTAGGTGTAACCTCTCTTTCAACAAATTGGTCATCATCAACTTGCTCCTCATGTGCTACCAGGTTATATTTTTCTTTTCCTTTTCTAGAACCAATTGAACATTAGAAAGCTCTATGTTCAATATTTCCACATTTTGAAGTAATTACTTTTGAACTCTCTTTTTCCATTGCCTCTTCTATGAATATTCATACCAAGTTTATTTTTAATCATAATTTTATCAATGTTCTTATCACCAATTGGTTTATCTCTTACTTTAGGTATAACATGTCTTATCTTCAATGTATCTTTTTCCTTTAGAGCATACTAATAAGCATCTTCAATTTTACTACTCCTTAGAGTACTTAACTCATGTTAAATGTTAAGTCTCAGACCATCAACATACCTAGCCACATTCTCCTTAGATAAATCTTAGGGTCCATATCTAATTGTCATCCTGCGGAACTATTTGTTGTACTTTAACAATCAAATCCTTTTGCTTTATATTCTACATTTTCTTTAACAATCTCAATTCACTTTTCTATAATATGAACTTGGCCTTAAGTCTACAAACCATAACTCTCCACCTAGTGACCTTAGATTCACCATTATCTTCTTCATCTTTCTGCAATTTTTTCTACCATAAGAAAGCATGACCTTTTAACTTAGTTCGTGCTCACCTAACCTTATATGGATCCGTATCATCTTCAAGATAAAAGTAATCCTCTAGCTCATTAACCAATCTATAAATTCTTCATAATGAAATGAACCAACAATATAAGAAACATCTATTTCATGACTCTCACCCATTTGTTACATAACTCTTAGTGATATTTCCTCTTTAATAGGGATCTCAACTTCAATTGTCTTCAGATATTTAACATCTTCTTAAAATTCATATTTAGTCTCAAGGTTTCTCCTAACAATGTTCAAATAATTTTAGATCTTAGTTCTTATCTCATTCTTTAATTCCTCCATTAATTTCTCTAGACTTCCATGATTCATTATTCTAGGTAGCATCCTTGCAAACGTTAGGAATTTTCTTCCTAACTCCCTCAACTTTGGTGATCTAACCACAAGTGTTGATTCCCTAAAATAATCAACCAATCTACCAACACCTTCAATCTATTTGAAATATAAGAGGAGAAACTGAGAGGGAAGGGGCAAATCAATTACTAAAAAAATAAATCATAGATCCCTTATATGTGAATACAAATCAAAACTCTAATTAAATTGTATTCTATTGTAACTTGGAAAACACACATGCACTCAGTTTACACTAGCAAGTATTATAACTTGGCAATAACTGAATAACAACAATAACTTAGCAAATGCAAACCATAAGATTTTTTCTATGATTAGCCTTAAGATTAACTTAGTTGCATACACATAAGAGAAATAACATGAACAAAAGTGACATCAAGATTTAACGTGGAAACCCATTTTGGGAAAAACCATGAATTGTAACTAGTTGCTAATTTTCACTCATCTGAATTGAGCTCTGTTAGGAGCCAACCCTATTAAATGTTATAAAACACACTGTTAGGTGTGACCTTGTTAGAGGATTTAATCACACTATTAGGAGTGGCCTTGTTAGACGTCTTTAGACACTTCAAAGAGAAATGCCACTTTGTTAGAGGATTTACAAATAGCTGTTAAGCCAACTCGATTGAGAGATTTAGATCATTGCTACAATGGTTAGAAAGTAACAATGAGATGACCTATTTGTAATGTAGCTAAATTGCTGATTATAGATCTCAATTCTAGCTTGTGTACTTGATCCTTCCTAATCAAATATATATTTGCAACTCAACAAGGATGTTCTACTTATCCTTATAATTTGCTTCCTCTAAGCATCATCAAATCTTCTCTTCTCTTCCACACATTCAATCCTCAACTTGACCTTATATTTATATCTTACACATTGTCAATTCAACTTGAATACAACTTAAAAAATACTTAATATTCATCTTCTTAGTCAACTAGAACCAAAAAACAAAATCAATTGAGCTCAATATGCCAAAACAAGAAAATCCTTTGTTAGGTGACCATGTTTAGTAGACACTAACTCACAAATAATTTCCCTATGTTAACCAAGTGAACTTGGTTAACATTGCATATTCACAAAGTTCCTTTGGTAACCAAGTGTGATCGGTTAACATTAGTTCCATCTAAGATTTTCATCATTAATCGAGTGAACTCGGTTAACACTCAACTTCTACAAACTTCGCTTTGACGACTGAGTGAACTCGATAGACACTGTCTTTTGAACTAGACAAACTCTAGAATGCTCAGTAGATGCAAAAAACTACCTTCATCGCCCGAGCGAGCTTAGCATACACTAACTGGGAATGATATGACATTTTGTGTAACATCAAAGACAATACACAATTATTTTTAACAATCTCCCTCTTTGGCATTGATGGCAACATAGCATGTCATAATACAATGAATTTTTTTAGAGCAAGAGTAAAGTACAGAGAATATCCTTAGTTTAATTTTAAATCTCATCCATGAGAACTCCCTCTCTTAGTGTGAACTCCCTCTGCCTTCAGTTTCTCCCTCTATCAACAAAACTATGTTTGTAACATCTTCTTCTAATAGTGAACTCTTCCTCTTTGATATCAAACCAAGTTCTTCCTCTTTGACATCGCTAAACAAAATTTATGTGATATGACAGCCAAACTAAACATTCCCTCTTTGACATCTCATACCAAAGACAATATTCAATGAATATCAATGTACCTCATGTTCTGATCCATTTGCAATGTGCCTTTTCAATACTCCATCAATTCTTTGATCTTCAACATTATCTAGCTGATGCGTCACTAAACTACATTTAGTGAGCTTTAGATAGGTGAATGACCCCTAACTTACCTCTTAGATACAAAAATGCAGCCTTAGGTAATGGCTTAGTGAATATATCTACAATTTGCTTTGTAGTATTTACATATTCCAATCTTACCTCTTTATCTTGCACCAATTCTCTCAAAAAATGTTATTTTATAGCAATGTGCTTGGTTTTGGTATGCATCACAGGATTCTTAGATATATTAATTGCACTAGTGTTATCAGAGAAGATAACCATTGGATCCTTGTTCTCTATATTCATACATGCCAACAGTTTCTTGAACCAAACAACATAAGAACAATTAACTACTATTGCCACATACTTTGCTTCTACTATGGATTGAGAAATATAATTTTTCTTCTTGCTTGTCCAAACAATAGCTTTTACCAAGAAAGAATGCTCCACCACTTGTGCTTTTTCTATCATCAACACTTCCTGCATAATCAACATCTATGAATGCTTTTAAATCCAAATTACCTCCTTTTTTCAGACCATAATCCATAGTCTTTATTACCTTTCAGATATCTCATGATTCTTTTTATTGCCATCATGTGATTTTCTTTGGGATTTGTTGAGAATCTTGCCACCATACCAACTACTAATGCAATATTAGGCCTTGTGTGCACTACATACTACAATTTTCCAATCATTGATCTATATGTGGTTTAATCTACCTATTTGGAATCATCATTTTGGAAAGCTTATGTCTAGTAGACATAGGTATTCCAACAAGTTTTGAATCTTCTATCCCAAACTTCTTCATTATCTCTTTGACATATTTGGATTGAGTAATATAGATATCATCTTTCTTTTGTTGGATCTGCAATCCAACAAAGAATTTTATCTCTCCAAACATGGACATATCCAATTCTTTACTCATCTCTTCTAAAAATGCCTTGCATAAGTCATCATTTCTTGTAAATAAAGTGTCATCCAAAAATATTTCTACAAACACAATCTTCTTGTTTGGTCCTTCTTTACTATTGTTATTATTTGTTCTTTGAAAACCAATCTTTATCAAGTAGTTATGAAGTCTTTCATACAAAGCTCTAGGAGCTTGCTTGAGACTATACAATGCTTTGTCTATTTTGTAGACTATATCTCTTTTGCTAGGATCGAAAAAACCTTTAGGTTGTTCTATGTAGACTTCCTCATCAAGAATGCAGATTTTACATCCATTTGATAAACTTTCAATCCTTTGCATGCAGCATATGCAAGTAAAGTTCTAACACCTTCTACTCTTGAAATAGGAGAAAAAGTTTCACCATAATCAATACCTTCTTCTTGAGAATAATCTTTACAAACTAACCTTGCTTTGTTTCTTGAAACTTCTCCATCTTCATTTAGCTTATTTCTGGATAGCCACTTTGTGCCAATTATATTTTTATTCTTGGGTCTAGGAACAACAATCCAAGTCTTATTCTTCTTTATCTATTATATTTCTTCATTCATAGCCTCAATCCAACTTTCATGATCAAAAGCATCTTTAACATTTCTAGGTTCAAATTCAACAAGCAAACATGTACCTTTCAATTTGTTTCTTATCGTAGTTCTATCTAACTTGTCTCCAATGATATGATCAGGTGCATGGGGCTTTTTGACATATCTTGCTAGCATAGCTACTTTGGATTTAGAACATGTTCCATTAACCTCTTCATGATCTTTTATATCAAGCTCAGGTCCCATTGTCTATGACTCAGGTCCATCTAACTCAGTTTTCTCAAGCACTAGCTTGGTAGTGTCTGACTATGACTCAGGTCCTTCAGACTATGACTCAGGTTGCACTAGATGCAACTTGAAAGATTTTGAAGATTTTGGGGACTTGAGAGGTGAAAAAAACTTTGCTAAATAGATTTGGCATGGTATCAGGTTCATAATAAACAAACTTTCTATAACCCTCAAGTTCTTTGCTACTTTCCCCTTTACTCTTTTTTGCAAATTCATCAATTCTCACATGTGCACTTTCTATAATCTTACGAATAGTTAGATTCAAACACTTGTATGTTTTACTTCTATAGGAGTATCTTAGGAATATGCCTTCATCACCTTTGACATCAAATTTACCTTTCCTAGATTCCTTCAAGATATAACAATTGCTACCAAATACTTTCAAGTAACTTACATTAGGTTTGTAGCCATACCATATTTCATACGGAGGTTGATTTGATTCTTTCTTCAACTATACTCTATTCAAGCTATGCACTGTAGTACTGATTACTTCCTTCTAGTATTTGATTACAACACTCTTTTCTATCATTAAGGTTCTTGCACAATCCATGATGGATCTATTCCTTCTTTTAGCTATACTATTCTGGTGAGGTGTACTAGGGGTTGATACTTGTCTCTTAATTCCATTTTAATGCAGAATTCATTAAACTCATTAGAAATGAATTCACAACCTTTGTCTAATCTCAAACATCTCATCTTCTTTCTAGTTTCTTTCTCTACTCTTGCTAGATACCACTTAAACTTTTGAAAAGCTTCAGATTTTTCTTTTAGATACATTACA
Source organism: Cupressus sempervirens (assembly GCA_028749045.1). Classification (NCBI taxonomy): domain Eukaryota; kingdom Viridiplantae; phylum Streptophyta; class Pinopsida; order Cupressales; family Cupressaceae; genus Cupressus; species Cupressus sempervirens. The sequence continues at coordinate 123,643,753 of CM053791.1, read as the reverse complement.
ATCATCATTCTAGAATAATCGTCAACAAATAGAATAAAATATTTATCTTCATTGTAGCTCTTTATTCCAATAGGTCCACATAAGTTTGTATGTACTAGCTTGAAGACTTCTTTTGAATGATAGTCTTTGCTTCTGAAATTTGTCTTGCCCATCTTACCAATTTGACAATTTTTGCATAAACCCATGTCAAGTTTCCTCAAACTAGGAATACCTCTTACTCTTCTATTTTTTCTTATCTTGACAAGATTATCAAAGTTCACTTGACACGACCTTTTATGCCATAACCATCTTTCTTCTACTTGAGCAATAAAACATGAACTTTCACTGAGATATAGGTAGAATAGGTTACCTATTGTTTGTTTTTCAAACCCAACCAAATTTCCCTTTCCATCCAATAGTTTGGCCTTCCCATTCATGAATTCTACCTTGAATCCAATATTATTAAACTATGCCACACTCAGTAGATTATGCTTTAGTTCTTTAACCCAATAAGCATTATCACATCTAAGTTCATTGGTTAGTGAAATACAACATTTTCCCTTTATGCAACAAGGTTCACTGTTTCCAAATCTCACACTAACACCATCATAATGTTTCAAGTGTTGAATTTTTTATTTATTTCCAGTCATATGATGTGAGTAGCCACTATCAATGATCCATGTATCATTTTTGCTAACATGATAGAAAAGTGTCATTTTATCTTCTTCATTATCAGATTCATCTTTTACAACAATGTAAACCATTTTATCATCTTCACTACTATCTAAATCTTTAGCCATAAAACAAGATTTCTCACCTTTGTCCTTGTAGTCCTTGAAGTTATTAAAATCCTTCTTGCCTTTGAACTTATTTTGCTTATTTTCATCTTTGTCTTCTCTATTTGGGCACCTTGCAACAATGTGTTCAACTTCTTCTTACCTTTATACTTTCCTTTGCATTTGGGATACCTTCTTGCAAGCAATGCTTTAATGGCTTCAAGATAACTATCAGAACTATCTTCCTCTTCACTTTTATATTGTTTGCTTTTAGACCTTTTATCTTTCTTCTTGAGTGATACCTTAGCTTCAAATGTAGACTCAAGATTCCAAGAACTAGGAGTATAATTATCATAGTTGTCTAGTTCAAATGTTGTCAATCTTCCAACTAGAGCATCCAAAGTTATAGTGTGATTTGGATTACATCTCATTTCTTGAATAGTAGACACCTTGATTGCATAGATAGGAAGAAGGGTTTTGAGTACCTTTCTTACCATTGTTACATCATTAATTGTTCCTCTAGAAGCTTTGATAGCATTGACACTCACTTTGATTCTTTCAACATATTTTTCAATATTTTCATCCTCTCTCATTTTCATCTGATCAAACTATCCTCTAATTTTTTTAGCTTTGGCTCTCCTTACATTATCATCTCCTCCATTTATGTCTTTTTAGCTTGATCCACATTTCATGAGTAGTTTCACAATCTTTGACTTCATCAAATTTGACATAGTTGAGAGATGAAGAAATATCAATCATCATAATATTATGACTCTTCTTCTTTGCAACTTCTTCAACAGTCATAGTTCTAGCAAGAGTCTTATATTTGGCATCTAGATTCTTTAGCCCTATATCTCCAACGGTTTCCAAGTGTAGCCTTATGAGTTCTTGTCATGCCTTGAAGTTATCTTTGTTCAACTTTGGAATCTCCCTTTGGTAAGAAATCTTGATCTTTAGCATAGGTCCTTGAAACCTTTTCTAGAAACACCAAAAGCTTTGATACCAATTGTTGGAAATATGAGAAGAGTAACTGAGAGGGGAGGGCTGAATCAATTACTAAAAAAACTCCCAGATCCCTTAGATGTCAATACAAATCAAAACTCTAATTAGACTATATTATGTTGTAACTCGGCAAACACACATGCACTCAACTTACACTAACAAATATTATAATTCAATAATAATTGAATAATAACAATAACTCGACAAATGCAAATCATAAGATGTTTTTTGTGATTAGTCTTAAGATTGACTTAATTGCATACACATAAAGGAAATAGCATGAACAAAAGTGACACCAAGATTTAACGTGGAAACCCAATTTGGGAAAAACCATCAATTGCAACTAGTTACTAATTTTCACTCTTCTAAAGTGAGCCCTGTTAGGAGCCAACCATGTTAAAGGTTACACAACACACTATTAGGTGTGACCCTATCAAAGGATTTAATCACTCTATTAAGAGTGACTTTGTTAAAGGTCTTTAGACACTTCAAATAGAAATGCCACTTTGTTAGAGGATTTACAAATAGTTGTTAGTCAAATTGATTAGGATATTTAGATCACTACTACAATGGTTAGAAGGTAACAATGAGATGACTTTATTTTTGATACAATTGAATTGCTAATTACAGATCTCAATTCTAGCTTGTGTACTTGATCCTTCTTGATAAAATATATCTTTGCAGCTCAACAAGGATATTCTACTTATCCTTCTAATTCGCTTGCTCTAAGCATTATCAAATCTTCTCTTCTCTTCTACACATTCAATCCTCAACTTGACCTTATATTTATATCTTACACATTTTCAAGTTGGCTTGAATACAACTTAGAATACTTAATATTAATCTTCTTAGTCGGCTAGAACCACCAAACTAAATTAATTGAACTCAATGAGCAAAAATAAGAAAATCCTTCGTTAGCCAACCATGATTGGTAGACACTAACTCATAATAATTTTCCTATGTTAACCAAGTGAACTCGGTTAACACTACATATTCACAAAGTTCCTTTTGTAACCAAGTGAGCTCAGTTAACATTGGTTCCATCCAAAATTTTCTTCATTAACCAAGTGAGCTCGGTTAACACTCAACTTCTGCAAACTTCCCTTTGACAACCAAGTGAACTTGGTAGACATTGTCTTCTAAACTAGGAAAACTCTAGAATGCGCAACAAATGTAGGAAACTATCTTCATCGCTCGAGTGAGCTTGACATATATTGACTGGCAATGATATGACATTTTGTGTAACATCAAAGACAATACACAATTAATCAATTATTTTCAACACAATCAACCTCAAACAAAATATTAATGCAATCTTACCAAATTAGTAATGTATCCTTTAACTGATCCACCGACTCTTTTTCATGTGATCCTCTCTAATTGTAGGTCAATTCTACCTCTAGACACCCTACAACCTGGATCTTTAAGATTCATAATCTTTGGAACTCTATCCGATCAATCCTATTGCTAAACTCTAGTGTCATGAACTATTAGCAACAAATTCAATCCTAAAATACCTTGTGTAAGACCTCATTAGCATAGGTTAGATCCACAATTTTGTACCCCATAAATAAAAAATATGTGAATTCATGAGCTCAGGTACTTGGATATACAATCCAATAATCAAATTGTCCTCTAGTACCATTTAATGTAGTCAAGGAAGGAGAAATCATCAAAGGATATGTCCAACCTTGCACCTAAATCACCATAGTGGAAATTAAAAAGACACTATGAGGAACTCCAAGAAATAAGGAAATATGATCTTCAATTATCATCAAGTTATACTAAAAGTGCAAAGTTACATATAATTCATTAGATATGAGTCATTACTAAGGACATAAGCCTTATTCTTGATCTTCACTATTAGATCTTCTTGAATATTTATGTTACCACCTTGCTACCCCTAAACAAGAACTACTACCCTACTTATATATAAGATCACTTGCCACATGTTGACTTATTTGACCGACAATATCCAAGACAAACAAATATATTTCAAATAAATGGGTCAAAACCCAAATTCATAAGATCAATCTCAATTTAATAATCATTATGTGTAAACATAAAAGGTCAAGGTTGACCACATGTCAAACAACATAGAACAATACACCATTAGGCTTTACATTACATGGATCTCCATTAAAAGATGAATCTAGCCAACCTAGTTGTTAGAAGAGGAAACTAAACATAGGATTGGACTAATCATAAGATGTCTCTATCTAGAAGTATTAGATTGACCTACAAAGATAGACATAGGATCTCCGAGATGCCTAGATTGCACCATTAGGATCATATAAGATAATGAGCCAAATAAACCAATAACATCTCAAAATATAGGAAAATTTCCAACTGGAACACAAATTAGACAAATAGAAAGGAAATTATTTATGGGTGATGCAAGATTACCAACAACCCTTGGATATTGTTGCATCAATAACAAACCTGAAGAAAGAAACAATAATTAGGGGGGAAAAAAGTAAATATTTGAGAGAAAGCTTGGAAATTATAGGAGTTATTGCTCCCCTCAGAAAAAAAGACTAAGGAGAAGAAATGAAAAGGTGTAACATACAAAATGTTGAGAAATCAAGTCAGACAGATCATCCACTAAAGCATGCTACTATTGTGCAAGAACAATACTAAGATTCCACAACAAAGGAAATCAACTTAGCATAAGTGAAGTCTTAATGCATGATCTTCTCAATGTAGGGGTCCCTTTGGTTTTTTTCCTCATTTCCCTAAGAGAATGAATCATAAATGATGTAGAACCTAATATGTGAGAGTAAGTGTTTTGAAATGAAAAACACAAGAATGTACTCACCTTGAGGGATAGTAGAGGATACAACTTTAGTGTTAATCTCATATTGGTTTTGACATATGAGCGACAATATACTTAAGTCATTTACTTAGTTCATGTCAAACAAGTAATACATGTCAAGCATAAGTTTTCAAATAGTATATGTCAAGTGAAAGATATTTAGTATGTGCCAAGTAACTAGCAAGTGTCGAGTCCCTCAAGTTTCAAGTAGACACTATGTGCCGAGTTATTCAGATGTCAAGTGATCAATGGATGTTGAGTCATTCAGAGACTAAGTTATAAAATTAAAGTTGCAGTTGATTTTGAGCATCAAGGACTTCAAGTGCTGAGTAATTTTGACATAGTTGTTTCTAATGGCACAAACTTCTATGTAAACCATTTTTTAGCTAATTTAAGGATTGTTTTGTGATCTTAGATGATAAGAATAAATCTTTATTGTGAATCCCTATACATTACATGTAGCCAATCAAAAAAAGGGAAGGATTAAGTGGCAATATGGGTGAATCACAATTGTTGATTCATACCTAACCCTAAGTCACCTAGGTCTTGATCTTAAGGAGGAGAAACACTAAACTTTTTATGAATGTGAAAGGAGAAAAGAAGAGAAGTTTGCATGCCCAAATTGAGCATTCATGGTGACTAAGGAGTTATAATTTGAGATACATTACATAATTAGTTAGAGGAGAATAGAGGAAAGGAATTAGAAAACAACAAAGATACATTTGATCATAAAGGATTAATTACACATCAGGAAAGAGGTGATATGTCATCAAGCAACAAAGTGCTAATCGAAGGATCATTGTTGAGACATTCTAACACGTGAATTAGTTAAATCTCTTAATAGAGTAGTCTTAACAAGCTATTGTAAATCCTTTAATAGGGTGCTTACTTCATTATAAGTTAAATTCCTTTTACCAAGCACACTTTTAACAGGGTGTTGAAATCCTTTCATAGGGTAAGATCTGACAATCTTGTAAGCCTTTAATAGGGTAGACCTTTCATAGGGTAGACCATGTTTCATGATCAAAATATTGTGACCTTCATTAGATACACTTTATTATTGTAGTAGTGGAGATTTGTGGGTGTCATCCCCACCCCATTTTTGCCTTCTCCTTGGAGGGTTTTTGGGTAACCAAATATCTTGTGTCATACATGTGTTGAATGTTTTTACATTCATGCTATGGATGTATATGGTTAATTTGGTATTTTAGTTTACATATATAAAATGTGAGATGGATGTGTGGTGAATGATTTTAAGGTTGAAGTTTTAAGTGTTGATTCACCCCCCTCTCAAAGTTTACTTTCCCTACTATATTTCCAAAAATTGGTATCAAAGCAAGGTTCTCTGAAAGTAAAGCTTTGCAGCTTTGAGGAAAGATCTTAGAGATGGAAGTCTACAAGTTGGGAAAGACTATTAAGGACCAAAAGGTTGAAATATAACTCACCTTACATTGGCTAAATGAAGTAAGAAATGAGTTAAAGCGATCATTGAAGAGAAGGAAGGAAATATATATTGAAGAGAATGACACACAGTAACAAGAGATTGACACTACTAAATTGTTTGCAGATGGAAGCACAAGTGAATTTGATGTGGTAGTTGTAGATCTGATGAAAAAGAATGGAACCCTAACTAAAGAGGTCAGAAATCTCAAGATAGAACAAGAAGTCCAATCAGTATTTCCAAGTGAGGTGACCGAGCAAAAAAAGAAAGCTAAAGAGGGCAAAGTCATGATTGAAGATGACAAAAGGATATTGACCAATAAACTAGAAGAGAAAACATTAGAGGTAAATAGGATTTTCTCACATGCAATTGGAAACATTGAATCAAATGATGATTGCAAATCATGAACTAAATGGAAAAGATATTGAGATCACAACACTAAAGTTGCAAAATGAACAATGTAGAAATGATCTGAAAAGAGAAAAAGAGTTTGTTGAAAGCTTCAATAGACCAAGTGAAGCCATCAAGTACTTTGAGAAATTGATGAGATCTCCTAGATCCAACAATGATACTACTAGATTGGTTACCCTAGTACTAAGGAAGGAGAATCATCCAAAAGTGGTGAAGAAAGAAGTAACAAAGGTAAGAACTCCAAACCTACTTGTCATAATTGTGGTAAGATAGGTCATATTGCCAATGTTTGTAGGAGCAAGGCTGAAAATTATCTAATCCTAAGAAAAAATTTGCGAGTCATTGCCATAAATGCAACAAATAAGGACATCAGGCATATGAATGCAAAACCAAGACCATAAGCACATAAAGATTTGAAGGATATTGCTACAACTGTCACATGTATGGACATAGAGCATATGAGTGTAGATCCAAGCCTAAATGGTCATCAAACAAGCAAACAAAGGTAAAGAACAATGGAAACTCTTATAATTGGGATTATAATACTATGTATGATTGTCACTATTCTCAAGAGTATGGACATGTTGCTGAAAATTGCATAAGTAAACATTTCAGAAGTGAATAGAAAAGATGTTTGAGTCAAACTACATGTTTTAATTGTTTAAAAACTTGTCATATAAGTAGGAATTGTCCAACAAGGTCAAAGGCACCGAGCAATGAGTTCAACAAAGGCAAAGGAAAGATAGATGTTGAAAATGTCAAAGATGAGATGAACAAGACATGGAAGAGAAAGGAAGATTGGAACACATCAAGTTCAGATGGGATCAATTCACCTAGAGGGTCAGGTGATCATACCACCTCTAATTAAGCAATCAAGATCTATGTGTGGGGCTGATATTTATAAGACACACTATACATCAGTTTCAAGGATTTACTTATGAAAAGATTATATTTGCATGGAGAAAGATGCAAAGTGTTGTTAAGAATCTAGAAGAAATCTTTAAATTTTTTCAGTTTTCATGTTATTGACGTTTCACTTTAGCTACCCAGTGAAATGTTAGTTAATGTTGAGCTATCAAAGGTGATAGTGTTGACCGATCACGTAGTTGTTTCTAATTATAAAGGAAACTTCATGGAAGCCGAGTGAGTTGAAATTTCTATTGAAGTTGAGCTTACAACTATGTAAGCACTAAGCATTAAATGTGAGGTTTTAAGGTCTATATGATCAATTTCTACTCATTTGACATCATTTGAATTTGAAGAAGAGCATGAAGAGCTAAAGGAAAATTGAAGAGAATATTCCAAGTGTTTGCAAACAGGATACAACAATCGCTCAAGACCATCTCAATAGATTTACAAAGGTATTTATCATGTGCCAAGCTACATAGTTTGAATTTTTTGCAAACCCTAGGTTTTCGTAATGGCATCTAGTTCTTCAGCTACTAAGGTTAAAGATGATAAGGAAGTTTTTGAATGTACAATTGGTAAGCAATACGATCAAACAACCAAACTTTAGAGCTATTCCTAATATTACTTACAAGCAAGATCCATCTGGTGTATTATCGATGATACCAACACAAGTTTTAATGATTCAAGATGTGAGATGTTGCCACACATGCAAGGTGGGTAGCATAGGTGACATGGAGATTAGATAAACCTATGGGAAAATATGTAAAAATGGAGTATTGAAAGATGAATTCAAAATTGTAGAGAGAAAAGGGTTAACCCATGCCCTAGATTTCCCCAACGTCTTCAAAATAGAATGGATAAAAATAGTTCTAAGTAGAATTCATGATAATTCTATATGGTTGGAAAATGGACTGGTGAAGATCACAAAGAATATTGTAAATAGAGAAACAAGGTATCCAACTCTAGACTGACCTAAAACCATGAGGAGTGAAGCAAAAGAAGTTATTAAGAAGAATACATGAGCAATGTAGAACAAAAGAGGAATGACAATTGACACTATCTCAGATCCCCTAATTTGTTTTGTAGTAAGGATTATAGCACATAAATTATATCAATCCAATAGGCTCAATAGTGTACCTTGTATTACTGTTGACATGAGCTACAAGATAGTTAAGAAGGATCATACTTATGACCTTGCCGAGTTGGAGTTGCAATAATTGACAAAAAAATTGGGAGTAATAAGGAAGACCAAGAGTGCACAATGTAAATTTGGTTGAATTCTTGTATGTATATTCTTCTTGTACAAAATGCATGCCCTACTTTTGGTAAAGTTGCATGGAAGACAAATAGATCTATTGCAGTGCAAATAGGTGAATTTATTGAGTAATTTGGAGAAAATTTTGAGTCTGTAATAACTAGCTACTTTGAAGTCAATGAAGAAAAGACTATGGATACTAGTTTCACTAGTTAAGAAACATTTCAACGATGTTTTCTTTCTAGTTGATGCTGAGTTCACATATGTACAGGTTGTAGTCCCAATTGTAAGATGGATAAGACCACTAGGCTATAAGATTAATGTGGATGAAGCCTCTGCAACTATTACAACATTACTTGCAAAAGAAATAGATAAGAAGGCTACATCCTTTAGAAATTATGATGTGGCTAAATCTAAAATTACAATGGATTTAAAGACTGCCTCAGTCATGAGAAAGAAGAATAAAATGGTCAAGAAACTCAAGGAGAAATTTGATGAGGGGGCAGAAGAAGAAGAAGAAGAGGATGATAAAGAAGGCAAAGATGTACTTGCTCAAGAACCATTGGCCATTACTCAAGGTCAAGGTGAAAACCAATAAGAAGAGGTAGAAATTGAAGAAGGTGTTGAGGGAGAAGAAGCCAGTGAAGCATCTATAGCCACTTAGACAAAGAAGAGAAAAATTAAGACTCCAGTAGTGAGAAAGCAAAAGAAGGTTGCAAAACCTACACAACCAAAGCCTATAATTCCTACTACTAGAGCAAGCACAAAAGCTACTGCTAAAAAGGCTCAAGAAGCAAAAAAGCCAAAAGAGAAGAGGGCTAGATCAACTAGTAAAGAAGAAGAGTCTGAGAAGAGACCAAGGAGAAAGTATATAGCTCCAGTTGAATCTAATGAAGAGAAGACAAAATCTGATGACAACAACCAATTCAAAGTGGTAAGTCACAATCCTTCTGCTAATTTAGACAATATATTTGAAAATATAAAGAATAATGTTGACTTATCTAGTTTCACACATATTGAGTTTAATAAACTTGAAAAAATTGAGATGAACCAAGTAGAGAAGTCAATATATGCCATGATGGAAATATTCAAATAGACTTTGATTGAGATTGTTAACTCATTATGAAAGATCTATATGACAGAGTTGAGCAAAAGTGGCAATATAGTCTCAATATAGAAAGACAAATTAGAGAGACCACACTTGCACAAATGATGCAAGAATTAGATAGCACAATAATGACAAAGGAAATAAATAAGCACGTAGGGAAATTTGCAACTAAACACAAAGCATTTAGCATATTGCAAAATAATATTGGGGTTGTTGTATAGAAGACCACCCAGTTGTGGAAGTCATTATATGGTTTGACAACACCCAAGATAATAGGGTAGACACCTATTAAGGTAGATGAGGACAAACATGAACAAAAAAAAGTAACTGATGTTACCAAAGAAGACACTAAAAAAGATACAGTTGTGGAAGGCATTGAAATGAACATATACACACAGGCACTAGTTGAGGTTGAGCAGTAGATAGAATAGAGTGTACTAGATACACTAGTACTGAGTGCTAGCCCTCAACATGAGTTGAATACAAACACTGATACTACAAAGATTAAGGATTTATTTTATACTATCACTGAGAACATCAACCCCCTCATAGAGGAAGACTTGAAGAAGATACTGATAGAATCCACTACCCAGGCAAAACTTTTTGAAAATCCTATACTGGTAAGTGTTGATGAGATTGAGAAGGCAGATGAGACATCTACAAGGGAGGAAATTTAGACACAAGAGACATCTACAACCCCTCCTCAATCCACCATGGTACTAGCTACATTACCTATAGTAGTATATCAAAGGAAGGAGACAACAACTTCTTCTATTAGTACATTGGTACAAAGTGCTCTAGTCCCAAGCAATAAAAAAGAAAAAAGAAAATGATAAGGATGAGACAAATGGAGAGCAAAAATATGAAAAAGAAGAGAATGAAGGTACATGAGCACAAAAAGGACATAATGTTACTCCTATACCTATAACACAAGATCATGGTGTAACTAAGAATGTAGAGCAAGCTAAGAATAGGACTAAAGAGCTTTATTTGACTACAAAACCTAAGAAGCAACTAGCAATACAAACACTGGTGACTTTGCCAGAAACTATTTCTCCTCCAAGTCAAGCTCTTCATAGGTTGAGTATAGAAGCTATACCTTTACAATCATCAAGGTCAAATCCAACAATATCTAAGGTAGATGAAATTACATCATTTGGTGATAAGAACCTGGATAAAGCGATTGATTTGCCAAAGTTTGATCTTGAAACTATTACTATTGAACAAATGGGCATACTATAGGATGCTCTTGCAAGGAAAAAGGAACAAGAATTGATCAAAAGGGAGCTTAGGTAGAAGCAAGCACTGCAAGACATCAAGGATATCTTTCTTGATGCATTTAGCCTACCAGCACCAAAAGAAACAAAGCCTATCATAGAGTAGTTAACCAGCTTAGTTGAGAAGGTTAATGACACAAACCTGGATTCAAATGTGAAATTACTTGAATGATCTAAAAGAAAGTTTCAAAATAAGGTTAATGAAAAGATATCAAGTGCTATTGCATTATCACAAGTTAAGTTAGCAACCAAATTTGACAATGTGAAGAAGGTACTGGAGAACATTTTCTCTTTATACACCAAATTGTGAAATCCAACACTTTTCACATGGGAAATTAGGAGCCACATAATAAATTTGGAGAGTCATATGCAACCAACTAGCATAATTTTGCCAAGGTCTCCTAAACATTTCAAGAATCTCCTGAACTCCTAGAGTCAGTTAGCAGTGCTACATGTAGATAAAGCAAACATAAAGGTTAAATTGATAAGCATCTAATCTATACTGACTCCACATATGGAGATATTACATAAGGAACTAGCCTTTTCTAAAGCACTTATGAAGAAAAGTCTGCATCTTTCTACTCATGAAGGCTTAGTACACCTTGCTACCGAGCTGGTCATCCAAATCAAATCATTGGAGGTAGCTCGTGACAATTGGGATGTTGCTTTGAAAATTATGCTTGAGGTCCATAAAACATTTTTGGAGAAACACATTATAAGTGTATAACCCTTTAACATAAGTATCAAAAAGGGGGAGAAATAAGAGAACAAGAAGTATGGGAGAGATAATGGGGGAGCTACTATTTTGAGAAAGGAGGAGCCAATGACAAAAGCAGAGTACATAGATCAACTTATGCAAATCTATTCAGTAGGAGGAATGATTTTGGTTCAGATCAGAACAACACAATTAACTCATGGAGAGTTATTGAATTTTGAGGTATGACTGATGAGTCATAAGTTTTTGCAAAATTTTGAAATTTTGTATGTAAGTGGATATTATCTGAGTTATGCTTGAAAGGCTTAAGGTTATTCATGCATGACCAAGTATTTTTCTACTCATATCAAAGGGGGAGATTGTTAATCTCAGATTGGTTTTGACATATGAGTGACAATATACTTAAGTCACTTACTTAGTTTATGCCAAACAAGTAATACATGCTGAGCATAAGTTGTTAGATAATACATGCCGAGCGAGTGATATTTAGCCAAGCAACTAGTAAGTGCCAAGTCACTCAAGTGTTGAGCAGATAGTATGTGTTGAGTTATTCAAATGTCTAGTGATCAATGGATTTCAAGTCATTCAGAGGTTGAGTTACAACATTGAAGTTGCAGTAGATGTCGAGAATCGAGGACTTCAAGTGCTGAGTAATATAGTTTTGACATAGTTGCTTGTAATGGCACGCACTTCTATGTAAATTTTTTTTAGCCAACTTAAGGACTATTTTGTGATCTTAGATGATAAGAATGAATCTTTATTGTGAATCCCTATGCCTTACATGCAACCAATCAAAAAAAGGGAAGGATTAAGCGACAATATGGGTGAATCACAATAATTGATTCTTAACTAACCCTAAGTCACCTAGATCTTCTTAAGGAGGACAAACCCTAAACTTTTTATGAATGTGAAAGGAGAAAATAATAGAATTTTGCATGTGCAAATCGAGCATTCATGGTGACTGAGTTATGATTTGAGATACATTGCAAAATTAGTTAGAGGAGAATAGAGGAAAGGAATTAGAAGACAACAAAGATACATCTGATCATAAAGGATCAAGTAAACATTAGGAAGAAGGTGATCTATCATCAACCAACAAAGTGCTAACTGAAGGATCATTACTGAGACATTCCAACAGGTTAATCAGTTAAATCTCTTAACAGAGTAGTCTTAACAGGCTGTTGTAAATCCTTCAACAAGGTGCTTACATCATTGTAAGTTAAAGTCCTTTTACTAGGCACACTTCTAACAAGGTGTTGAAATCCATTAACAGGGTAAGATCTAACAATCTTGTAAGCCTTTAATAGGGCACACCTTTCATAGGGTAGATCATGTTTCATGATCAAAACATTGTAATCTTCATTGGATACACTTTATTACTGTAGTAGTGGAGATTTGTGGGTGTCATCCCCACCCTAGTTTTACCTTCTCCTTTAAGGGTTTTTGGGTAACCAAATATCTCGTGTCATACATGTGTTGAATGTTTTTACTTTCATGCTATGGATGTATATGGTTAATTTGGTATTTCAATTTACATATATAAATTGTGAGATGGATGTGTGGTGAATGATTTTAAGGTTGAAATTTAAAGTGTTGATTCTTCACCCTCCCCTCGAGTTTACTTTTCCTATCGTATTTCCAACACTATAGATCTAAAATCAAACTGTCAAACTATAAAAGAAACTAAAATTGAGTGACATATAGACTTTAAAAATCTAGAAGCCTCAAGAACAAGTTGAATTTTGAGGTACAGATCAATATGTACACATACTACACATAAATCCAAGACCTAGATATTTGAAAAAGACTATAACCATAGATCGTCCAATTCTAATTTTGAAAACCTGTAAGTCTATTGCTACATGGAGAAAGAAAAAATTTGTTGGTGGGAAGGGGTTAGCCCAAGTCATGCCCTAGCTTAGGAATTAGCCTTGAGTTGAAATAAAGAAAATGCTAAAATGTAGTAGATATAAATCTAACAATGGAGTATACCATGTCATATAAATGTAATCATGCTTAGGATGTGCAAGTATGTCGATGTGATGAGCTTCAATCAACAAAAAACTAAAAGGAAATCATCTAAGACAAAACCTCATAAATAGATGCTTATAATTTACCTTGTTTGATGAATGAAACAAGAAGAATACTTGTGTGTATGTAGATCTCCTCCTTGATTACCAAATCCACTATCATTGATGAAGAAAGAAGCTATATCTATGAGAGGAAATGCATGGATAATAACGAAGATCTTGAATGGTGGAAATGGATATCTTGTTTGCTTGCTTGCTTGCTTGAAAAATCCTTGAATGCACTTTTGATGCAGGAGCATCCTAGGGTAGTTGGCCATCCTACATGTTGGATGGATTTGGTGGAGTTGTGTGGACCGATTTGGGTCTTGATTAATTGTTTTTGATGTATTTAATAATTTTTGTAAGACTTTTAAGGCATTTGGTATTTTATTTTTGTTGGAGGCCTACTTGTGGCTCTACATATAATTAATGTAAGGGTCATTTAATTTGTAGCTTACTGGGCTGACTTGTGGCTTAGTTGCGTATAAGTAGGAGGTGTGGTGAAGTCTTTAGTCATTATTCATCCATATTAGAGAAGAGGATGTGGTAGAGGATCAAATTTTGGAGAAGAGAAACTAAGGCTTGGAAAACAAGTAGATTTCTTGGTGGGCTTGGGAGCACAAGTTTAGATCTTCCTTTAAGGTTTCTACCAAAGTGTGGATCTGGGCTAGCTATGGTTTGGATGGGATCTTGAGGGATCTTGTAGAACTATTACTTGCTTTGTATTTGGTCATAACTAGGAAGGCCTTACAACCTGACACATTTCATGTAATTAGATATTTTATGAAAAAAGAGTTGTGATTTAATATCAAATCTTGCATTGTTGTTGTGTTTCCATTGTATGGTTATTTGTTGGGGGCTAGAACATCTCCTTTGGGGATTTTCCTACCTTGCACTACATCAAGTGGTATTAGAATGAAGGTTGTTCCTAAGTGTGTAGACTGAGCGCTGAAGTTGAGGTAGTTTGCACTTGGACCTTTGGAGGACATGCAGATGGATCTACAGTTGCAAAGATGGAAGGTTGATCTTATTCAAGAATATTGATCTGTTTGTATTTTTTTTCAGAGAGTTTCTAAAGATCTTGGAAGATGGCTCTGAGAGGATTGGACCCCAAGATGATTATGAATCTTTTTGATATAGTGGAGAGGAGGACTAATGAGACAATAGCTTAGGTGGACATTGTTGTGGATGTTGCTTTTCTAAAAGAGTTGAGACATAGAAGAATGAAGTTGTATGCTACTAGATTTTGAATCTACCAATCCAAAAGAGAGTTGTCTGGCCAATTAGAAGACTTGTTCAAGAGAGAAGATGGCATCACAAGGTCGAGGTGGAAGAGTTTGGTTTTGTTGATCAGTTTGTGGAGCCTGATACAAAACCTGTAGAGCAACTAGAGGATGTTGTTGAGGATATTCCTAACCTTGTTCATGCTGGAATGAAGATTGGTTTTCATGATCAGGTGGTTGAGTCTAACATGGAGATCATAGAGCATCTTGTTGTAAGCAATGAGATAGTTGGTGTTGTGAGTTTGGAATGTGTTGATGGAGATCTACATATTGCTACTAATATTGAGTTTTTTGTTGTTGATGTGGATTAACTAGTTGTTGATGTGGATGAGGGTTTATTGATGAAGCATTATGTTTAATTTATTCTTGGGAGTGAGCATGTTGATTGGATGGTTGAGATTTTGGTGTTTGATAGAGTGATGTAGATGTGGATGATTTGCATGTTGGTTTTCTTGTCCCTATTGGAGTGGAAACCTTTGGTGAAGATGAAGGTGGTTGTAGATTTTTTTATTGGGCATCAAAGTGTGGGACACACTTTTCTTTTTGAACCCAATGAGTCTAATACAAGAGCATCCTAGGGTAGTTGGCCATCCTACATGTTGGAGGGATTTTGGTGGAGTTGTGTGGACCTATTTGGGTTTTGGTTATTTATTTTTTATGTATTTAATAAGTGTTGTAAGCCTTTTAAGGCATTTGGTATTTAACTTCTATTGGAGGCCTACTTGTGGCTCTTAATGTAATTAATGTAAGGGTTATTTAATTTGTAGCTTACTAGGTTGACTTGTGGCTTATTTGGGTATAAGCAGGAGGTGTGGTGAAGTCTTTAGTCATTATTCATCCATCTTGGAGAAGAGGATGTGGTAGAGGAGTGAATTTTGGAGAAGAGTAAGTAGCTAAGGCTTGGAAAACAAGGAGATTGCTTGGTGGGCTTGGGAGCACAAGTTTAGATCTTTCTTGGAGGTTTCTACCAGAGTGTGGATCTAGACTAGCTAGGGTTTGGATGGGGCCTTGAGGGATCTTGTAGAACTATTACTTGCTTTGTATTTGGTTGTAATCAAGAAGGCCTTAAAACTCGACACATTGCATGTAATCAATTATTTTATGAATAAAGAGTTGTGATTTGATATCAAATCTTGTTGTTTCTGTTGTATGGTTATTTTCTGGGAGCTAGGACATCTCCTTTGGAGATTCTCTTGCCTTGCATTGCATCAACTTTCTTGATTGTTTGTGAGTGAATTTTCTTGTTGTATGCATGATATAAAGTGTGTGGATGATCAGATGAAGTGAGTAAGCCTACTTCTATACTAATTTTGGGCATTAAAATTAAAAGGGCCAACTATACTATGCATGAAAAGGTTGATAATTTACATTGGGCCCACGAGCTACTAAAAATTTACTTCTTTGGGTTTAGGTTGACCTATACCAATAGTTTTCAAACTCAAGGTAAAAGTTTCCAAACCTAAGAAATATTGAGGGTGTCTAGGGAAATATGGTGAGTTAAATAGAAATATTAGTTGAAAAGGCATTTAAATCTAAGAGGGAAATGAATTTTGTGATTAGAAGGATAATAGGAAATGAAGCATAGAAATTTGATCAAATTTAGAGCTTCAAACAAAATTAGAAGAAGAAAAAGGATCTCAATTTAAATTATTAAATGTAATAGGATATTATAATGTACTAGACGACACTAATGAGGGATAAAATAGTCCCAAAAAGTGCATAAAAGTAAGTGCTTACTTTTTAGGATGGTATAAGAGGCAACTTGGAAGTCAAGGAGAAAAAGAAACCAGATGTGGGACAAGAAATTAAAGCAAGTCTCCCCTCATAAAAAGAGACTAGAATGAAAGATGCAGCTAGGGATGTAGCAAATGGAAGGAAAAATACATTATATAGTCTCTTAAGCACAAAATAATAAAAAAGTACACTTAGAAACCTTCCCACATGGGAGGTGGATAATAGAAACATCAAGGTTAGTATTGTTTTTCCCTAAATCCATGAAGATTTTTTCAAGGAATATAAGAGGATCAAATAACCTTGTGAAAAAACATATCTTAAAACACATGCTAATTGATAAAAAAGTTATATCTTAATGCTCCAAGAAACTAAAACAAAGGAAGTTACTTTTGGTCAGATAGTGAAAAAAACTTATTTATGGCATATTAGTGCGTTAGCAATAATGAGGTGGTCTTAAGAGGTGTGCACAATTTTCAGGACCCTTAAAGTGTCACTAGGGTTAAAGGGGAGTCATCTAAAAATTATCTTTGGGATAAGATGAAAGATAAAAGCACATGCCATGCTTTTTTTACTATCCATGTATATATGCCCCTATTGTAATAAGTGCAAGACAATTTTTGTGAACCTTTCTACTAACCTTAATATAAATGAAGTTGTAAAAGCTTTGACCACTTGGTGGAGAATTTAACACCCCCTTGTTACATTCATAGAAACAAGATGGAATTGAAGATTTTTCATAAACTATCTTAGAGCTTGCTGAATTTATTTCAATAACATGTTTAATAGAAATTGACTTAAAATATTCTCATTACATATCATCTCATAACAAACAAGGAAACCACCTCATCGAGGTGAAACTTGAATTTTTTTTTTTTTCAAGTAACTAAGATGTTTTTCCAAGCTTCTCTCTCCTCTCTTCCTATAAAAACTCCATATCAAAATGCCCTTATCCTGGCTTGGGAAGATTAGAAAAAAAAAAGAGGGTTGTATCCTTTAAGATTTGAGATAATACACATAAAGCATCCAATGTTTAAAGCCATGGTAAAATAATGATGGAACATGGTAAAATAATGATGGAACCAACTGTAAAATATGTATATGCAAGCAATACAAAGAGTAATATCAATTCTCATTTCCAAGATTGCACATTTAGATGGAATACATGTCTCAATAGACTAGGAAGGTCCAAAGTGTTTTATGGGTCAATGAACTTTCACTAAATATATAATATTGAAATAAGAAGTAATAATGAGACACAAAATAAAGATCTAGAATCAAACTAGGAAATATGCTACATGAATTTTGAATATCAAACATATGGAATCCCATATGAATCCTTATAATTATTGTTGTGAGATCTTGAAATTGTTACCTATCTACCTATCAAAATTGAGGTAGCTTTGGAGGATATACAACGGTTGAGCCATTATATACCTATTTAAACTACAACTATGTTATTATGTACACTAGATTTTATCTACATCTTATAGGGATTCTTTGAATACTCTCTATTTACCTAGAAACATTTTGATGGCTCCATAATAGATTCTTGCACAATGAAAAATGAGGGAGAAGTTTGGATAAAGGTGTTTGTCTTAGTCAAAACCCTATCTAGATATCAACCTTGAAATTAAATTCAATAAATGAAAGTATGTTTTTATGTAGTAGAGACAAGATATAATAAATAAAGTATGCCATTCCTTCGCAATAGAAATGCTTCTTTGAATGTGATGAAATATGTTGATCCAATTACTTTGACTTATCACACAAATGCAAAAGTAAATCATAATATATAAAACATCATGTAATGGATGTTGTAACTCACCACAATTGTGTCTGAAGAGGAGAGAAGAGAAGAAGACTCGAATGGTGGGTATATCTCCTTCCTTTATGGGAAACTTTTTTTCTAGGTCTCCAATGAAGAAATAAGTTATATCTAAAGAAAAACACAACTTTAATAGATGAAAAAAATTATTGATCCTATTTTTTTCCCTTCTACCTGATATATTGATCATGATAATGGAATGATAGTATTGGATTATGGATACGAAAGTGAGCAGAGATAGATTGTTTATATACCTTTCACAACATTCTGAGAGGTAAAACTCAACTATAATGACTTTTAGTCTTAATCCTCCATTAAATTTCCAAGATGAAAACACAATTTAAATTTAGGATAAATCCTTGGGGTATAGGGTAGTCAAACCACCCAATACCTAGGTATAAAATAGTTGATTTTTCCCATACCCACCAATAAGCTCAAATTGAGATAACCAGTCACAAACAATGAGAGGATGCATGAAAGAAATGTATAACTAGTTCCAAGTCAAGAGAGAATATAAATGCCATAAATGGTGATATAGGTCTTAAGTGATTAAATGAATAATGAGATTCTAGGAAAAATTAAGGAGCAAACTTAGAAATTATGTCTAAATTTAATTTTGAATATGATTTATGTGAAAGAAGACACATATTTCAATTTATGTGTCCATTGAGTGTACATGAGGTATTGTTATAAAAAACACGCTAAGGTGGGTGAAAAAAAGTCCTCATATTATACACTAATGAGGTGTTTATAACTTAGGATGATAGACCAACAAAATAGAGGAACCTCAATGTTTCAACTTGCACAAAAACTTCCAAAGGTAAAAGAAAAATTTAAAGGGAAGACTACAATTTATTTTGGAAACATATTTCATAGAAAAACTCATCTTTCTAAAAAGTTAATAAATTCAAGAGGTAATGGAGAGGAAAATATGACTATTGAAACCATAATGGAGGAGAGAGATGTTAGAACTCAATAGTGGAAGTTATAGAAGGAATATTATCTATATGTAAAAATCTAGTGTGTAATGAATCATTTAGGGAGACAATAATACAAAAAATTTTTTTTTCCATCAATTGAATCTCAATTATAGAACAAAAGATAGGATAAGACCTCTTTAAAAATATGATGGTAGGATTGTCACAGAGGAAGAAGATCTTGAGGATTTTTTATGTAGTGTTCTTCACAACTTTCTAGGAGAGGAGGGGAAGGGAGGAACAAAAGACATGGAAAATTTGAAGCAAAAAGTTACGTTACAAGAAATTGGGATTCCTTTTTCTCCCTTGGAGCATATAAATACTCTAGCTTAGATGGGTTCCTCTTGACCTTCTTCCAAGAATTCAAAGACTTAGTGCCTCCATGTCTCCTTAAGGCAATCAAGGGTTTCTTTAGGACATGAAAACTACTTAAATAACTTAAATCCAACTTCGCAGTTCTAATCCCAAAATTAAAGAATGGTGCTACTTCGAAGTATCATGGAGAAATTATATTATGCAATTCACTCTATGAATTTATTTCTAAAGTTTTGGTCAACCACCTCAAGATGTTTTTTGGAATACTTCTAGAATAATTGAGAGTGGGGGGGGGGGGGGGTGGTGTGGGAGGGGGGGGGGGGGGGGGCGGTAAATCAGTTATCCAAGGTCTAGATGTATAAATAAAACTTTTCACAGCTTAGCGAACCCATAAAATATTATTCATCATGCATGCATCCATAAGATTATGCAATCACTTAAAACTTGTAGGTTACTATCAAATCAACTTGCAGAAATGTAAACATGAAACATAATAGATTCATCGAACACACTTGACGCAATGATTTATGTGGAAATCCAATTTGGTAAAAACCACTAGTAACATGCTACTCCTTTTTCACTCTTCTAAAGTGATGCCCTGTGAAAGGCCAACCCTGTTAAAGGTTACAATACACACTGTTAAATGTGACCCTGTTAAAGGATTGCAATCACCCTGTTAGGAGTGAGCCTTGTTAGAGGACTTTAGAGCATTCACTTGGAATGTCACCCAGTTAAAGGATTTACAAATGATTGTTAGGTCAACTTTAGTCCAAAGGATTTACCTTAGACTGATACAATTGTTAGAGAGTAACAGTAAGGCTTGATCTGATACAACTTACAACTTCATTTGTATATTATATATCACTATGTAATCCTCAATTCTACTTGGCCTTCATACTTTGTAGCTTTGACAGCTTGTTCACCCTTTAGGCATTCATCTCCTTAAGCTTTCTTTCTTAACATGGCAATGTAGTCTTTTCTCTTAGGTCACCTGATGAAACAAAACCCTTTTTCACACTTAACCTTATTTTCTTCTGACCAACCATTCCTATAAATAGGAAATTAAGATATTTTGCCACTCATTCTCCATTGTCCAATTTAGGGTTAGGATGGATTAGGTAGGATATAATGTATCTATCCCACATTCCATATCTCCTCTAGAAACTTCTTCTAGAATCCTCTTTGAATTCACCTCAAAATAGTTTACCTTGAAGTTTGTGCCACTGGCTCATCATCCTTATCTTCCACTTGGTTCACATAATCTAAGAAAACAAACTTGTCCACTCAAATTCATCGAATTCATGATCTATTAAATAATGCAACAACTAGATATTATCTTGCTTCTGATGCTCGATGCATACTGCATTGCTCGGCATCCTCTATGAAATTACTTGACACGAACTAAAGTTTATTGATACTTGACATCAACTAAACTTTACTTAGCATCCATTATTCTAGTTGACATACACTAAAATGAACTTTTACTCAGCTCCAATTGATTTTCTACTCGGCTTGCACTGACTTTGCTCGAAACCTACTATCCACTTAGTCAAGCTTGGTAGACAAACTTTGTGTAACTTTGTTCTTCTAAACTTTCTTAGTGCAATCATCCTTTGTAACCTTAAGTAGATTATCAACACATTATGTCATCATTGTCTTAACTGATTCTTGTCCTTCATTACATAATCATAACTCAACCTTTCCTCCAGGTACTTTTCTTACATCTTTTGATCAAATCCTCTTCATCAATCAACTAAGTGATAGTACTTAAATCTTATAAGTAGTTGTCTTACCAAAAAATAACAGGTTTGACATCAGTGACAAAAATAATAATTGAAGCATATTGGTCATACTTGTATGTTCTCAACAATCTCTGTTTACAATCTCCCTCTTTGATTAGCTTCTTCAATCCATTCTCAAAAAAGATGGTCTTGGAAAAAATGTTTTCTCAAAACCAAAAGGCCTTTGTACAAGGGATACAAATCATGGTTGCAATGATAATCAAACATTAGGTCATTTACTTAATGGATTAGAAAAATAAGTGAGGCATGATCTTGAATTGCTTTGATCAAAATCCCATGATCTAGGGTATCTTGGCCTTTGTTGTTGAAGTCCTAAATAAGTTTGGATTTAAAGGAAAATTCCTTGATGTTGGTTGAATGTATAGATTCATCCACTTAATTTGTGCTAGTTAATTTCTATGTGAAAGGGTGCTTCTTCTATGGTAGAGGCTTGAGACATGGAGACCCTCTCTCTCTCTCCCTATTTGTTTATCATTTTTGTGAAGTCTAGGAAGAAATATCCAACATAATTTCTTAGATGTAATAATATGCTCAAATGGGTCAAGACATCCTCCAACCTTCTTCCTATCACATACAAACAGTTTTTGGATGATACCATAATATTAGGAGAAGCCTCTATTACTGTAGCAAGAAGATGAATAGACATTCCTGTGGACTATCTTGAAGCCTTGGGTTTGTATATTAACTATAACAAAAATAAAGTGTATTATTTCAATTTTTACCCCTATTTGAGAAACATGATAATACAAATTCTTGGGAGTCAACGTGTTGAGCTCCCAAGCACTTGTTTGGGGAATTACCTCAATATTAAAAACTTAAGAATTCAAATTTGGAACCAAGTTGTTGATTTTTTTTCTAAAAAATACTAGATGGTTGGAAAAGGAAATCAACTGACCTTCTAAATGCATCCTTAGAAAACATACTTTTCTATTATGTTTTTCTCTTCAAGATTTATTCTTTATTTATAAATAAAATATAACACATTTAAAGGGAATCCATATGGTTAGGCATAGAGAAAAAATTAAGGATAACCCTAATTAATTGACACAAGATTAACCAACCAAAAGAGAAAGGAGGTTTGGAACAAAGAAATTTGAGAAATTTTAACAAAGCTCTCATGGGAAAACTAAGTCGGGACATCATGAATGATTAATCCAAATACTAGGTGAATATCATGAGAGATAAATAATTGGAGAATGAGTTTAACAACAAATAACATTTTTCTTCTAGTTGTCCAAATGACTCTATTATTTGGAATAACTTGCTATGTACCAAGAATGTGATAAAACAATTGCTGAAAAAACTAATTATAAATGGAAGGAAACTCTTATTCTATGAGGATTTTTTTGTGGGAAGCTTACCCATTAGCCTTAAGAAATTATCTAAATCTAGTTAAAAATTTGTAAGTAGCATTAATGAGAAAGTTTCATTCAATTACATGGACTAAGAAGAAGAATAACCCCAATGTAAGGACTTCAAAATCAAGTTAGTAAAATAGGTCAAATTGAACAGGGAAAAGGGTAAATTGGGATAAAGAAATTTCATCATCAATTGAAAAAATTGGAGATAGTATCTTTTTCCAAAGTTGGAGAGGATAGGTGGATATGGAAGAATAATCCTTCAAGGATGTATACTATACAATTATTCTATGTTTTTCTCAAGCATTGGACCCAACTCATCTAGGTGCAATGAGATTGGGATGCTGAAATTGACTCCTAAAAAAATTATTTCTAGTGGCTTTGCATGCATAACAACATCTTAACTATAGATAAACTTAATAAAAGAATATTCCACTTTGTGTATTGGTTGTTCTCTGTAAAGAAAGCGAAAAAATCTTAGATCATTTGTTTTTGCATTATTCCTTTGCTAGGTGTGTTTGGTTATTTATACATTTTATCCTCATGACAAATTTGATGATGCCTGATAATCTAAGATAATTAATAGAATATTGGTTGTTATGTCCCCTTATTCATTTAGTTCTAAGGGATCTTTTGAAACATGTCATCTCTTTTGTAGTATGAAAATTTTGGAATAAGAAGAACAATATAATATTTAGAGAGAAACAAAAGAACAACAAATATATTATGTCGATAATCAAATAGAAGTTAAAGAGAATATCATTGTAATGTTGTTTGGCTCATTTAAAGCATTTCCAAACTAAAAATAATAAGAGTCAATTAGATGCAGGAATGTGACAAGACCTCGCAAGGGTGAACTAGGTCAAAATTTTAGAAAGGAAAAATTGCAAGAGGATTCCTCTACAAGGGGAATGGAGAAAATGTAACTTCAATGGGTGTTAAAAAGGAAATCCAAGATTAGCTTATGTTTAAGAAGTAAAAAGAGATGGTAAATGACTCGCACTAGAAGGTTATGCAAAAATATTAGGTGTTACATCAATAACAAAGAAGAGGCCACAAAAACCTAGATAGGGTTAAAATTGCTATAAGAGAGGAAGGCTAAAAAAAATTTAATTGAAGTTGACTCTAAGCTTATCATCTTGGTTCTCATTGAGGAAGCATGGACTTAAGGAAAATATTAGAGGATTTAAAGCTAACCATAAGGATATTCCCTTAGTCTAAAGAGAAACATACCATAAGAGAAGTGAATAAATATACTAATTAAATGTGTAGTCTATGTTTCTCACTTAATCAGTAAACGATCCTTGATTTTTGACCAATGCACAAAAATGTTAAAGGGAATTATATCAAATGAAATAACTTCTCCAAATATTGTTTAAATTCTTATAACCTTATGGTCATAGATTATGGAAGTAGAGGATATAGAAGAGGAAAGGATAAGAGGTGAGGAGACTCTAGAATGACATTGCATGACTTGTTGAAATTAGGAAAAGAGCATATGATTGATTGTTTACCATTGATCTTCAATGACCTTCATGTTGAGCAATAGAGGAAGGCTAATTATCATGGCATAAAATATCAGACTTATCTTCAAAATAATCCTTATAGTAAAATAATTTTTGTTGTTTGGTTTCTTGATCGATGGTCAACTTTTTGCTACTTGTATTGGCCTACATGCTAATGACAACTTATTTATTTTCTAGTTTGAAGTGTTCCAAAAAAGAGACCAATCTAAAAGAGGTTTCAAATTTAGATACGTTCGGGGAAAACTAAAAGTAGGGCTAAAGAGAGTGGATGAAGAGACTCTCTTTGCAATCAATAAGAAGTTCATCTCATGTCTCAACTAGTATCAAGTTAAAGTAAGTTGAACACACCTACATCCAGGTAAGTGAGATAGATATTGTACTTGTGGTCATAGACAAAGGTAAAGCCCTAATGGTACGAGGTAGTACCTAGAATGATCTAGTTTGGAATAGTTTATTAAGTTGAAAAAGCTATTGGCCAAGACAAAAGAGAGGCTTTACAATGTGCCCCACCACTTCACCCTGAAGGTCATGCTTAACTTTTCTACCATGTTTTGTGTGCTTCAAATTTATAGTGCTAACAAATACAATGAAGAGGTCAACCACAAGGAACATTTCAAGTTCCCAATAAAGGACTAGACTACCATGAGGCTCACTAAGAATTCAAAAGGAAAAAGAGCTAGGGTAGTGCCCCATCTTCAGTTATGTAACACTTTGGCTTGTCGGGGCTTCTATGGCCTTGTTCTTTTTAGTTGAAATTTATATAATGTAGTGTGGACCAATGTTATCTTTACTATTGGGTACAAAACTAATTGGTCTTCATTTAAGATTCTTATTATTACTATGAAAAATTATGTTGAACACTAGTAGTTTTTTGGACGACTATGCTTAATGCAAGTGCTACTTTAGCTATTTCCATTTCTAAAGGTTTCCCTTTTGATGTTTTGTTATGAATGCTAGGGCACTTGGTTTTTTATTCGTGTGGGGATGATATGTTGTTTATGATATCTATTGCTGATATTATTGTGTTGTTAATGTTCATTTGTTGATGATTTAACTTTGTTATTGGTTACCCTCTAGACTCATTTATAGATGGACATCACCCTTATTTCACTCTATTTATTTATCAAAAACATGCAATGAAAGTAAATTCAAAGTTAATCATATGCCACTAAAAGATGACTTTAAAACTAAAATATTAATTAATATAAGTGATTATATAAAATTAAACACAAATACAAATAATATATAAGAAATAAATGATAAATGTAATGAATAATAAATACAAGTAATTTTACAAATACAAGCATATACCTCATCAAAAAGTTAATACATTAAGGACATCTTTAAAACCTCAAACCATATGAATACAAATTTAAATAAAAAAATACTTGAGAATAAACCTAAAACTAAAATAATAATAAAATCCATTCTTTCAAATATTAAAATCAAACACAAAAACCTCCAAATCATGATCTAACAAAAATACACAACCATCAAAATCACCACCTAATTTAAAAACAAAACCATTACAATGTAAAGAGACATCCTTTTCAAAAATGTTGAGAAACCAACAAAACATCAAGCTCCACCCAATTTAAACAATAGATTAAAATCATGAGCTCAAATTACTTTAAACAATAAGTAGATAACAATCATGAATTCAAAATAACTTAAACAATAGATAGATAAAATAATGATTTCAAAATAATTTAATAGATAAACCAACATAGTAATATCTTTTTTTTTGTTCATTTAGTCAATAGATGGTCACCTTTTTGCTAGTTGTAGTGACTTGCATACCAACAATAACTTATTTGTTTACCGGTCTAGAGTGTGCTTGTTTCAAGATTTAGTTTTGACATTTATCTTGAGTTCGGTGGTGCGATCGGTAACAACCTACATTTTCTTTATGTGTCAAACCTTCTTTTTTATTCTTTGGACTAGAACCCTATCCCTTCTAAGTTTAAAAAAATACTAGCATACATATCTTAAATTATAATCTATATATAAAAGAAATCAAGATATATCAAGACATTTGATTATTTCACCATTCAACTTTAATATGTGAATTTATCAAATTGAAAAAATATGTGCCTGCACGATCACAATATTAAGCATATAATTTTATGTGAATTATGATACGTGAAATATATTTGAATACCATGATCCCAAAAAGAGACTAATCTAAAATAGGCTTCAAACTCGAATAACATGGGAAAGTGAGAGTAGGGATAAAGACAAAATTTTATGGACAAAGATACTCTCTCTGCTTCTGCAAGTGGTTTGTCTCATGTCTGTGATAGTATCAAGTTGGACTCTATTAAACCCACCTATGTGCAAGTGAATGAGATGAAGATTGTGCCCATGGTTGTAGATAAAGGTAAAGCCCCGATGGAAGGAGATAGTAGCAAGAATGATCTAGTTTGGGATAAGGTTAATAAGCTGAAAAAGAGATTGGAAGAGGTGGAAGAGAGGCTCTGTAATGTATCCCACATCACCCGAAAGGTCATGCTTGGTTTTTCTACCATGCTATGTATGCTTCAAAATGACAATGCTAATGTAGATAACAAGGAAGCCAACCACAAAGAACTTTTCAAGATCCCAATGGAGGATTAGGCTACCACGAGGCTCACTAGAGAATGGAAAAGGAAAAAGAAATAAGATGGTTCCCTATCTTCAATTACAATAATTTGGCTTGTTAGGGTCTCTAAATGACCTTTTTCTTTTTGTTGAAATCCATATAATGTCGTGTGGACCAATGCTATCTTTATGATACAGAGGTTGGATGAGTCTCTCACTGAATCATGCTCTTAGTCTTCTTACAATACTTCTAGGGTGATTCTTCCTCGCCACTTGCCACCTATAGGACCTTACTTTTCCTAAGGATCCCTTGGTCTCACTAGCCAACACAACTATCAAGAAAGATCACTCTATCAAGTCGAAACTTAATGCATTCACACTTCTTCACCCTAGCCCTTAAAGAAAATAATAGGGCTCACAAACCCCAAATCTTGAACTAGGCCTTGTAGAGGTATTGAAAAACACTTCTACTCAACCAATTAGGTATGTTTGACATCACACCAAGTCATTTTCCCATCTGATCTCTTACTTTCTTCCCAAGTAGGCCTAATAGGCTAAGAGACCCAATTAGGCCTCCTATAGTGAGAAAATAAGGTTTTTCTCCTATGCCTTCCAAACTAACCTTGATTTTTTTAAAAAGGTTTCTTGGTCCATTAGGCACACCCTTAAATATTTTTGGGGTCTTGGGGTCATACTCTCCCATTCATTACCCTAACCCAAATTAGGTGAAAATATGGCTTTTTAGGCTTAACTGAGTGGTCCAACAAGCAAGTTTATTTTGGGATTGTTATGGTATTGGTATAGACCTCTCTCCTTCATGGGATGGTGGTAATTCTTTCTTCTTCAATATCCAAGAGAAATTAGGAATATAGCTTTACTCCTCTGCAAGCATTGCACACTTCTGTGTGGTCTTCCCTAACAGAACTAACCATAGGCTTGCCTAGGGAAAGACCTTAAGAATGACTACTCTACATTTGAGGGCCCTTATTTCTATACAAATGAAGTACATTGAGTCTACTCACTATCCCCAAGGGGCCTTACAAATTGAATGGTGGGGAAGTGAGTTAGAGCTCCATCTTGAAGAACTGCCTAGACAAATCTGGTGACAGTGTATAACCTAGATGATTTCATTGAAGAAAATGAATCAAAATTCCTAATCAGCAACACATAGATTTAATAAAACATAAAAACTAAAAGAGTCACAAGTGATAGTACTAATCTTTCACACCTATCTACCTACTATCATTAAAAACCAAGATTTTTCTTAGAAAAATGCTTCAAATGTTGTTTGCAAAAACTCACATTCCGTATATTGAGCTTCCAACCCTGCTCATAGGTCTTCTCCAACCTTATATAGGGTGATGGGGTGGCTATGGATTCCTTAGAACTTATTGTCAATGATTTGCAACTATTTGCAAAAAGTTTCTCAAGCAACTTTTAAAAATGGCAAAGTTGCACAATGCAAATTTTACAATTTTTTGCAACTTTCTATTAAATTGGTCAAATGACCTTTCTAACTCCTCAAACTTAACCACAAACCCCAAATATGGTAGAAACACCACCTCTTCCTAGATCCAATTGACCTCATGATGATGTCATCATCATGCCTTGTGCCAATCAGAGGGCTTTACAACTTTCTAGCCCTAATTGCACCTAGTAAAAAAGTCTAAAAACCTATGGACAAAACTCTCCAATGTACTCCAAATATGATCAACATGACCTTATCCTTTCACATCCAAAATGCCCTAAGGTGCACACTTACACAACAAAATAAGAAACCTTAGATTGCCTAAACAATCTTTAGGTGCTCCTGCACCACTTTACTATTGGGTATAACCTTAGTTGACCTTGGTTTAAGACTTTTATTATTACTATGAAGAATAGTATGTTAAAAACTAGTATTTTTTTTGGTCTTTATAATTATAGTTGATACTGTAAATTGGTTACTATGTTTAATGCCAATGCTCCTTTAGTTATTTCCATTTCCAAAGATATTACTTTGTTGTAATTTGATGTGAATGTTAGGGTGGTTGGTTTCATTATTTCCTACAGGGATGATTTGTTTTTTATGTATATTTGTTCTTGATGTTATTGTGTTGTTAACATTCATCTATTAATGACTTAACTATGTTGTTAGTCATCCTCTAGGTTGGTTTATAAATGGACATCACCCTCATTTTGCTCTATTTATTTATCAAGAGCATTTCATTAGAGTAAATTTAAAGTTAATCACATGCTACTAATAAACAACTTTAAAACTAAAACACTAATTTATAAATATATATGAAAAAAAACATAATAAATAAATAAATAATGAATATAAAGTATAGTAAATAGAAGTGATTAAAATTAAAAAAAAAGAAGATAACAAATAATAAAGCATATACTTTATGTAAAAATTGATACATTTAAGACCCCCATAAAACTTCAAATCATATAAATACAAACTAAATAAAAAATGACTTGAAAATGAACCTTAAATGTAGAATAATAAAAAATATATTATTTAAAAAATTAAAATCATTCACACAAACCTCCAAACCATGATCAACTAAAAGACAAAGCTATCAAAATCATCTACTAATTTAAAAACAAAACTAGTACTAAAGTATATATATATATATATATATATATATATATATATATATATATATATATATATATATATATATATATTGATGGCAGTTCAATTTTTTGGCCTAGCCTCTTTGGTTAAGAACCAATAAGATGTGGGGGGCCTTGCACTCGCCAAGACTTGATCCCAGTTTGTGAGCCTTTCAATTTCACTAGTAGACCAAGGGGCCAATGTAAAGAGATCTTTTTGAAAAAGAGATTGAGAAAATAATATGTAGGATAATCAATTGTTTAAGTAGAATGTAATGACCCCAACTGGTTATAAATTCTTGTCAAACACTTTGCAAGCAAGCTCTGATACCACTGTAATGGGCACCTCGGAAATGCCCAAGAACTAAACCAATTTCTGAAAGCGATTTAAATGTCTTTGCATAGGTTTCAATCCACACAACATGAGCAAGAAGGAATTTATGCAAATTGAAGACTAAACCATTGCTGAAATAATATTAGTTCTCACAATGATAAAATCAAGTACATAGCAATGTATTCCAAAGGCCAAACCCTAAGTGAATGATGTCTAGAATGTTACAAGAGAGGATGAATGTCCTCTAATGCCAAGAAAGATATGTGACTCACACATCCAAGCTCTTATCAAATGCAATTCACAATCATCCGATGATAAACAATGAGACTCTCACCCCTATTTATCCTTTTCCTTCACCCTTCTAGAAGGAAATTAAATATTAATTAATTGCAAGTACTAGAAGCTTCCCCCTTCCAATATTTAATGCACTTTCTAGAAACTCAATACAATAATTAATTGTGCTTCTAGAAAATTAAATTACTAGAGGCTTCCCCCTTTCCAATAATTAATACACACTCTAAAAGCTTCTCCCTTGTAATACAACCATTAATTAAATTAATTAAATATAAAGTCACATTTTAATTTTTAATTTATTTAATGACTTTATAAGAAATTAATTTAACCGCTAAAGTGGGGACATTACATAGAATTCGTTATAAATTTTTTATAATGATTCAAACATAATTATATTTGTAATTATAGAATTTGGATATCTATTTTGTGAAATGAATATTCCTTTTCTTTAGACTAAAAATATTTAAGAATAAAATATATGACATATTATTATTTTTAATCAAGATATATATATATATATATATATATATATATATATATATATATATATATATATATATATATATAATATTTAAAATAATTTAAACAATAAAAAATAGTTGGTAATTGCTTCTGAATTAGATTGTGTTGAAATTTTGTTTCAATCACACTACGAGAATCACACTTTGTTTTGCACTCTTGCTCTCTAATAATGATAACAAAGTGTGATTTATGTGTTAATGTAAAATTTTTAACACAATCTAATCCATAGAACCAGTTCCCAACAATTTTAATTAAAAAATAAAAAACAAAAAAATCACAAATTCAAAATAATCTAAACAATAGACAAATAAAAAATCATGAATTCAAAATAATTTAGACTATAGGTAGATAAAACTAAATCTCATGCTTTTGTGCTTTGGAGGTGGGTCCCGCAGGAATGAGTAGCCTACTCGGCCATAGTGGACGATGTGAAAGAAAGCTCTAGAAAGATTCTCAAGCATTTTCTTTTACTCTTTCTTTTCTGTTTAAAATTGTAACATCTTTTACCTGCACAAAAGGCTGCACACAAGCAATTCCCCTCAGAAAACAATTTTAGTGCATTTCATTGCAATTGTTGTCTGAATTCATCCCATTTGTGTAAGCTTGGAATAAATTCCATTATGTCGTTTGATGATGATGATCTGGAGATCTCGGATGCCGAAGAGATAGATGATGATGAAGAAGAGGAAGGCGAGGAGCTCGAGTCCGCGCCGCCCATTGAAGTGGGGGAGGAGAAGGAAATCGGGCAGTCTGGTTTGAAGAAAAAAATTATCAGAGCTGGAAAAAATTATCAAACGCCAAAAAATGGGGACGAAGTTACAGGTAAATTTGATAGCATTTCACAGATTTTAAAAAATAAGTTAATTATTTTATTAATTTTGAATTAATCTTTCCTGTAATGTTAACCTTTTATACACTGCTACGATCGACGGATATCTTTGTCAGAGAGGTATAGTTGGTTGTGGAAACAGAAGAATTGAATTTTTTTGGGCTACTTAGCTAATTTGTATATCAATTTTTTATATAAATCTTATTACGTTTCGCCTGGGGTTTTGATATTCCTATAGCGATGAATTTTAGCTCTCCATAATGATTTGAAGAATAGGACTCAAAAAATAAAAGGTGTTTCAGGAATCTTTACACATTGAGAGGTCAATTTAGTGGTGTATGTGCATTGATCATTGATCGGATGCAACCACTTTGTCTACAATTTATAGAAAAACGTAGGCCAGTAGGTTTTTAAAATATCGCTTATTGGTTAAAATTTTCAAAATCTTTTTGTGGAAATAAGTTATTATGTTAGGGGATAAAAATGCTTGGTTTCTATGATTCTATCAAAATTGTATAGACGCTGTATAGGCCTTTGGTCTTGCTTTGATGTGGAGTTGTCTAAATTGTTGCAGCCTTGTGGGTCTCTTCAGCCTTACTGTCATATATAGCTCTATTTCTTAGGGATCTCTTTGTTACAAATGTAAATGGCGGAATACTTGAATGAATTAATCAGAGATCAAACTGATCTATATATACAAAGAGGAGAGTCAAATAGAATAGAAACATTCTATTCTAGACTACACCTAAATATTAGAAACATTCTAATATTTACAGAGATATAATAAGATACAATAGTGAGCATTAAAAAGAAATATGAAGGTTATTTTAATACCCCCCCTTAATGCTCAATCTATTTACTACACCAATAGATCCCCTGAATTTAACAAACTTGTCAGGACCAAGGGGTTTTGTGAAAATATCTGCTGATTGCTCTGAGGTAGGGACATAGCGTAAGTGAATAGATCCATCTTCTACTAATTGTCAGATGTAATGGCAATGAAGCTCTATGTGCTTGGTTCGTTCATGAAACACTGGGTTCTTGGCAAGTTTGAGTATGCCTTGATTGTCTGAAAACAAAGAAGTCGGACCTGCTTGAGGAATATGCATATCTGCAAGCATCTGCCGGAGCCAAACTGCTTCACAAGCTGCCTTGACAGCTCCTCTATATTCTGCTTCTGTAGAGGAGAGTGCATGTGCCTGTTGCTTCTTATTGGTCCAAGTAATTGCTGCAAATCTGATACTAAACACATAGCCAGAAGTAGATTTCTTGTCATCAACTGAGCCGGCCCAATTGGAATGAGTGAATCCATTGAGTTGAGGAGTAGTACTCCTTGTGTAAAGAAGACCATAATCTGAAGTACCATGTACATAGTTTAACACACGTTTCGTTGCAATCCAATGATCAGTCTTGGGGTTTGTCATGAACCATGAGATGTAGCTGACTGCAAAACTGAGATCAGGTCTAGTAGTAGTAAGGTAGATGAGACTACCTACTAGCTGCCTGAAGAGTGTTTCATTAATAGGAGGAGAAACAGATTGTGCAGACAATTTCAGACCAGTCTCCATAGGAGTGGAGGCAGATTTGCAATCCTGCATTCGAAACCTATCAAGCAAACTTCTAGCATACTTGGACTGAGACAAAAAAATACTGTTGTCAGTCTACCAAACCTCAATACCTAAACAATAATGAAGCAATCTGAGATCTGTCATATCAAAAGTTCTGCATAGATCCTGTTTGATTTCTGAAATCAAATGTTTTGAATTTCCAGTAATGATCAAATCACCCACATAGACAACAAGAAAAAGAATATCATTACCAGAGTGTTTAATATACAGATTACTGTCTGACGGACTATGCTGAAAGCCTTGAGCAACCAAATAATGATCAATCTTTATGTACCAAGCCCTAGGGGCCTGTTTAAGACCATAGAGGGCCTTTTGGAGTCTACATACTTTGTGTTCTGAACCGACAACCTTAAAACCTAGGGGCTGTGTCATGTAGACTTCTTCCTGTAATTCACCATTGAGAAAGGCACTTTTCACATCCATCTGATGAACTTTCCAACCATACTGAGCTGCAATTGCAAGAAGAATGCGAATAGTGCTCATCTTGGTTGTCGGAGCAAATGTCTCATAATCAATGCCTTTGCGTTGGGTGAATCCTCAAGCAACAAGTCTGGCTTTGTATTTGTCCAAGGTACCATCTGCATGGTACTTGACCTTATTGATCCATTTACAGCTAATGGGTTTCTTCCCAGGAGGGAGATCTGAAAGAACCCAGGTGTGGTTCTTTTGAAGACTCTGAAGCTCAGCATCCATTGCTTGTTCCCATTTTGGAATTCCTTTGGCCTCTGCATATATCTGGGGCTCAAGGATACTGTGGATGTTGGCCATAAGAGCTATATTAACTGTGTTGTGCTGAAGGCTCTTATTTCTGGAGGTTCTACCCTCAATGAGTTCATCAGGACGAAGATCACTAATCGTTTGAGCCCACCATTTTGGCCGAAGAGTCGAGGAGCCAATATCAGATGCTGTCGGAATAGCTGGATGAGAAGCAGGAGCAGGAGTTGTATTATCTGGAAGTGACTGAGGTGGTGTATCAGTAGCATCAGATGACTCATATAAAATAGAAGAACCCAAGTCAGAGATTGCTGAAGATTGAATCTCGGAATGTGGTGGGGAGTTAGAGAGCGGAAATGGTCCGAGTTCCTCATCAAACACAACATCACGATTGAAGATTAAACGACCAGCATTTACATCAATCAGTCTGTAGGCCTTATGTGTGTGACTGTATCCTGTAAACATAAGTTTCTGGCTTTTGGAATCCAACTTAGTGTGTTTGGTATCAGGAATCCATACATATGC
This sequence comes from Cupressus sempervirens, assembly GCA_028749045.1. Taxonomy (NCBI): domain Eukaryota; kingdom Viridiplantae; phylum Streptophyta; class Pinopsida; order Cupressales; family Cupressaceae; genus Cupressus; species Cupressus sempervirens. The sequence goes on along the minus strand of CM053791.1, from coordinate 123,609,146 downwards.
CAAAGAGCCAAAAAATTTCAAATGGTTGATCCTAGGTTTGTGACTAGACCAAGCTTCCTCAGGAGTCTTATGATTAACTGCAAGGGTGGGTGACCGGTTAAGAAGGTAGACAGTTGTGGATACTGCTTTTGCCCAATATTTTTTGGGAACATTTCTATCTTCTAGCATAGCCCTAGCCATTTCTGTGATGGTACAATTTCGACTCTCTACAACACCATTTTGCTGAGGGGTGTGAGGTGTGGTGAATTGACGTCTAATGCCATGAGTAGTACAAAAGGCAGAGAAAGCAAAAGAACAAAATTCCCCCCATTATCGGTCCTAAGAGTACGGATGGAGGAACTAGACTCTTTTTCCACTAGAGCTTTAAACTGCTGAAATACAAGAAAGGCATTTGATTTTTGCTTAAGAAAATATACCCACATTTTGCGACTGAAATCATCCACAAAGAGTAAAAAATACCTGTTCCCAGTAATAGAAGGAGTATTCATAGGACCACATACATTAGCATGGACCAGCTGGAGTACTTTGGATGCCTGCCATGATTCACCATTCTTAAATGGTGTCCTATGTTGCTTTCCTGCTTGGCAAGCTTCGCAAACGCGATGGTTTTGGGTCTGAATATTAGGTAGGCCATGGACTAAATTATCTCGAGCAAGTTGTGCTAGATATTGAATGTTCAGATGACTGTATCGCTGATGCCAGAGACTGCTGAGAGCGGATGATTCGGCGATTAAGGCATGCTCAAGGGAATTGCCTGAATCTACAAGCCTATAAATACCATGATCCTCAAGATCAAAAGCAAGGGTAGTGTGAGAAGCACGCTCAATAATCGAACACTTATTTCCACTAAAAACGACATCCAACTGAGGAGAGTGCTTAATAATCTGACTAATAGACAGAAGATTATGTTTCATGCCAGGAACATAACATACATTGAGAAACATGAGTTTTCTTCCTCCAGACTGAATTTGAATATTGCCCTTGCCGACAATATTGTATTCTTCGCCACCTCCAAAGATTACTGAGTCAGAATAGGGAGTGAATTCAACAAACCAATCACGCCTATGAGTGAAATGTCGGGAGGCACTAGAATCGATGTACTAGGCAGAAGATTTCACATGATTTGCAGGTATGCTGGCCATAAAGGTATGGTAGATAGACTCTTTCTGCTCTGAGTGCTGGGCAGCATTGGCTTGCTGTTTAATTGAGTCTGACTTTTGATGCTATTGATACAGATGCTTATAATATGTGAATATTTCAAATGGCACAAACTTCGAGGTGAGAAAATGAAAGACCTAGAAAAATTGGAGTACCCAAAAAAGAGCTCGAAAAACCTAGAAATAAAATGTTGTCGAAATTCGGATCCGCTGGCTCGAAAATTGAGGCACAAAAAATGAGGCACCCACAAAAATCTAATGAAGACCCATTTGAGATTTCAAAAAACCCACCAAGAATATGTGATCAGAAAATTTTTCCGAAGTCAAAAAACTAGGGTTTCGAGCAGAATAACAGTCGGCGGCCAGAGAGGTCAAAAATGCAGAAAAATGATGTTCGCAGGTTAAAAAAACAACAAAACCCAGCAGCAGAAATGTGAGCAGAATATCCAATAGGGATAGACAGACCCGTTTTTGAAAAAAAAAAACCAAAAAATCCCACTTTTTGAGATTTGGGTGTGAACAGATTTGAAAAAATGACCTTCAGATTTGTGATTTATAGACTAGGCCACGGGTTTCCAAGAGAATAAAATTGCAGAAAACAAATCCACGATTTTCCAAGAACGCCAGTAGCTGAAGACACAATTTTTCAGTCAATTTGCACAGAGGGTTTAAACCCTAGCTTTGATACCATGTTACAAATGTAAATGGCAGAATACTTGAATGAATTAATCAGAGATCAAATTGATCTATATATACAAAGAGGAGAGTCGAATAGAATAGAAACATTCTATTCTAGACTACACCTAAATATTAGAAACATTCTAATATTTACAGAGATATAATAAGATACAATAGTGAGCATTAAAAAGAAATATGAAGGTTATTTTAATACTCTTTTATCAAAGTCGTTATTTGCAAGTTGCACTTAAATCTACCTAATTTAGTGTTTTATGTAGGACTCTACCTAATTTGAACAAAAGAATCTCTTCCATCTGATCTACCCATGACTTTAACCTGGCCTCATTGAGGAACGCGACACTTGGTTGTTTTTGTCTTATTCTACTCAGTTCTAATACTTTATTATGTTGCACGGGATTTGAACCCAGGTTTTTTTATTGAAGGCTTCATACTATTTATCATTAGGCTCATACTATTCGAAGAATCCTGAAAAATATGTGTTGAACCTTGTTTCTATTATGAATCCCTCCAAATTTTTATCAGCTAGTTTGATTCCATTGGAAGAAATGTAGAAAAGTATAAAGGTTTGGCCCAGTAGAATTTTAGAATAGTTAGCCAAACTTAAATATTTTTTAAAGTAGGGGAACCTAATGTTCGTGGGTGGTATAACATAGGTTTTGTCCAAAGGAATGGTATAATATAGGTGGTATAAAAAGAATGGTTTTGTATAACATAGGGTGGTTTAACATAGGTGGTATAAAAAGAATGTTGAGAGAGAAGGTGGCTGACTATATTGATGTCCAAAGGAAATGGAAACGTCTCTCCCCTGTTGATATTCCTAACAGAGAGAACCCCCTGGTTAAAGAATTGGAGGAACTAATAAGCTACCACAAACTCCCCTTGCATGCTTGGCCTGATAAGGTGGTTTGGGATAGGAGGACTAATGGTCAGTTCTTGGTTAATTTTGCCTACCACCTTAGATTTGAAAAGGATCAGATCCCCATCAATTGGATAGAGATCTGGAATAGTCACTTGCTGCCAAAAGTCAATTTCTTTTGGTGGACGGTCATGCATGGCAGGATCTTAACAACTGACAACCTAAGGAGGAGAGGTATACCGATTACTAACAGATGCTATCTTTGCAAGGAGGAATAGGAAAGCATAGTGTAGTGCCTCTCGTGGTTGCAGTTTGTACCTTGTTTACTTTTGATTTGAGAGATACTTGTACTCATGTCATTATTTCTGCATTCAAGATGACCTAAGGGTCGGATGTTATACTTTGAATTCAGTATCATAGATGCTATATTACTATGCTGTGCAGTTGATCATATTTGCATGTTGATGCCATTTTGAGATGACAATATGTTTTATGACGATATCTGGTTATCCAATATTTGGACATATATCTGATTATGTTATTTGTGTTGGATTTAATGCTATGGTGACTTATTTCATTCTTGCTTTGTTATGTGTTATGCGAACGTGAGTGTGTAAATGGATTATTTCAGTAGAATTGAATAAATGGTTAAATTAAGTATTTAATGCATTTATTGCTTCAGCTATGTTAGTATATGCAATTGCACTTGATTATGTGTTTTAGTGTGCATGATTTATATCCCTGGCAGTGGCCCATGGAGTCAGTGATTCAGCTGTTCATTATTACCAATGTCGTCCCTATATGGTCAATGTATCTTGTTTTAAATGTTTTAATTAAACCTTTCCATCATTGGATTAAATTCGGAATCATTTGCATTAGGTGACTAGAGCCGTGAGAGTATCTGTGCATTTAGTTTCGCATTGTCACGAAGGTTGTTAAGGAAATTTCTGTGATTTTGGGTTTTCGGGCTTTAAATTTAATTGAATTTAATTTTTGGCAGCTTTGCCATAGATGAATTCCTATTATTAGGAATAAACTATTTTCGTTTGGGTCGGTTCGGGGTTTAACTAGGTTTGCTAGTTATTTACCCTAATCGATTATTTACTTGAAAAGTGAATAAGTATTGAAATAGGAAATTAATTCCTCACTTCTCACTTTTGCTAATTACAAAATTGAGAGCTTTTTTGAAAATCCTCTTCGGGAGGATCATGTTTCTATTTGTTGCGAGAGCTGTGGGTGTGGGATCTTCGCGATGTCAGTCTCGTTAGATCCGGCTTGGGGAGACCTTGTTGTGTTGTGATTTCCGGTAGCTGCTGTGGGTTATTTATTTTACTGTGCTGTTTCCTGTTTTAGCCCCTTTTGCTATCAAGTAGGGCTCTCTCGTTTTCTTGTTTCAGCTTAGTTTCTGGTTATGTTTCTAGTAGCTGTTTGTTAGGAGGCTGAGAACTAGTGTTCCTATTCATTTTTGTTTGCTTGTTTTGCTCGGTTGGTTGGGTATGAACGTTTTCCTTGTTTTTGGGATGAGGGTTTGGGATTTCATGTCGTTATGCTAGCCGTTTTCGCATACGATGTCCAAACTAGAATTTTTTATTGGATTTTCATGGATTTTGAGCCCTAAGACCAAATGGGTTTTATTTTTAAAGTTTTCGAGTTTTGGGGTTTTTACCTTGATTTGCGTGTCATCTAGTTTTCTCGGGTTTTCTTGGCATATTATTGATTGTGGACTTGGATCATTCGTAGGATGTCAGTCAGATCATTGTTGCACTTTTTATGTTGAATTGGGATGCGTGCCGCATCCGTCCTCCTGAGCTGTTATTCGGTTGAGTGTTATTTTTGCTTGTGTTCTGATCTAGCCCTTGTGTTTGATCTTTGTGATGGTGGTGCGCCACACATGAGCATGTGGGCGTGCATTTGTCGGGTGACTTGTGAGGCCTGATCTCCCGTTTGTATTTCAGTGAATTATGTTTCATTTGGGGTTGGGTTGGGAATGGGTATGTAGGGTAAGGTCGGTGGAGGGGCTTCTCTCGCAACCATGGTGTCCTAGCTCAGGTTGGCGTTAAGGAGTTCTAATAAGTGATAATTTAATTAATTGATAGAAAATTAAATAAGAGTGTCTGACCAGTACCTGTTGTACTTGCATTGTTGCATGATCTTGGTTTTAGTCATCACTACTATCTGGCGTGAGTGATAGCCATGTATGTTTGCTTTATGTGAGTTTGTGGTTGGATCATTATCTCCATCAACACAATGGGAGTGGACCTACAGGTTTCATGTGGTTGGGAGGCATAGCTACCTTCACCACTGCTGGGGACCAGTCTACAGAGACGGTCTATTGTTCCAGTGCAATCGTTGCTTGATGTTTTCACTTGATTCTTCGGGTTTCGGAGTATGCTTTCTTGTCATTTATGCTTTCATTGGAATGCTTGGATATCATGTTTAGATGATGATGGTTATTTGACGCATTCCCTTATTATGATGTGATTTGATTTGGTTGGAATATCTAATGCTGTACTTTTAGCATGTTAGATTTCCTTATTCTTATGATGTAGTACGTTTTAGTAGTGATGTCCTCATAAGATAGCTCTGACAATCTAGTTGGTAGTTTAGGATGTTACGCGCGGGGGATGTTTAGGACCTTCAAGGTCTCATGATGCTATTATGGTTGGGAGGAACCGCACATGAGTTTTGTTATTCTTGTTCATTGCGATGTTGCTTCTGTACATTGTGATGTTGCTTTCAGTACGTTCTTTTACTGCTATGTTTCAGATAGTTGTAGTTTTTGTCTTGCAGTTTAGTGTTTAAGTGTCTATGGCTCGATTCGTGGATCCGGACTCCTCGGTATGGAGGAAATTCATTTCCTAGTTTTTTACCTTAATGTTTTTTGGATTGTTGTTTTGGATCTTCGCGCGAAATTGCACTTTCTCGCATGAGAGTGCAAAAGTTCATTTGGTGTGGTGAGTTTTCTGGTGTAGTTATTGGTACTTCCTCGTGCAAAACCCCACACCAGTTTTGGGTGTTTTGGCTGCTAGGCCAAGTACTTCCTCGTCTCGTTTGGTGCATTTCCTCGCATGAAAGACAGTTTCTCGTGTAGCAACTTCCTCACACGAAATTTTATTAGCGGTTGTCCTTGCTCGAAAAACATGGGGCATCTCCATTGGTTTTCGGGGAACACAATTTGGTGTTTTAAGTACCCTTTGGGTTTGCTTAATTTTCCATGCTTTGACAGATTTGAGATTCTTTGTTCTATTGTCGTCTTTGGTCTTCGTTTCTTTGTTTGTGTGTGTCAGTTTGGTAGTGGCATTTGGAAATTCGTTGGTTGCTGGGATTGTGGTTAAGTCTTCCGTTGCGATCTTTGTGATCCTCGTATGTTCAGTGTTGTGCACATCCATACTTGTTTAATTTTTTTTTAATCTTGGCTTGTATTGAATCCTTGTTCCAAGGATCTCTAGGTGGGGCATTACACATAGTGCACCTCTTTCTTGAATGTCCCTATGCTTTAAGGGTATGGTCCTACATTTGGAGCAAATTCTCGTTGGATTGGGTCATGAACAGAGGGATGGAACAATTGGTGGACAACTGGAATTGTCCCTTCTACCACCCTCGACTCAGGATCATATGGAATATCTTGCCCCCATACGTTTGCTGGGGTGTTTGGAAGGAGAGGAATAATTGGGCCTTTAGGGATGAAGAAAGGGGGGAGGAGGTAGTGGGAGAGACATTGAGGAAGCTTGTTATGGAGAATGTTATGGTGGCCAAGTACAAAGCTCCAAAGGAACCCTTGAGCATGAAGGATGGGGAGATTGCTAGAAATTGAAACATTCTCCCCAATTTCTAGCACTTTGACAACTCCAAAATTTTAGCAAGAAGAAGTACCCGTTGGATCCCTCCAACAATGTCTATTGTCAACCCCAACTTTGATGGGGTGGCGAGAGATGGTTTGGCGGCCGTTGGAGGCGTGTTGCGAAACACTAGGGGAGAAGTGCTGTTAGCCTACTCAGGGAATTTGGGATAGGGAAATAATTCAATGAAGCAAGTATTTTTAAACATATCTAATAATACTACTTGATTAGATGACCATTTGTTAACTTTTAAACAAGATTTTCTCAAATGCAAGTCAGTGTATGTTTTCCTTTTAGCATGTCATAACAAAAATATGAAAATTTAAAATAATTATTAGTAAATTTTAAAAAGTAACTAAGAATTTGTACTATTTTATATGATTTGCACATAACCATAAATAATGCAGCAAACATGCTTGTACTAATAGTATACTTGTTTTAAGTGTTTAATTTATTTCAGTTTTTATTTTTTATATGCCATATATTGTATATTGTATTTGTTGGAACTTGAAAATGTCGTGAAGTTGCCTAAAAAATCCTCATAATAGTTGTTACTTTAATTTATGTTGTGAATTTTTGAAATATTATTTCTGTTTTTGAATTTTACAACAAAACCTTTCTCTGTTTTTCTTATTTAATTGCAGTGCATTATACTGGGATTTTACTGGATGGTACTAAGTTTGATTCTTCTAGAGACAAGGGCCTGCCTTTTACCTTCAAAGTTGGCCAAGGTATGGAAACCATTCATTAAAAAATATAGTGGATATTCTATATCAATGCACATTGGTTGACTTTTTACAGATTTGTGTTGTACACAATTAAATAATTTAAGGTTTGGAATTTTCATATTTTTTAACAAAAAAAAGAAATATATGGGATAAAGTTTAGAATATTAACATTTAAAAAAAAAAAAAGGTTTTTATTTTGAATAATGTATCCTTTTTCTGGATAAAGGAACGGAAGATTTTTAATTCCTTGACTCTTTTATGGCTTTCATTTTCAACTAGAGGATTTATCAGAAGCATAATAGTGCAAATCCCACTGGAGTTCTCTTTAACAGGATGTCATTGTAAGGAAAATGTTTGTGAACTAAAGACAAAAGGAAACAAGTATCCAAATTTCCATCATTCTTTAACATAATTATTTAATAGTGGGTAAGTTTGTAAAACTATATCTAGTTTCAAAATATTCCAAAACTAGAGAATTCTGACCTGTTCATAGAATACAATTGATTCCTTTATTATGTACTTCTTTTGGCAATCAAGTGCTGAAGCCACTACTCCAAAATGTATGTACACCTCAGCTCATTTATTCTAAGTATCAGCTTAAGGAACTATCAATAGAAGGAAGCTGTGCCAGATTATTTCCCCTTATTTTTCCTCTCCTCAGCATCAAAATCACTTTATTGTCTCCTTATTTCTCAGCTACATTTCTTTTTGGAGGAGTGAACAAATGAGTCAGAAGGCTTTGCAAAAAACCATGATGCTATACTTATAACTTAATCTCCATTATTTGAGATCTCCAATCAAGATGGTGTTAATGCAAGTTTTATTTTACAACATGCAGAATCAAATATTTAGTATTTTGAATGAAACACCAAATCCACAACTCTCTCTTAAATAAGAATGCTCATTTGCTAAATAATGTACATGGATTGTGCGATCAATGAGACAACCTCAAGGTTCTTTCTTTATTGTGAACTTGACTCAATTGTAATGATGTGATATGCTGGTTATCACAAGAGGACTTATTCAATTAGTGGATATCAATTACTGCAACTTCTTCTAACCAAACATGCTGCAAAGAGATAAAGGGTGCGAAGGCTAATCTAACTCCAAGAGTGCAAGACAATGTTGACGATGTGGGGAGCCTCTAACCAATCCTTGCTTCGTCATGTCAACTAGGAATACAAGGGTGCTATCTTCCAAGGATGCAGGAATGGTTTTTACATTGTCAATACTCACTCAAATACCATATGAAGGCACAATCTAAATGAGCATTTCCCGTAGAAGTTAAACACTTTCAATTTAGGCCATAACTAACCTTGCACTGTTACTTGGTATGGACACAATCCTTGCTTCGTCATGTCAACTAGGAATACAAGGGTGCTATCTTCCAAGGATGCAGGAATGGTTTTTACATTGTCAATACTCACTCAAATACCATATGAAGGCACAATCTAAATGAGCATTTCCCGTAGAAGTTAAACACTTTCAATTTAGGCCATAACTAACCTTGCACTGTTACTTGGTATGGACACTAGCCCCACCAATCATCATTCGACAATATCTTCCATTTAACTACTTCTACTTCTATTCAACATGGAATAAAATCCTAAGCTAAGTGAGGAAATGTAGAAACCATGCAATACTCCAAATAATACAAGTAATCCACAATAAAGATCAACAATGAATTAACAATTACTTTGAGAGCATTATGACAACAATTTCAATAAACCTTTGTCTTCCAAATGATAGGAGTGAGGTTTATATAGGAGCCTCAAATACAATGAACGACCAAGATCAATTTGAAACCAATGGCCTAGGTTAACTCATAGAAAGCCCTAATTAGGGTTGCTACAAACATTAATATGTAGTCAATGATAATGAGGCACCACCCTATGGGCCAATGAGAAAATTGTGATTCATATCCCCTTAAGGATGAACCAATGAAAAAATAATATGTTCCACGTGTCCATTTATAAATTATTCTGATTGAATGATATTGGAGATGTCAACTTGTAGCTCTGTAATTGGTTGAATGATGACTAAATGCCACCTCAACTTGCTCATCTTTGTTCCTTATTTTTATTTTTCTTCATCCTCTTTTTTAGGAAATTCTCTCATTGAACTTAGCCTTGAAATTGTTCTTGAAGTGATGGGCCCTCGACTTTCCTCTATTCTCACGGACTTGTAAATCTTCATTTACTTGAACCTTTGATGATGATAATCCTTCTTCATTTGTAGACTTGTTCCTCCTTAGCTTTGATCTTCTCATGATGCCTCAGGTCCCTTCGAGTTCCCCCTGATGCAAATCCTATCTATTGAATTTGAACCTGCTCTTATGTGCCTTGTTGAGTCTTCTAAGTGTTAAGGTTGTAGCTTCTGTTGGATTGATTTTAACATAAGATACCTTGTTGATGGTAAATCATCTATAAGATAAATATCCTATACATATATATATATATATATATATATATATATATATATATATATATATATTACATATATGGTTATTTATATTACTATTATATTAATATGTTAACTAGTGATGATTAACCGTAGAGATATCTTTTCATGAGACATGTTTCCTCTCATATTTATAAGCCTTCATTTGCATTTGGAACACAATCAATACAGTGGAAATTGTTAGTACATTTGCAGCAATCCTAGAAACAACATGGTATCAGAGCCAACTGCAAATATTCTTATAAATAAGAGATAGGAATAAAGATGTATCAATTTGTAGAACATTAGTGTTTTCTATTATAAACTATTGTTATCAAACAATAACAATATCGTAGGAATGAACACGGGTGCTTGAGGAAGACAATTTAAGAAGATACACACATTATGAGATCTAAAGCTGCAAAAGTAGTGAAGTTCAGAAAGTGAGACTAAGAAACACTTCTCATTCCATATTTTCCTGTTGACCAAAGGAGAAGCGTTCTTTTCCCGAGCCTTACTTGCGATGCCCGAATAAATAGTGATTTATCAGAGTATTTATGTAAGTCATGAATGCCTGAACAACAAATCGACATACCCTACTAGAGAATAAGTCCAATCACCATTTAAGAGTACTGACGATATCGATTGGAGAGGACGACAGATGAGAGTGTAAAACCAGATAAATAAATAAATGTTGAAAGGAGTTTTAATCAAATACATTACACCCATTCATCATGGGTATCCAGTCAAGCTTTGGAAATACGGAGTCAAATGTTAAATGATGTGGAAATATGGCATATTGAAGGAAACTTCTGATAATGTTAAAGATATAATTTGAGGAAGCTACACTAACAGGAAGTCACACAAGACTCAAAAGTATTATCCCTATAGAGTGCAGCTGTGGAGGTTTATAATAAGCCATCTTCGATTATTTCCACCAAATACATACAGTGATATGCAACCAATCATATTTAGAACAAACATACAACAGTAGCAACGATATGTATGGGAAGGCAAGCGGCAGTAACCGCTCAAGTAGGTATTCCTATTGTGTGATTATAATAGTTTGTAAAATGAAAGGATGATGTATAATGCAGAGATACATGAGAAAATAAATAGCAGATTCAACGATAATGAACCAAAGAGATAGCAAATTAGAATGAGATATCAAGGCTTTCAAATTATTGTGAAAACAAATCTATGACTATACATCGAAAGATTTCTTTGTGGCATGATGTGAAAAATTGAGTTAATTGGCAATCCGAAAGAAGAAAACATCATACAGTCATAGCAGTTTGATCAAATAACATGAAGAAAGGGGACATAATCGGCAGTATGAAAGACATGGACATCTGAATTTTATTATATGTCAGTCGACTTATAGAAAGACTGCAAACATATGGAGTATATGTACAACGGTGATGTGTTAGTGGCATTGACCAAGGGAAGCCATTTATACAATGACAAAGAGCATTGCTATAGAAAAATGGGAATTTATATTATGCAGCTCTTTCATCAAAGAATTAAGTGTTATTGAGAAAAATCTGAGTCAGTGACGAGATACAGAAGACAAGACGACAATCACAAAATAGAGAAATGAAAATAATATATATTAATAATATCTATGAAGAAACACGATCATAAAAGAATGATTATCTTTTAAGTGCGATTCAATGGACTTCATAAACTTATTATCAGCACTGATGGATTTGGAATGATGAAGTATTAACGTGTATAGAGATCACTCAAATATTGTTTTGTATGTGGTCCATGACAGCAGTTAGAGAGCATCATCCCAGTAAATAATACAGATGCCACAGTTTTACTTACAGCCATTGGCTATAATATTAAGGAGAGCCACAAATATATTAGTAAGGTGGGCTTTAAAAGGACTCAAAGATTGGTTTGGTGATCAGGCAAAGGTGGAATTTGTAGGAACTTCAAAGGATAATATTAGGCATATAGTTAATGATTTGACAAAAAGGAGAGATAAGTATTTTTGTTATGTTCAATATTATTTCTGTTTATTTTTGTAAATTTAAGAAGGAAATAATATGTTGAAAATATGGAGTAAAATATATATAGAAGATTGAATATATGTATATATGTTCAAAAAATATATTTATATATATTTTATTGGAATAATGTTAATTAATATGTAGAATTATTCTTATTTTATTTATTTTCAATATATATTATAAGAGCAATGTGCCTTGATCTTTTTAGAATATTATTACTGGAAGAGAAAGATTGAAATTCAGAGGGAGGCTGACATTTGAGGCAACCTTAAAAGAGAGGGAGCATATAGAGGACATGATTCAGTCAACCTGCGGTGATCTTGATCATATTGATTCTAAGGGAGTAAACCACATTGTGATGGATTCACTAATGATATAAATTTGGAATACACAGATTGCAAGATGTGCATATTATAGGTTTAATCAAAAGATCAAACAAATACCTTTGCATGAACAAAGGAATTTGAGTTGTTGTGAGACGTTAATGAAGCTTTTAAGAGCTCATTTGAACCATCTACAAGTCTCTCTTAGATGAATGAAACTCGATGTATAGATTCATTCATGTGGCACAATCATACTCAATCAAGATAGTGGCGTATTGTGGATGAGTTTGAGAAAATGAAAGGACATGTTTGCTTTTATTGTTAAGCTAAATGAATGTTTAGACCTTTAATGGATGGAAAGAGCAAGTTGGAACTTAGAAAGGAGTTGCCATATTTGATACAAAATTGTTCAACAATATAAGAACGAGGGAGAATTTTATATTGTGGGGGGAATAATAATCAATGTTCCATTCCCACTTGAACCTTTTTTAGAGGGAAGATGTTCCATTCTCAAATAATCTAAGAAGACAATTTTTGATTCTTCGTGTGCACATAAGAATTCTTATCTTTTACATTTATCTACTCATTGTAGTCTCTCTTATTTGTAATTCTATACATACTATAAGGGTTATTTGCCTTGATCTTTTCCTTTACGTTTCAGGATGTTCTTACAGGAAAAGAAGGTTGGTACTTTACACATGCTACCAAATATTGTGCAGACTCAATCTAATGATAATAGCTCCAAATACCCTGATGATCAAGATGGATAAAGTGAGGCTCTTGAAGCAAACATTTTTGATGATTGAGCTTATGAGATCCTTCTGCATTAAGAGGGAGTATGACAATTCTAAGGAAACACATGAGTTTAGAGGAATGATACTCAGAGGGAGTCTAGAAATACATGTGTGTGATTGCATGATTTTGATGGGCCTACTCCTATGTATATCATGAGGAAGTGATGACCTATCACTAGAAAATCAAAATATTGATATCAGATTCAGAGTGAGTCTGACAAGAATCCTTGGGGGAAGAGAGCCTCTAAGGGAGTAACTACTGGACCTGACTTCCCAGGATCAATTGTTCAGAGGGAGAATTTTGAGGTGCAATCCTTTGTGATTGATATCTTCTCTATAAGAAGAAGTTCTAAGTGAAATTCCTTGTAATGCATTCTTCTCTGTGAGAGAGAATTGAGGTGAAACCTTTGCACCACCCTTCGACTTGTTTCATGGTGGTTACTATTTCACATATGATATGCAATGAAAGGTGACGATCTTTCATTGACATATATAATCAGAAGGTAACCATTATAAGATGACGATCTTATAAATGGTAGACTTGTTATCATGACAGACTCCATTAAATTGTTTTCCTAGAGTGTTGGGAATCATGATAACGAATAGACAGAAGGCAACCATTGTAAGGTGGCGATCTTATAAATGGTAGACATGTTATCATGGTTCTTTGGGCCAGATTTTCCCAGACACCATGATAATCGATTTTTAATGGTTCTTTAGGCCAGATCTTGCCGGACACCATCACATAGTTACTATTAGCGACCACACTTAATTTGGTGTTTAAGTTTATATTGAAGTTATGGAAATTGCTTCAATTGTGTGTTATGAAAGGTGAGAAATTTAGCCTCATAGTGAATTGAATATCATACTGAGATGATATCTCTTCATACTCTTGAGAGAATAATGTGTTCTATAAATCTTTCCTAGCTAAGAGGGAGTGTTAAGGTTGTAGCTTCTGTCAGATTGATTTTAACATGAGATACCTTGTTGATGGTAAATCATCTTTAAGATAAATATTTTATATATAATATATATTATATATTATTATATAATATAATAGTATATTAGATATATAGTTATTTATATTACTATTATATTAATATTTTAACTAGTGATGATTAACCGTACAAACATGTCTCCTCTCATATTTAAAAGCTTTCATTTGCATTTGGAACACAATCAATACAATGGAAATTGTTAGTTCATTTGCAGTGATCCTAGAAACAACACTAAGTAGCCTTCTTGATGTCTCACACCTTTCCTTCACCCTATTAGGGAATCTCCCTTTTCTATTTCACAATCACTCTGCCATGCTCCAAGTAGTCACCTATGCAAAAGGGAATGAACACCTTAAATCAAAAGTTATGAGCAATGAAATACAAATTGAATTACTTAAGATTATCCGAACTTATCCTTGAAATTGTTCTTGATATCTCAGTTTTCTTGAAGTGATGGACTTCAACTTTCCTCTATTGCCACAGACTTGTAAATCTTCAATGTCCCTAAACCCTTTATGATAATAATCCTTCTTTATGTGTAGACTCATTTCTCCTTAGCTTTGATCTTCTCGTGATGCCTTGGGTCCCTTCGAGTTCCTCTTCATGCAAATTCCGTCCATTGAATTCGGACCTGCTCTTATGTGCCTTTTTGAGTCTTTTAAGTAGCATTCTTGATGCCTCAAACCTTTCTTTCACCCTATTAGAGAATCTCCCTTTTCCCTTCCACAATCACTCTATCATCCTTGAAGTAGTCACCTCTGCAAAAGGGAATTAACACCTTATGTCAAAAGTTACAAGCAATGAAATGCAAATTGAATTACTTAAGGTGATCCTTATGATAAAAATCTCCAATTTGGAAATTATCAACAATATTTCAATTATCTTCTTGTGTTACATGGTGGAAAGTCGCTTGTCATAAGTTCAGTGCTTGTTGTTCAATCCTTGCTCATCCTATTGGTGGAAAATTGATAGGGACAAGGATAAAAATGAAGACCCTATAAAATGTCCTTACCTTGCCCTTGGTTTTGTTACTGATATGAGGATTTATTACTCAGAGAATCAAGGTTTTAAGTTTGCAAATGAAGTTTTAAAATGAAGACTCAAGTCTGAAAATTTGAGGATGGGTGTAAAAATTAAATCTGAAAACATGTCTAAAGAAGTCCTTATAATCAGTCCAATCTCTATTACAAGTGTGATCCAATCAACGACCATGTGATTTTACAAAAGTATGAGGGCATCATGTGATTCAAATGTGAGAAATAGACTATTGTTGCCGCAAGACAGATGTTGTTAAAATCAGTCCAATCTCTATGAGAAGTGCAATCCAATCAATGACCATGCGATGTAACAAAAGTATCATCTCGTGATACAAATGTGAGAAACCCTTTTTGCCATAAGATATAATTCTATCTTTCTGAGAACTAGGTTTGAAACTAGTAGAATATAATAATGTTTTTTTAACGGTCATCTTAGTTAAGTCTTTAGTTTATTAAGTAGTTTCTATTTCCGTCTTTAGTTCATGATTGTTTCTTTTAGAAACATTGTCTTTGTAAATCTATATAAGGAGTTTGCATCTCTTATGTTTAATACAACTACAACAACATTGATTTACGATAGCATGGTATTAGAGCAGGTCAATGGGATTTTATAAAATTTGGCAAATTTTTAAGAAAAAATTGACCCTCTTTTGATTTGGAATATTTTCCAGAAATTTGCTTTTCGATTTTTATAAATAAAAACCGTTGGAGGTATTTTATGAAATTTTTGTGGTTCATCTTCGATGATTTTTGTTGGAAATCACAAGCCTAGTTAAGGGTTTTGATCTTGCAATTTTTTGGTTACAAAAAAAGTCTTTTTTTTTTGGGGTTGCATGTACTTGCATGTTTGTTGCATGTGTTGGTTTACCATTCAAAGTCTCGTGTTTTGATGCCCTTAAATTTTGATGGTTTTTCGTAATTTTTTCCCTAGAAAAGAGTTTTGATGGGTTTTTATAATTTTTTCCCTCTAAAAATTCCTGATTCTGTAATTCACAAAGTTGTGTGGGTTTATAGTTTTTTTCCTAAAAAATTATCTGTTGGGTGTTACCATTTTTCCTATAAAAAACAAAGCTTTGTATTGTCTAGTTTTGATTGATTTTTCACCTCAGAAGTCATGCTGGTTTTGATCAATTTTTCACCTCAAAAATTGTGTTGGGTTTTCATCAATTTTTCACCTTAAATATTGCGGCTTTTTGCAGTTTGTTTTGGAGCATCATGCTCATTTGCAAAGTTTGGAGGGTTTGCCGATGTTTCCTCAACATCTTGCTAGCTGTTCTCAGTGTTTGTCTTTGTCTCCAGGGAAGAGCAACTTTGTTATCCAACATTAGGTTGGATGTTTTGTGATGTTTTTTGATCAGATGTTTCGTTGATTCTTGGAGGGTTTGTGGCAGACTCATCTCAGTGGCAGAGTCAGTGGCAAGCTCTTGTCTCTTGTTTCAAAGCAATTCTAAAGAAGGGACATTCTTCTCTGTTAATTTTTTTGGCTGAATTTTGCTTCTTGGTCATTAACATTTTGCAGATCCAGGGTGGTTCTCAGCAGCAGCAAAATGTTTTCAAGAATTTGTGACCAAAAGACAGTAGTTAGACAATGACCATTAAGGGAGGGTATTAGAATATTATAATGTTTCTTTAATAGTCATCTTAGTTAAAGTTTTTAGTTTATTAAGTAGTTTCTATTTCCGTCTTTAGTTCACAATTGTTTCTTTTTGAAACATCATCTTTGCAAATCTGTATAAGGAGTTTACATCTCCTTTGGCTAATACAACTACAACAACATCAATTTGCCATAACAAAAACAAACCTTTCCTTGATGCTCTTATTTTAGGAACTCGACGATTTTTTGCAAGAATGATTCCTTAATGCCCAACAATGAAGTTGTTATGTCCCTTAGTGAGTCATCTATGAGTAAATGCTTTGATGGGAAATAATCTAGGATTAATTTATTTGTGAATCAGAAAACTAAGCTTTTTCAATTATATCACTGAATAAAGGAAAAAGTTGGGATATAGTGGATTGTGTGAAATCAACGTCAATGGCCTTCCTCAAAGTTTCTGGGGATCCAAGCCCTTAATCCCATCTTCGAATGACCTCAAGGCAACTTGATCCCATCTTGGTCAATCCTCAAGGCATCTTACAAGGACGCTGATCCTTACCCGTCTTAGAATGACCTATCAGTTGGATTAAACAGTCCTTCACTATATCTTGTTCTTCTAGTTCAGATTTATAATGAGTGTGATGATTATGCATTGAATTAATATTAATAATATAGGGTGAGTGGGGCACTTACCTCAATAACTAATAATTGGGGAATTAGAGCATATTTATTTTAGTGTATTTAGCGGTTAGTACAGTATAATGTATTTTATTTAAATTAATGTTTATGAATGTCTAAATAACTAATATGAACCGACCATAATATAGATAATCGGATTTGTTTATTAATATAGAGTGATATTGATATCTAATTAAAATTAGATGGAATTGGATAATTGATTAATGTTTAATTATTACTTTAGTTTAATATTCATTTTATTTGTTTATCTACTTATTGATATCTAATTATGAAATAAATAAGTATATAAGTTGGTGATCAATTAGCCATTTTATTCTTTAATCAATTTCAAATAGAGATATTGATAATTATGATATAATATTGAGTTTCATATTAGAGGGGATATGACAGAAGTCTGGTCTGATTAAATAGCTTGGAAATTTTCTCTGAGTTTTTATAGAGAAAAGCAAACTTGGGAAAATTTTAGACCTAAGTCTGAAAATTGATGTCCTTTCAGCCCCTTGGTTGCTCAGATTTGGTCTTGGTACCCTGGTTTTGATCTCTCTAGAAGCCTGCACTGAATGCAACTATGATTTTCTAAAAAAATTGAACCCCTTTTGAAATATTTAGACTTGAGTCTGAAAATCAGATTTGATACTCTAAGCTCCTCTATAACTTGGATTAATGGTTCCTAATTTTCTCCTCATTAAATTGCAGCACCTTTAAAGTGTTAAGATTTTTAGCATTCAGACCTCCTTATGCCTCATTGCTTATGTTCTTTTGGTTGCAGTTGGACTTGTTCTCTTGCAGGCAGTGATTCTCATGGATGATCTTCATTTGTGACTTCAAAACCTCCAATCCTAGTCTGGTCGATTTTGAGATGTCTGTAGCTTCATTTCCCTTAAACTTAGCAGCTTTCCCCTTTTTTGAACTCTTGCTTTGAC
Source organism: Cupressus sempervirens (assembly GCA_028749045.1). Classification (NCBI taxonomy): domain Eukaryota; kingdom Viridiplantae; phylum Streptophyta; class Pinopsida; order Cupressales; family Cupressaceae; genus Cupressus; species Cupressus sempervirens. Next base: position 123,591,042 of record CM053791.1, on the reverse strand, counting down.
TTCAGCTTAAGACAACTTCCTCATTGTATTATATTTTCTGTTATAGGTGCTCTTTTAAAGGAGTTTTTGGTTGAACAGACACCCACACAGCCAATGTGAGATAAAAAAGATCACCTTGGAACCTGTGTATGTTACATCATAATTAATTTCCCTTGTATTTCATTAATTTTCATTTTATATCTTTAAGTATGCTTTCTAAGGGAAAATTGATCTTCATGAGGATAGTCTTGATTTGCCATGTTTACTTAATTCATCCCTCAAAGGAAAAATTCAATCCTCATGAGGATAACATTGCACTCATCTTCCTTGTCCATGGGGGGCAAAAATGATTCTCGAAAGGACTGTGGGAAATTCCAAATGTATGAGGACAAGTGGAGATGCTTCACTCATAAGGACTTTCCGATTTCTCATCTCAAAACATATTTTAAGTATAGAGTCCAGTGGAAAATCAATGTGCATAGGGACTCTTACATTTTGTCCTTGTCCTTCATGTTTAGGAGGGGAAAATCAAACCTCGTATAGGGACGAATTGGCCCGGCATTTAGTTTTTTAATCACAAATATCTCCTCATGACTGGAAAAGTGACCCCTATGGAGACTTTTATAATTTTTCATGTGGAAATTCTATTTGCATAGGGATTTTGTGCATTTTTAGAGTGGAAATTTTGTTTCCATCAGGACTAAGTGCATTTTTTGAGTGGAAATTCTATTGGGAAAAGTGCAATTTTGGAGTAGAATTTCTATATCCATTGGGACAAAGTGCATTTTTTGGAGTGGAAATTCTATTTCCATAAGACAAAGTGCATTTTTACAATGAAATTTTGATTTTGTAAGGTTTTTACATATTTTATGGATAATCAATTTCTATAGGGATTTTAGAGCCCTTATGCAAATATGCCATTATAGCACATTTCAAACTATTTGACTAGCCAAAATATTCATGTACCTGAATCTTTTTCTCTAACCATTGCATCTTGACCTAGTGAAACCTTAACTTTGATACTCCTATTTGCACTTACAATCTGAACAATATTAATCACTTAATCACCCCTCAACTTTTGAGCTTTGAATTGTTAACTCAATTCGCCAAAACCTAACAACGAGTGAAAAGAGGGGGTCCCATTTGCAGTGGGTTGAGGTGCGAAAACCTCACAATGAGTGGTAATTGAAACATTTCAAGGCTCAAGCTATTACATGGTTCAGCAGTAATGAATTGTGCCTGGATCCTCCATACAAATTTCAATAGCCACATCAATTTCTTTATTCATAACAAGTCAATAATGCATTTTACTTTAGTGAAATATTAAACTGTAATGGTTTATGCAGTCAAAATAATCTGACGCTCTTGATTTGGGGCCGACTTTTTCATGCTTACGTTCTAATTAACTAAACCTTTCCTCTATATCCAATATTAGTTTTGCTGGTAGTGGTTTTGACAATTCCTTGATGTAGAGTTCCTTTGCTATGGTAAATCGATGTTGTAGTTGTATCAAACAAAGGAGATGAAAGCTCCTTATATAGATTTACAAAGACAATGCTTCTAATAGAAATAATCGTGAACTAAACGTGGAAATAGAAACTACCTAATAAACTAAAGACTAACTAAGATTACCATTAAAGAAACATTATAATATTCTAATACCCTCCCTTAATGGTCATTGTCTAACTGATGTCTTTTGGTCACAAATTCTGCAAAACATTTTAATGTTATTGAGACCCTCCTTGGATTTGCAAAATGTAAATGACCAAGAAGCCAAAAGCCGCCCAAAAATGATCAAATAACGGTGTCCCCTTCTTTAAATGCTTTACAACAATAGACAAGAGCTTGCCATTGACCCTGCCATTGAGATGAGTCTGCCACTACCGCCCAGAATCAGTAAAATGTTTGACCAAAAATCATCACAAAAACATCCAACCTGATGATGGATAACAGAGCTACTCTTCCTTGGAGACAGAGACTAACACTGAGAACAACTAGCACGATTTTGAGATAAAATCGTCAAACCCTCCAAACTTTGCAAGTAAGCATGATGCTCCAAAATAGATTGCAAGAATTCACAAATTTTTAGGAGAAAATCGACGAAAACCGAACAGAATTTTTGAGGTAAAAATTTGATTAAAACCTAGCATGATTTTTGAGGTGAAAAATCAATCAAAACCAAATAGAATTCGAGACATAAATCAGAGAAGATAAAGCTTCATTTTTTTAGAAAAAATGGTAAAACCCAATAGATAATTTTCGAGAAAAAAATTATAAATCCCACAAAGGAATGCCACGTAGCTTTGTGAATTACAAATCAATTTTCCTTTTTTATTTGAGGGAAATTATGAAAACCCAACAAAACTTTTTTCACGTGGCAAAACATGAGGCTTTGCATGGTAAAACAACACATGTATGTAACATGCAAGTATATGCAACCCTCCAAAATCAGAGATCCTTGCTGAAATTAAGAAATTGTGCAATCAAAACCTTCTACTAGGCTTGCGATATTCAACAAAAATCTTCAAATACAAACCACAATTTTCATAAAATTCTTTTAACAATTTTTTATTTCAAAAAATCGAAAAACAAATTTTTGGTAAAAATTCTAGAGCAAAAAAAGCTTGATATTATTTTAAAAAAATCTCCAAATTTTATGAAATCCCATCAACCTGCTCTGATACCATGATATGGTAAATCGATGTTGTAGTTGTATTAAACAAAGGAGATGAAAGCTCTATTGTTGGCAAAAGTATGTTATGCCATTGGGATTAGTAAAACATGTGTTAAGAGTGTTAGTAATTGAAGGGTGTTTTGTTATGATGTGACGGTTTGGTCACACCCCTTCGAGATCTTTATGTACACTTTCCCTTGGGAGAGAGGATTCATTCAGAATTAGTCATTGCTATATATATTTTTTATTCTTGTATGATATACTTGAAGCATTGATGAAATATATATCTGGTTCCCAAAGCATTACATATCTTTTTGTGTTATATCCCATGTCTTGTTACTATAGCATGTATTAATCTAGATTACCCTATCCGGTAAACATTTCGTGTCGTTTTCCGCTTGAATCCGGAAAGAGCAACACAACAAATGGCATACGTAGAATAAATGGGAATACCTGAATCGGAGAATGTTGAAACTAATGAAGATGGAGTGACCGAGTTGTTTGAAGGTGAGTATGCACTCACGAAAAACTTCCAAATATTGTTTCGAGCAACGATTGGAACATTTGTACGGAGAGAAGCTCTACGTGTAGGAGTTCTTGAGGACATCGTTTGGGATGCCTTGAATGCGAGTCCTGCGGAACATCGACTTTTGCACCAGTTTCCCTTACTGTTCAGGTAAGCATTCTTACATAGGCGAGGCGAAGGGAGGAAACTGAGAGGGAACGACATTGGCAACAAACTCTGAGAAACTTTGCCGAATGTAATCGTCAGGAAGAAGAGGAACGGGATGAGACTCATGTAGGACCAACCCATGAGCCTTAGGCCTTGGGAATGTGATGGGGACACAACCGAAGCATAGAATGGACACAACAGGAAAGGGAAAATTTTATTAACTGTAAAAATATGCTAGTACACCTAGTGCAGAGAAAATAGACTTCAAAATAGGCCCTAAGGCTTACAATAGCATAAAACTGGAGATAATTTCTTCTCCCAGTACCTTCTTTCAAACTCCACTCCGAACTGCCTTTTACAATGCCAGAGATGTTCTTAAATAGACCCCGGAGGGTTAAGGATTAGGAATACATTTTAGAAAATGCTAGTAGGCATCCACCGACCAAATAGAAGGCTCTAGAAGTCGCATTAGAAGTCGGCACAAAATTAGAAGAATCCAAAAACAGTAACCGAACTTCCGGGAGGCATAACTTTTGAACTGTAGCTCCGATTGACGAACCGTTTACATTTTCGGAAAGCTCTCGAAGCGCTCTATAGCCCTATGGACCAGCTTCGCTCCTCCCCCATTTTTCGGCCCTTTTCGAAGTCATTTAATGCCCCTAACCTGACTTTGAAACATTCTTAGGTCTTTAGAAATTGAAAAAATGCGATAACTTTCAAACCGTGGGGCCTTTTGACCTGATTCTTTTTCTGGAATGCTCTAAATTACAATGACAATCTTCCGACCAATTTACACTTTCTAGTTCACCAAAATGATGGCTCAATTACATATTCCTATTTTTTTGGCATTTACACGTATCCCAAGGTGATTAAAAACTCCAACCCAGAACACTAATAGTGGAACTGTGAGAGTTGGAACCTTTATTTGACCCAAATGGGTATCCAGAAATGAAAACACATGAAACAAAAACTAAGTCTAAGTACATTTTTTGGATGACACAGGATTGCCCTTATACCTCTGGATGCTCCTGCATTAGACACCTAGGGTAGATTGAAAAGTGACCTTGTCACTTTATGAATGGTAGAGGAAATCCCAAATGGGAAACCTCAGCTACTGATATCCAAGTTGAGTCCTCGATCGGCCATCCTTTCCACTTAACCAGATACTCTTCATACTGCCTATTTCTGGTACTCTGCCCACACGATGATCTAGAATGTCTTCTATCTCCTCCTTCTTAGAAGTAGGAATTGGACATGGCTCTAACATCGGCTCCTCATCTGCACCATCATCATGATACTCTGTTAAGTTTGCAATGTTGAAAATAGGAGAAATGTGAATACCATCTGGCAACTCCACCTCATATGCATTTCTTGAGTCGTTTCTTCAGAATTTTGCAGGGGCCAAATTTCTTCATTTTCAGCTTGTTGTAAGTACCGGTTGGAAATCTTTCTTTTCGTAAGTGTACCATGACTAGATCCCCTACTTGGAATTCCTTATGTCTTCTCCTTTGATCAGCCCTAGCTTGACCCTCAGCTCTCCTATCTGTCCTTCCTTGTTGTCAAGGGCATTCAAAGGCATGATGACCTCCTTCATTGCAATGGAAACAGGTACCACAGAAGCCTCCTCTTCCTTGTCCACGTCCTCTACCTTTTCCTCTCTGATTTCCAAAGTCTTGATCACGGGAGCGGTTGAAACCCTCGTTCCTCTGGTTCCTGCTAGTACCCACATTTTCATTTTTCATTTGGGTTTCATTTCGGCCTCCGGATGACCTACCACTACCCCTTTCTCCTTGACCGCACCCTCTTTGTCTCCCTTCAAACTTTTTATTTAGCTTCTCTTCAACTCGTAGGGCAAACTGGTATGCCTCTTCAACACTGCTCATTCTTACCAGACTTAATTCCTCTTGGATGCTAGGTCGCAACCCACTGATATAATGGGCAACCTTCTCCTTATTTGCTTCTGCATGCCTTGCTCTAATCAGAAGTCGGTAAAACTCCTCTGTATATTCTTGGACTGATTTTCCTACTTGCTTTAACCCATGCATCTTCTTAAACAAATCAAGCTCGTAGTCAACAGGAATGAACTGCTTCTTTAGTTTGTCCACCATGCGATCCCACCTTGTGATCTTATCCTTTCCAATTGAACCTTTTGCCACCAGATTTTGGCATGGCCTTTCAGTTTGGCCTTTGCAAACTTAACCCTATCTGGATCTCTGATATCCTCATACTCAAAGTACTCTTCCAGTTCATTGATCCAATCGATCAACTCATCTGGTTTCAAATTTCTTGAAAATACACCCACATCAATTGTAGGTCTTTTCCCAAACTTAGTAATGGCCAAGCCTTTCCTCTGCCTGATTCAGAACTTCCCCATCAAATTCCCCTTCTGGTCCAATTTCTTCTTCTTCATTGTCATCCTCACTTTCGTCACCTGCAGTAACATTTGTTCCTCTACGGAGCTCCTCCTGCAACGCTTTACCTGCCTTTGGAGGGCTCTAACCTCCTCAGGATTAATAGCTCCGACCCTTCCACCACACTCTCTTTGTGGAGGCATCTTCTTAACTCAAACCCACAACCACACAGTCCTGGTGCAAACTGCCTCACAGTCGGCGCTCTGTCTACATGCTCAGGAAAACCAGCTCTGATACCACTTGATGGGGACACAACCCAAGCATAGAATGAACACAACAGGAAAGAGAAAAATTTATTAACTGTAAAAATATGCTAGTACACCTAGTGCAGAGAAAATAGACTTCAAAACAGGCCCTAAGGGCTTACAATAGCATTAAACTGGAGATAATTTCTTCTCCCAGTACTTTCTCTCAAACTCCACTTCGAACTACCTTTTACAATGCTAGAAATGTTCTTAAATAGACCCCGGAGGGTTGAGGATTAGGAATACATTCTAGAAAGTGCTAGTAGGCATCCACCGACCAAATAGAAGGCTCTAGAAGTCGCATTAGAAGTCGGCACAAAATTAGAAGAATCCAGAAACAGTAACTGAACTTCCGGGAGGCATAACTTTTGAACCGTAGCTCCAATTGACGAACCATTTACATTTTCGGAAAGCGCTCGAAGCACTTTATAGCCCTATGGACCAGCTTCGCTCGTCCCCCATTTTTCAGCCCTTTTCGAGGTCATTTAATGCCCCTAACCTGACTTTGAAGCATTCTTAGGAGGTCTCCAGAAACCGAAAAACTGCGATAACTTTCAAACTGTTGGGCCTTTTGACATGATTTTTTTTCTGGAATGCTCTAAATTACAATGACAATCTTCCGACCAATTTACACCTTCTAGTTCACCAAAATGATGGCTCAATTACATACTTCTATTTTTCGGTATTTACACGTATCCCAAGGTGATTAAAAACTCTAACCCAAAACACTAATAGTGGAACTGTGAGAGTTGGAACCTTTATTTGACCCAAATGGGTATCCAAAAATGAAAACACATGAAACAGAAACGAAGTCTAAGTACATTTTTTGGATGACACAGGATTGCCCTTATACCTTTGGATGCTCCTGCATCAGAATGTGGAAGGAAAGAGCACTTGTAACTCTGTAATGGTCACATAGACGACCCATGATGTACGAAGATTATAATTAAATAAAAAGTGTTCTTTGTTATCTATGATGTTTTGAATTGATGCCAAACCAATTAAATAAGGATTGAAATAGAAAAACACAAAATAATGTTGTACACTCCGCACGTCAGGCTTTAATCCTCGCACAACAAGCCGAACGGAGGCAAAGGCTCATGCAACTTGCCGAAGGAGGCCACGGTGGTGTTACGGAGGGTGACCATGGTGCCACGGCAGGTGCATTGACCGATGGAGAACACAGTTCACCTAATCGTTAGTGGGTGAGATGTAGTGAGGACTTGATAGAAGAGATATGACAAAGATTAAGTTGGATTGAGGTAACAAGGGAGGAGTTCATTAACTTGTTGCCCACACCACGAGTGGAGAATCAATGTAGGGGTGAAGAAGGAACCAGCACAGCTAGAGGTGCTGAAGTAGCATGAGTGCGGAGTAACCAAGATACTCCATTCATTCCCCATACACTGAGCGAACGAGTACAGTTTGGTAACTGAAGCCTATTTTTAGAGCCTATTACACCACAATGCAACACGGGTTCACAAGCGTAGGTGTAGACACAGACCCCACTCGGGGTACAACAAAAACAACCAACTCAATCACCTGTAACAACACAATAGCCACTAGCTATGGCAAGACGAGCAAAAATTGCCTAAATTCATCGATGATGGTAAAAAAGACCTTGTGCGACACTATCAAACATGTGAGACTATATGGACAACCAACAACATAACGGATCAGAATGACTGGGTGCGACAATTCCCGACCACTCTATGGGGAGTAGCGATCGGTTGGTTCTCTGATGTTGATCGGATGAAGGTAGCCACATGGCTAGACCTAAAGGAGTTTGGGGTAGAGTTCTAGCTATTACAAGATGATAATGTGATCGTAGTGGAAATCTACAACACTAAACAGTCGAAGGATGAGACTCTCCACAGATATGGGCGAAGACTAAAGGAGTTGGTGGGGAATATGGAAAGCCCACCAACCGACGGCTTGAAGAAATGTTGGTTCATCGAAGGATTAAAGCCCGCACTTCGAAGGAAAATGAAAATAGTACCCTGGACACCATACATTGATGCATATAATAGAGCGATGGATCTCAAAAGCGAAAGCAAGACGGGGAAGAAGAAAAAGAATTAGATCATTGATGAGGAAGACAATTCTTTCAGAGAGAGCAATGATGAAGAATCAAACAAGAAGATCTAGGCACTAAAAAAAGACATGCTGCGCATGATGAAGGAATTTAAAAACATGAAAAAAAAAAACCTGGTCGAAGCACTGATGGGGACTTATGCTGTATGGATTGTAAAGAGGAAGGTCAGACGAGGGCTCTTGCCCCAAAAATCAGTTTTGTGACATTTGTCAAATAGCCAAGCATTCCACTAAATAATGTCTGTTCAACATGAAAACTAAAGGTCACTAACAAGTTTTAATGACACAAGAAGTATTTATGTTAGGCATTGTGGGAGTGGGGAATGCAAACACTAAAGCAACATTGTTGGGAGGATATAGGAACAACCGACGAGGAAGAGGTGGAAACAACAGAAGTCGCAACTGTATACAGTACGACCAAAGTGGGCAGTTGATGATACAATGTCGCACTTGTAATCAATGGGGCCACTTCGCCAGAGACTGCACAAAGATGAAATACTGCAGTTTTTGTATAGATGGTATGGTCCTTGAGACCATGACGAGTCAAAATGTCCAAAGACTTGTTGAACATCGAAGGGATCGGTGAAGAAGTGTTAGTGGTTACTCGAGCACAAGGGAAGAAAGCCGCGTAGACAAACCTTGAAGAGGGAAAAAAAAGGATGTGAGAAGCAAAAGTTGAAATAAAGAAGGAAATGAGGACATAAAGAAGGGAAACAAATGATACAATAAGCATCTCAATGAGGACTTAGGTATAGCAAAACATTGTAACGCAGATGATGCAAGCTGAAATCTTAATAAAACTAAACGACCTCCTTTTTGCAATGCCACAATTAAGAAGAACGATATTAAACATGACACCATCCTCGAAGGCATCGGATGGGCCAATGAAGAGTATTTCCAGTGAAAGGGAAAACTCTACTGGGAATAAGATTCCTCTCGGGACAGAGTAGGACCTTATGTTACTTGCGGCGAATACAGGAAAATACCCTGTAGTGGTGGAGATGGGCATCCTCGGGACCATCTTGACAAACACCATTGTAGATGAAGGCTCTGGTGTTAACGTATTGCCGGAGGAAACATGGAGGAAATTAGGGAAATCAATGCTGTGGCCATCGACATTTAAACTGGTATGCGTTGACTAACACAATATTGAACCTCTTGGGGCTCTAATGGCACAGAAAGTGATGATGGGAACGCAACCCTTCCTCCTGGACTTTGTAGTGATCCCACAGAAGAGGAAAGGGTATGACGCCATCTTGGGAAGGGGTTGGTTAGTGCAAGCAAAAGTGAATCACGATTGGAAGAGGAATACTCTTTTGATATTAAGAAGGGGTTGCAAGTTCACAATCGACCTACAAACGCAGATGGTGAGTGAAGATCTGGCATCCTTGTCTGATTCCAAAGTTGAAGAAGAAGATGATGAAGGGAAGAGAAGCATGGAACCTAATGAAGAGGGAACCCTAGAATTGGAGGGATGTTCTGATGATGACCTGGATTCATTAAATGGACTCTTCCATTGGCAAATGGAAGACTATTGAGTGGTTTTTGAGTTGCAACATGCTAGGGGTGGATGAGGGAGATGAAGGATATGAAGGGGGATGAAAAGAACTCATTCCCAACAGAATATGGGGAATATAAAGAAGGGGAGGCACAAATGGACGAAACACCAGCACATGCATTTGACATGGAAAAACCCATCAAATACGAAGAATCTTTAGTGAAGGCAATGAACCCAGGTGTCAAAGCCAACTCGAAGAACATTTTTGTGGGCAATGATTGGAACCTTGTGTTGAAAGTAGCGACATTCAAGATATTTATGAAATACAAGGATGTATTTGCCTGGACTTATAAGGATCTAAAAGGGGTCTTGCCTAAATTGTGCATCTATCAAATTCCACTTATGTAAGGGGCTCTGCCTGTGCAGTAATGACTATACCAAATGAACAAAAATTATGCAGCACAGTTCAATGACGAGATTGCAAGAATGCTTAATGTAGGTATCATATTTTGTGTACAAACAAGCGAATGGGTGTCTCCGATAGTAATTTCACTCAAGGAGCCCAACAAAATAAGGATATGTGTGGACTCTTGCTGTTTAAATGCAGTAACCATTAAGGACCTATTCTCGATACCGTTCACAGATAGTATTTTAGAGGAAGTTGCTGGACATGAGATCTGCCAATTCACGGACAGATTTTTTGGCTACAACCAGATATCCATTACAGAAGAAGACAAGTTAAAAAGACTTTTGTAGTAGAAGATGAAGTCTATGCGTACAATCGGATGTCCTTCGAACTATGCAATGCTCCAACAACATTTCAGAGAATCATTTTGCACATCTTTGACAAGATGTCAGTCGAGAACTTTAAGGCTTTCTTGGATGATTGGTCAATTTTTAATGCAGACACACACTTGGTGGCCCTTAGGGAGTGTATTGAGAGATGCCGACGGGCAAGGTTAGCACTGAACCCTAAAAAGTGCAAATTCATGGTGCCTCAGGGGAAACTTTTGAGATACATTGTGTGCAAGTTGGGATTGAAGACAAACCTAGACAAGGTCCGAGTAATTGTGGAGATGCAACCTCCCACCGACATGACCGAAGTGAAGTCATTTTTGGAACACATCAGGTACTATAGAAGATTTATTAAAAAAATTGCTCAAGTGTCCTATCCACTGGATAAGTTGACTCAGAAGGGGGAGCCCTACACATGGGGAACAAAGCAAGATGAGGCATTTGGAGAACTGAAGATGAGACTGGTAGGAGCGTTTATCCTCACATAACCGAATTGGGATAAGGACGTGGATGCATCGAACTTTGCAATTGGGGCAACACTAGCACAAACGGGTGACTATGAATTAGATCACCCTGTTTATTTTGCAAGTAGATTGTTGTCAAAAGCTAAAAAGAACTATAGCACAATGAAGAGGGAAGCCCTCGGAGTGGTGTACGCTGTACAAAATTTTCGACATTACTTATTGGCGACCCTGTTTGTGTTCTATGTGGATCACTAGGCCTTGATGTACTTGGTGAATAAGCCAATTATTCAAGGGCGAGAGTAGATGGTTGCTCTTCCTACACGAGTTTACATTTAGTATTGTTGTATGTCTTGGAAAAAGTCATGCGAGTGTAGACCACCTATTAAGGATCAAGTTAGGTGAACCACCCGAAGCAGTGAATGATGACTTTCCGGATGTGCATTTATTTTGGAATTTGCCATACTCCCGTCCTGGTATACAAGCATTGGAGAATACTTTTCAATGGGGTAGTTTCTGAGAGAAGTGCAATCAAGCGAAAGGAGGAAGCTCATAATGAACTGCTGAACATTTTAGTTGATTACTGAGTTGCTGTATAAGATGGGACTCAACCAAGTCCTTTGATGATGTGTTATGGAAGAGGAAGTGCATAGCGCACTGAGAGAAGCACATGAAGGTCCGATAGGTGGACACATGGGGCCTGAGAAGATACTTCTAGCGAGGTTGTGGTGGCCTACCTTGTATAACCATGCCAAAGAATGGGTCGTGGGCTTTGATACTTTCTAGAGGGCGAGAAAGCCACTGAAGAGACACTTTTTGCCACTTAACCCATTGCATGCACACAAACTTTTTGAATGATGGGGGCTAGATTTTGTTAGACCCTTGAAGGCAAGCAAAGCTCAAAGATGTCACTGCATTGTTGTAGCGACAAAATATCTCATGATGTGGGTAGAGGCCTGGGCCATACCAGATAACTCAGCAATAAGTACGACAAGGTTTATTTATGAACAAATCATTACTAGGTATGGCATTCCGATACAAGTAACAAGTGACTGGGGAGGACATTTTGTAAATCATGTCATTTGATTGCTCACAATGGAGTTCAAAATCCGTCATTCCTTTTCAAGCCTGTACAACCCGAGAGCAAATGGGAGGTTGAATCAATGAATAAGATATTGGTATTAGTGATCTATAAGTCCTGTGGAGTCGAAGGAGAGGACTGGGAGGAAAAGTTGCCATTTGTGTTATGGGCCTACCACACCACTTATAAGGTTACAACAGGACAAACTCCATTCCATTTGATGTATGGTGAGGAGGCTGTGGTACTAGTCGAGTTCATGGTGCCGAGCCTAAGGATAGAAATTGAAAATAGGTTGGGTGACATGGAGAGTCTCAAAGAATGGTTGTACAATCTGAACAAGCTTGATGAACAAAGATTAATGGCGCAGTGGGCCATCGAAGTATCTTAAGCGTAAGGCGTGACATGATGAATACCTGAAGCCAACTAAATTCACACTAGGCCAACTAGTGTTGAAGTATAACGAGCGCAATGAGATTAAACCAGGCATGTTCAAGGTCAAGTGGGTTGGACTGTACAAAGTACGTGAAGTTGGTGATAATGGAGCGATCAAGTTGTGGACCTTGGATGGGAAAGAGATAGCCACCCAGTCAATGGCTTGAAATTCAAGATTTATCATCAAAGGCATGAGCGACGGAGGGATAATGGGTCATGCACAGGCTAGAGAAATAACTTAGGAATTAATTTTAAAAAAAATTAAAAAGATGGAAAAATAAATAAAAATAAAGTAAATGAACTAGAGGTCCTACGACCAGGTGGAGAAAACTACCATACAGTATGCCAAGGAAAATACAATCTACCCAAAACAATTGTACGCCCCACACCAGGATCGTATGGTACTAATTGGAGAAACACCAAACAAAAAATCACACAATGGAGTAATGCGGATACCGTACGATGTGGCATAAAAAATATGGGGAAGACATTCAAAGACACTGTACGATCATTAAGACCTAGTTGCCTTCAAAGAGATCATATAGTGGTACGAGCATTACGACGCAGTTGCTATGGCAATGCAAATCTTCATTAGCATCGAACAATATTGTTAGAGTGGCACATGGTATTGTCAGAGTAGTATTATGATATTGAAGGGGCTGTACGAAATATTGGAGCTAAAAGCACTATACAACAAGGGTGTAGGATGTGACAAATCTAGAAGTATCCGACACATGGTGAATGCTTAGGCTGGAAGCTAACTACCATACAACATGAACCAACTACCGCACGACATGATGATGCACCAATAAAGCCACTGGAAGGCTCAACCTAGGTCGTACGTCACATAATAGATAGAAATAATTGGTGGTGGACACTTCACGATGTAGCATTAAGGGATATCACCAAAGGCTATAAAATCCGCTTTTGATAGCAAAGCTGAAGTACAAGCCATACAAGCAAGGAGTACAAGCCGTACAAACAAAAAGAGTTGCAGCTGTACAAACAAGAAGTAAGCCAAAGCCCTAACCATTTTCCCCTTTCTTGTGTCTGGACAAATCAAGAAACCATTATGGACAAGTGACCGTGGAAAGAAAAACTGCACACTGGCAAGTGGTTCAAGTTTGAGCAACACCATGTCCAAGAATACCCAAGTACTATCTTCAAGAGTGAAAGTTGCGGGACATATAGACACAAGGAAAAAGAAGGTATGCTCATAAGTACCCACGCCTGCAACATCTCATGTAACACCTCAGAACATATAGTGTAAAGGGTTGAATGGCTTAAGAGTGTCGGAGTGGTGGCAGGAAACTCTAGACAATGATTTGGTGAAGGGCAGCTTAAGGTGAGTGTAGGTAGAATGGGTGATAAAAATATCAGTTTTCTGCATTAAAGATTTTGAGAATCTTAAGGATAACGATAGATGCCTATAACAGACATTCAAAAACAAGCACCTTCTCTTATCTAGACCATGATGTAGAAATCTCCTTCAAGGTGCAAAATTTTACCAGAGTATCCATCATACTCCGATATGCGGAAGGGGGCAAAAAGATTGATTTAAAAGCAAAGAAAATGAAATAGGAGGCAAAGAAGTGATTCTTAACAATGGTGTGCAAAGACCTATCTGATGTGGAAAAAAAGCTTTAACACGGACTTCTAGTGGAAGAGGGCCGAAGAAATTAGACATTAGAGAGGGACCGTGGTGATGCATTATGAACTTGGTGAAGAACAAACTTATAGGGTCCAACTGTGCTTCAAACATCTCATTCCTGTAGGTGGCATTAATGAATGAGATTATGACAGGAAGGGTATATGACTAGGCGTCGCTCCTTTCAGAGCATATGTATGAATTAATGACATTGCAACATAAAATATTCTATATGTCGCATTATTCTATTGGATTGCTTCTGGACGCCACAACAAGATTGATCCTAGTTGATGGACTTGAGATCAAGCCAGGACCCTTAGCTCTAGAACCTCCCATTATGCAATGACGCCATTTGGACACACCAGGCAGACAAAAGGCCATGGCAAGGAAGTGATGTAGACAAGAGGTGGACTCAGGATTTGATCGTGGGAATACGGACAGCGAGAGACATGACACCTCATTCGAGAGTGCCAGTGACACAGATGAGGGAGACAACATACAAATGGAGGATGAGGAGGTCGAGATTATCACAACGATGCCACTATTGTTCCCACAACCTTTTCTCTCCACGACAACTCATTTGATCACCATTGTGGGTATGCATAGTCCTTTCAGATAGGTTAGGCAACCATCGATATGACTCCAACTGTAGTAGTGGTGGAGAGAATACCCATAGTGATTCATGAGCCAGTAGCCATTCTTGAGACAATAGCTATACCTAAGACCATTCCTATACTGGAGATAGTCCCACACCTCGCTAGCTAGAGCTTTGTTAGAAGAGGTGATGGAGGTACTCGAGCAAGAGTAGACACACGATAGCCAAGAGGTGTCATAGGTTCGATTAGATGTGATTGGGTTAGATGTTGTTGTCATAGTAGATGCCGCATTACTAGTCAGCCCACCTAGAGAGGGTACCGATCGAGTAAGTACAACACAAGATCTGCGTGCCTATTTGAGCTAGAGGTTCAATGAAACACTAGCACGAGCATCTAACATTCTCTCATCTATGAGGGAGGTACCTGAGATTGAGGCTAGGGAACTTGTTGTATCTCCTCTAGTTCTTTCGGATGGAGCCACCCCACCCCTACGGATGGGCAACCACCTCCGGTAGATAGTGCTTAGAGTATGTTGGAGGCAGTAGACATGGTGATGGGCACACATGAGCAACCAACATTAGGATCGTCCAAGGACATGGGAGAGGACATTGAGGCATACTTGGTAGATGTAGTGACTCAAGGTCGCTAGGTGGTGATCTCTGTTTAGATGTGAGCACTCGAGGGGGTAGTTTAGGAGTTGGAGCATGTTTTCTTGTTTATGAGAGTAGGTTGTCCGGTTGCATTCATTGTATGCTTCGAGGCACAGGGATGGCCTGATACAGAGACTCCTGAGATGAGACAGGATTGGATTGTTGGAGAGCTAATAGTCGAAAGCCAAGTGGAGACCCTTACTCATGAGATAGTGCAGGGGTACCGAGACACCTACTATGCTTTGCAACAGAGTGAGGTAGATTAGGTAGTAGAAGAGAGGGCCCGAGAGGAGACGACCAGCCAATTAGTTGCAGTAGAAGGGAACTTGGCTACACAATGTTGGGTGGATATTTTGCAACTAACAGTTTTGGGTAAAAATCCAGTCGCAAAATAGGATGACCAGCCACATCGTGTGAGACAGAGTCTCTCCTACCTTAAAGGGAAGGCTTCCCCTTCTCACCATTTCTTAGATCAATTCAAGGTAAGCAAAAAGTTGAGAGATTTTATAAAATGGGTGTTACCAATATCCTTTCTTCTTATCTTTCAAGAAAGAATCCACTTACTCGTGGAGGAGTAATGGACAGGGTGAATCTCTAACTACACTTATATCAAGAGCTGGAAACAATGATATTGATAAACCTTCACTAACTCAAAGGCTAGCTGAAAATGTACCGGTTTGGCTCTAAGTCCAGTCGTACTTCTATATGGGAAAACTTTACAATTAGGGCACAAAGACTTCTAAAAGTAAGAATAACTTAACTATTTTGCAAATTAAGAAAGAAGTATAAGCTATAGACAAAGCTTCTAGCTATGTATTTCCACAACCGCTCCCAGTGAAATCTTCGGCTCCGATTGCTTTTTAAACCACTATGCTCTATTATTAAACACACAATAATAACATGAATCAAAGACAATAGGCACAAATTACAGTCATAATTTCTAATTTGTGTGTCTTTTATTCACTTTTCTCCCAAATTCATAATACACAATCAAAGTTATGCTTGCACAAATGTGGCAGATCTTTTTTGCATACAACAAAAGATGATTTTCACAATGAGGGGGCACTTCTTTATATAGGCACAGGAGTTGAGAAAAAGGTGGAGGAAAAAGTGGGAGCAACTCAACCAACTTTGGCGTAGTCTAACTAAAAGAGAAAATATAGGGTTACATGTAACTGCTCATGCAACTCGCATTACATCTTTTACATACACATGTAATTCACATTACATGTAATTACACATTTTCATGTAATACATCCTCTTCAATTACAAACATGAAAGAAGAAGAAGAAGAAGGAAAAGAAGGAAACAATCCTAAGGATTGTTCTGAAGGGTCTTGTACTTGGTGATGCTATCTCGGATAATAGCAGTATTGGGAGTTCCTGTATTTTGTGCCACTGCATTCACCTTGATAATCATGATGTTGTGTCTTTTGATAGCTTGAATTTGATAAATTGTCTGTTGTCATGTGGAAACTTGATGTGATTTAGCTTTTCTCGCTCAAGTTGTGAATTCTCCTTTGTAGATTGGTACATTCTGGATTTTCTGACACTTTGAAAACCTTCTTGATGGTGTCCGGATGTAAACTTGGAACAACTTTCCATAAGCACCTTCAATTTTTTTTTTTTTTGAAGCAAAGTGCTTGGTGCATGGGAATGTGCGCGAATGGAGATTGCTGATTTTCAAACGTGACTTAGGGTCTTCAAGATGTTATTGCATGAAAGATGATTACATGTAAGTGCAACATGTAACAAGGGATGAAAGATGAGATGGAATGCAAAGGCAGATGAAAGAATGAGCTTTTACATGTAAGTGTGAATGGATGATGAGGTGTAAAGCATGGAAAGATTTAGAAACGTATTCGCTCATGGAGGCACGAATGCATATGGAGAGATGAAAATGGAATGAAGTTCGAGGGAAAATGAACTTTATAGTCATCTTAGGTGAAAAGGTGAAGTCAAAGTACATGGAAGATGAAAATGACATGTTTTTGACTTTTCAACAGGTGACTTTTAATCAAAATTGGACCATTTGGATGCTATTACATGTAAGGCATTTCGTGTAATCGTGTCGTGCGAATGGATGTGAAAGTGAGATGAGTGAAAATGGAAGTGGAAAATGGGATTACATGCATGTGCGGATGGTGAATGAGATGAAAAACATGTAATCACATTTGTCGAATGAGAGGTGAAATGTTGTGACATGGAAGATGGAAGTGGAATGTGATAATGCTTTCGCATGAAGTGAAACAAGAACAAGTTCTTGGGAAAGAACTTGTAATTTCTCCAAAGTGGAGAAAACCGAAAAGCAAGCACAAAACACAAAAAAAAAAAGAAAAACGTACCTTTGGAAAGTGACTCAAACATGTCAACATGCAATTTCGATTTTGGAGTTTGGGAAAATTCCAAAAGTGTGAAAATGAGAGTTTTCATCATTTTTAAAGGCAAAATGCATTTTTCATGGTATATATATGGATAAGTGTGCGATAACAAGCCATAATATGCATGGAAATAGCAAGATAAGCATATGAATTGATGAGCAAGTTTGAAAATGTCCACTTGGAGGTTAAAGAGCCAAAATAGCAAGTTTTATAGACTTGAAGACTGATTCTCCCTCACATTCAGATTTTCAACAACTTTTTGATTTATGTAATGGACATTTAATGGTCGAATTTGACATGAGAAGGCCAAAAACGTGGTCTCCAAAGACAAGAGCACGCATTAAAACTCAAAAACGACCCCTCTTGATCCAAATGTATGGGCTGAAGTGCCATTTTTTGAGTTTTTGGAACAAAAACATGACTTTTTAATGCAAAAATCTGGGCCATTTTTGCAAAAACGTGGCCAAAAAATGCATTTTTTTGAGTCATTTTTGATTTGTGAATGCAAAAATGATTTCTCCAAATGCATATACATGGATTAAAATGCAAAAAAGTGGCTTCAAAATGCATAAAAGTGGATTAAAACCCCAATTTTCCGGGCACTTAAAGCAAAAACGTGATTCATAAAAAGGCATGAAACAAAACGTTTTGGCTTTTAAACACCAAAACATGAGTCACAATGTAATGTAAAACACTTGAAAAGCCAAATCGATTCCTCTTTGGGCCAAAGCTTGAGCAAAAAATGATGTTTTTTGATTTTTTTTCCAAAAACGTGCCCTTGAATAGAGCTTAAAAAAACATCTTTTAGCAAGATGAATCCATTTTTGATGTTAAAAAATCAATTGCCAAGCAAAAACGACCCTATTGGAAAACATTTCATGCAAAACCATCAAGTAAATCTCTCACAATGAACAAAATCGGGTTCTTGGAGAGCAAATGCATATGTTCTTCCAAAATTGGACCTTTTGGAGTGAGATGCATGTTTTAAAATATGTTTTTGATCAAAATCAAACCTTTTGAGGTGCAAAGCATATTTTAAGTTGTATCTCATTTTTTTGATGTAATGATACAAAAACTTACCTTTTGATGTAATGACATAAAAAAGATTCACTTTTAAGAGCCTTTTGATGTAATGACATCAAGAAGGTCCACTTGTGTTTTCAAGTTGAACTTTATATGCAATGACATGTAAAATGTCCACTTTTGATGGATTTTACATGTAATTGCATATAAAAGGTCCACTTTTGATGACTTAAATATGCAAAGACATGGTAAAGGTCCACTTTTGATGGATTTATGTTTCCAAATTGAACTTTATATGGAATGACATGTAGAGGGTCCACTTTTGATGGATTTTACATGTAATGACACATAAAATTTTCACTTTTGATGACTGTAAGTGATTTAATAAGCACATGTCAATTTAAGTTCATTAAAATATTACTTAAGTGGGATATAAATTATATTTACATATCATATTAACAATTTAATATGTAAATATCATTTAAAAAGTAATATTTACTAGAGTATTTGATTTAAATGCTAAAAATTAAATTGGACTATATAGTTAATATAGTCACTTAAGTGAAAAATAAAAAAATAACTCAACTAAAAAATATAACATAAAGTGCACTGTAGTTATTTCAAGTGAAAAATTAAAAGATAAAGTAACTCAATAACATAACATAAAATAAATTTAAGTTATATTTTTTAAAAAGTGAATGTCAAATTAGAAATATAATATGATATTTTTAATTCCTATTGTTGCATCGAAAAGGTCCACTTTTTGGGCATAAATGACCATATCTTTTGATTGACAACTCCGATTACACTCTAGGTTAGACCGAATCGAAGGGAAAAACGAAAGGAATGACATGAGCAAAACCAAAGGACTAAAAATCAACAAACACAAACCCAAAAGTAAAGAAAAGGACGATGAAGGCCTCAAAAATCAAGTAAAGGCTCGACCTAAAGCAAAACGAAAGAGACTAGACGAAAGCCTTCAGTAAAAGAATTTGATAAACGAATTGAAATTGATTGATTGATCAACACTAAACAATTGAATATCAAATTAAACTTAGAGAAACGCGAAACTAGCTTGAAAAATTTTCGTGCTATTGCCAACATTTTGTGGTGACAAAATGTAGGGCAACGCACTACAATCAATCTGGGAGTTAGAATGGGCAACAACGCTCATTTCTCAGCTTGAGGTAGTAAAGCAAGAGAAAGAATCAGAGAGGACATCATCCATAGCTTAGTTTGAGATAGTGAAGCAAGAGAAGAGTCTGCTAGAGGAGTCCGAAGCGAAAGAGACAAAACTTGGGAGCATTGTAGAGATGATGAAGACTGTTGGGTGGATATTTTGCAATCGATAGTTTTGAATAAAAATCTTGTCGCAAAATAGGATGACCAGCCACAGCGTGTGAGACAAAGTCTCTCGTACCTTAAAGGGAAGGCTCCCCCTTCTCACTGTTCCTTGGATCAACTCAAGGTAAGGAAGAAGTCGAGAGATTTTTATAAAAGTGTGTTATCAATATCCTTTCGTCTTATCTTTCAAGAAAGAATCCACTTACTCGTGGAGCGAGTAATGGGTAGGGTAAATCTCTAACTACACTTCTATCAAGAGTTGGAAACAGTGATATTGATAAACCTTCACTAACTCAAAGGCTAACTAAAAATCTACCAGTTTGGCTCTAAGTCCGGTTGTACTTCTATATGGAAAAGCTTTACAATTAGGGCACAAAGACTCTTTAAAGTAAGAATAACTTAACTATTTTGTGAATTAAGAAAGAAGTATAAGCTATAGAAAAAGCTTCTAGCTATATATTTCCATGACCATTCCCAGTCAAAGTTTCAGCTTCGATTGCTTTTTAAGTCACTATGCTCTTTTATTGAACACACGAACACATAATAATAAGATGAATTAAGAAAATAGGCACAAATTACAGTCAAAGCTTTTAATTTGCTCTATCACAATTGCTTCTAGTCAAAGCTTTGAATCCAATTGCTTCTTTTATTCACTTTTCTCCCAAATTTGCACTACACAATCAAAGTTATGGTTGCACAAATGTGGCAAAGTTTTCTTGCATACAACAAAAGATGATTTTTACAATGAGGGGGCACTCTTTTATATAGGCACAGGGGTTGAAAAAAAGGTGGAGGAAAAAGTGGGAGCAACTCAACCAACTTTGACCTAGTCTAATTAAAAGAGAAAATATAGAGTTACATGCAACTGCACATGCATTTCGCATTACATCTTTTACATACACATGTTACTCGCATTACATGTAATTACACATTTTCTTGTAATACATCCTCTTCAATTACAAACATGAAAGAAGAAGAAGAAGAAGAAGAAAGACAAACGAGAATTGAAACATTCCTAGGGATTGTCTTTAAAGACTTTGTACTTGGCAATGCTATCCCAGATGATAACAGGATTGGGAGTTCCTGTATTTTGTACCGCTGCATTCACCTTGATAACCATGATGTTGCATCTTTTGATAACTTTTCACTTTGATGAATTGTCCATTGTCATTTGAAAACTTGATGTGATCAAGCTTTTCTTGCTCTAGTTGTCGAGAATTCTTCTTTGTAGATCAGCACAAACTGGAATCTTTGACACTTAGAAAACATTCTCGATGATGTTCGGATGTAAATTCGGAACAACTTTCCATCAGCACCTTTAACTCTTTTTTTTTGAAGTAAAGTGCTTGGCGCATGGGAATGTGTGCAAATGGAGATTGTTGATTTCCAAAATGTGACTTTGGGTTTTCAAGATGTCATTGCACAGAAAATGGATTACATGTAAGTGCAACATACAATGAGAGATGAAAAACATGGAAAGATGCAAAAACATGTATTTGCTCATGGAGGCGTGAGTGCATATGGAGAGATGAAAATGAAATGTAGCTTGAGGAGAAATGAACTTTATAGTCATCTTTGTGGAAAGGTGAAGTCCAAGTACATGGAAGATGAAAATGACATCTTTTTGATTTTTCAAAAAGTGACTTTTAATCAAAATCGGACCTTTTGGATGTAATTACATGTAAGACATTTTGTGTAATTGTGTCATGCAAATAGATGCAAAAAGTGAGATGAGTGAAAATGGAAGCGGAAAATGGGATTACATGCATGTGTGAATGGTGAATGAGATGGAAAACATGTAATCACATTCGTTGAATGAGAGGTGAGGTGTTGCGACAGATAAATTGGAATGTGGAACGTAATGATGCTTTGGCATGAAGTGAAGCAACAAGAAGTTCTTTAGAAAGAGTTTGTGACTTCTCCAAAGTGGAGACAAACCGGCAAGCAAACATAAAACACAAAAACACAAAGAAAAACATACCTTTGGAAAGTTACTCAAACATGTCAACATGCAATTTCGAATTTGGAGTTTGGGAAAGAACCAAAAACATGAAAATGAACAATTTTTTCATTTTTAAAGGAAAAATGCACTTTCCATGGCATAAATTTCAACAAGTGGCAATCATCAAGCAATTATGTGCATAAAATCAGCAAGATAAGGAAAAATTAAATAGCAAGAAAGAAAAAGTTCACTTATATGAAGATTAAGTAGCGAAAATAGAAAGTTTTATAGACTTGAAGACCAATTCTCCCTCAAATCCGGATTTTCAAACAACTTTTTGACTTTTTCTGCACTTGCATGTAATGGACATTCAATGGTTGAATTTGACATGAAAGTGCGTAATACATGGTCTCCAAAGACAATATCATGCATTTAAAACTTAAAAACAATCCCTCTTGATCAAAGGTATAGGCTGGAAATGCATTTTTTTGAATTTTTTGAACAAAAACATGACATTTTTATGCAAAAATATGGGCCGTTTTTGCAAAAACGTGGCCAAAAAATGCATGTTTTTGAGTCATTTTTGACTTGTGAATGCAAAAGCAACTTCCCCAAATGCATATACATGGATCAATATGCAAAAACGTGACTCCAAAATGCAAAAAAGTGGATATAAACCCCAATTTCCTAGGCGTTTTTAGCAAAAACCTGATTCATAGAAGGCATGAAATGAATTTGTTTTTGGCTTCCAAGTGCAAAAATGTGAGCCAAAATGTATTGCAAATGATTGAAGATGCCAAAACGCCTCTTTTCCTTGCAAAAATGTGATTTAAATCACTCAAAATGGATTTATTTGAAGATTTTCCCAAAAATGTGCCCTTGGAAGGAGTTTGAAAAATTATTTTTAGCAAGATACATCAATTTTTTATGTTGGAAAATCCGTTGCCAAGCAAAAACGACCCCTATTGGAGAAAATCTCATGCAAAACCATCAAGTAAATCTCTCACAATCCCCAAAATCGGGTTCTTGGAGGGCAAAAACATGTTCTTCAAAAATAGACTTTTTGAGTGTCATTGCATATATTAAAACATGTTTTTGATCAAAATCGGACCTTTTTGGGTCACTTGCATGTTTTAAAATATGCATCTCATCAAAATCACACTTTTTGGGTGCTATTGCATGTTTTAAAATATTCTTGTAAACAAAATCAGACCTTTTGGGAGAGGATGCATGTTTCAAAATGCATCTCACTTTTTAGATGTAAAAGCATAAAAACTTCACTTTTGATGCAATAGCATAAAAAAGGTCCACTTATGATAGACTTTTGATATAATGACATCAAAAAGGTCCACCAAAATGAACTTTATATGCAGTGACATGTAAAATGTCCATTTTTAAATTTTTTTTACATATAATTGCATATAAAATGTCCACTTTTGAAGACTTTAAGTGATTTAATTCACTTAAAGTTATAAAAATATTACAAAATGGGCCATAAACAATATTTATTTATCATATTTAAAAATATAACATATAAACATCATTTAAAAAGTAACATTTAAATAAACATTTGATTTTTAAAACAAAAAATTAAACTGGAACTATGTAGTTATGTAGTTACTTTAAGTGAAAAATTAAAAAGTAACTCAACTTAAAATTATGGCATAAAGTGCACTATTGTCCCAAGTTAAAAATTTAAAGTTAAAGTAACTTAAAAACATAACAAAAAGTGAATATAAGTTATATTTATCAAAAAGTGAAAGTCAAATTGAAAATATAACATCATATTTTTAATTTATGTTGTTGCACCAAAAAGTTTCACTTTTGAGGCACTAAAACGAGCATATCTCTTGACTGACAACTCCGATTGAGCTCTAGGTTAGATTGAATCGAAGGGAAAAACAAAATACATGACATGAGCAAAACCAAAATACTAAAAACAAACAAACGCAAACTCAAAAGCAAAGAACAGACGATGAAGGCTTCAAAAATCAAGCAAAGGCTCGACAGAAAGCAAAACGAAAAAGACTTAACAAAGGCCTTCAGTAAAATGATTTGATATACAAATTGAAATGGATTGATCAATCAACATTAAGCAATTGAATATCAAATTCAAGCTTAGAGAAATGCGACACTAGCTTGAAAAAGCTTCGTGCTGTTACCAACATTTTGTGGTGACAAAATGCAGGACAACAGTCTTCAGTAAAACAATTTGATAAACGAATTGAAATTGATCGATTGATCAGCATTAAACAATTGAATATCAAATTAAACTTGGAGAAACACGAAACTAACTTGAAAAAGTATCGTGTTACCAACATTTTGTGGTGACAAAATGCAGGACAACACACAACAATCAACCTGGGAGTTAGAATGGGCAACAACGCTCATTTCTCAGCTTGAGGTAGTAAAGTAGGAGAAGGAATTAGAGAGGACATCATTCATAGCTCAGTTTGAGACAGTGAAGCAAGAGAAGAATCTGCTAGAGGAGTTTGCAGCGAAAGAGACAAAACTTGGGAACATTGTAAAGATGATGAAGACAACATTAGAGATCCAGATGTAGGTTAAAGAGGATCTGAAGAAGAGGACCAAGCAAGTGCACGAGTTGCGGGCACAGTTGCAGGCTTCAACATCAATATCTCTAGGGATGCACCCTCCTTCCTCCTAGCTTATGGTTTGATGTATTGCATATAGTAGCATCATCTCCATTTTTGTATGTCGTCCAAAGACAACTTTCTTATTGGGGGGGATGATGTTGTTGGCAAAAGTATGTTATGCCATTGGGATTAGTAAAATATGTGTTAAGGGTGTTACTAACTAAAGGCGGTCTGTTATGATGCAATGGTTCAGTCGCACCCCTTTGAGATCTTTATTTACACTCTCCGTTGGGAGAGAGGATTCATTTAGTTTAGTCATTGCTATCTATCTTGTATTGGCGTATGATGTACTTGAGGCATTGATGAAATATATATCTGGTTCTTCAAGCATTACATTTCTTTCCATGTTATGTCTCATGTCTTGTTACTGTAGCATGTATTAATCCAGTTTAAGTGGTAAACAAGCTCCTTATATAGATTTACAAAGACTATGTTTCTAAAAGAAACAATCGTGAACTCAAGACGGAAATAGAAATTACCTAATAAACTAAAGAGTAGCTAAGATGACTATTAAAGAAATATTATAATATTCTAATGTCCTCAATGAGAATTCTTATCGTAATGTTACTAATATACTCCATGTTTACACCATTGTACATTTCCCGGTCTTATTGGAAAAGGAAGCAACTCTTAATTCCAGCAAATGAAAAAGCAATAAAATCTGGAACCCTTGCTGGATTTTAAATGGCCAAAATCTAATTCCTTGCTCTACACTACAAGTCAGATTGCTATGAAAATAGAAGTACAGGAGGGAGAAGAGATTGTAGCAATAACTAATGCTCTGGTAAAAAGAATTCGATTTCTCATCCAATTTTTGTTTCATGGGACAGAATACACTAGAAAATAAGAATAGGCTGTTTAGTGATTTGAATTTCAGTTCTTGAATAGCTCAAGCAGCAGCAAGCCCACTCCTAGGGAAGCTTATGGTATATAGTATATATGGTGAAATAGAGATTTCTGATATTGGAAATGCCTAGAAGCTAAACTACAGAGGCTGTGAGGTTGAGAATCTTTTTTGAAGAAACCCATTTTCAGAAGACTTCCTGAGAGAAACCAGTCTATTAAGTCTGCACTAGTAGTTCTTGAAGAAATCTATATGGCCTTCCTTGGAGTAATAATTTGAGAAATTCTTACAAGTATGAATCCGAGATTGTAGGCCCAAATTCATGAAGCAGTAGGCTCTCTAGCTTTGAACAGATATGAGAAAATGGGTCAATTTGATCCTCAGGCTTATGCATTCGTAGGAAGCTAACAAATAGAAAGTTGCACTGAAATCCACTTTGAGTTCAAATTCAGTAATTTATTTTTGCAAAATGAGTGTTGCATGACAAGTGGGAAGGCATTCAAGGCAGGCTTTAATATCAGAAAGAAGAGATGATCACACATTTTGGAGATATTCCACAGCCATGACATTCCAGGGTTGTCTTCAAGCTAATTTTTTTGTTCTCTCCCTCAACACATAAGGAGCTCTCATATGAGTATCTTAAATGCTTAGATCTGGCACCAAAAATATTTGGTATTTTGTACATTGAGCATCTATGGGCTTCCTATGTATTGACATTTTGGTAAATATTTTATGGTAAGATTTTCAGTGGAAGAAGTTGATGAACTCGTTCTAAGTTCATTTTTGTTTGCAATTTTGCAGACAGCTACAATGTTAGCTGTGGTTAACTGTGGTATTTTGCGGATAGTTTCAGATGCTGCAGTTTAACATGGAGACTTGTCTAAGTCTCGTGATGATGTGTTTTCAACCACAAGTCATTTGGAGGAGAACTCAATATGTATAATTGTACAAGTAGGTTTTGCGATTGTGTATGACAGTGTAGGTGTACTCGTGGCATTATTGAAGTACAGGTGATCATGACTAGGAGCATGCTGATGTTCAAGGGAATGCGTGTGTACTGTAAGTAGCTAGTAGCAATTAGGAGTTTGTCTATGCTACTGCAAATTATAGGTGGTACCCCGAAGGTGCGAAGTTTATCATAAATGAGGGGCTGAAGTTTCTGATGGCTACATTTTTTCTTAATGTCAGAATAAATAGATTTGAATTCCTTTTATGTATGATGAGGACTGCTAATATCTTATAAAAATAAATTAGATTAATATTAAGTGTGAAAATGATAGAGTATGTACCTCTGAACTGAGAAAACAGGAAGAGAAGGGTACAAGATCACCCAGTAAAGATTACCATTATTAATTTATTTCCTTTTGTTTTACTTGTTGAACCAAGGTAGCTTGCTTGCTAGCAGCCATGTTGTCTGAAGTCTCATCGGATCTGATTTCTGCATTTTTCTCTCCATTCAGCTTTTTGACTAACATCATGAGAAGCAAAAATATCCCCAGCTACTGCTCAAACAGCCTCTCAAGCTGCAGCTAAATTCTTATTTTGAGCATTGGATGTCTCTTTTTATGATACTTCTGTTTCATTGAGGGCCATCATCTTATAAGTAACCATCTCTTTGGAACGTTCTCCACAAATGCACCTAAATTTTCCATGGGAGCCACCTCCAAGGACAAAATAGAATGGGGGGCTGGACAAAGAGGGATTTGTAATTGTTTTGTCTTGATTTTCTTTCTATTCGCTTGCCAATGTATTTATTTTCTGGATGTTTTCTTTATTGTCCAGCATGGATTGTGGCATCTTGGGGCATGGAAAAGATTACATTTAAAGGAAATGTAGTCATAGTCAAATATTTGATTGCGATCAAACTTTTATAGCTTCAGATTAGTAATTTTCGGGAGTCCTTTAACAAGATCCACTTCTACACAAATACAGGATGCAAAAGATTTTTTTCTTTATGCAGCGCACAAGATGTATATGTTTCGATAACATTGACTATTAACTAAATACTTCTTTGGTGGCAGTCTTACCTGAACTGGCACTTGAGAGGTTCAAAATTACACATTAAGTCATCGAGGTACAAAGTTCAAACTGTTGGAGCTTATATAAACCAAGGGCCACTTTGAAAGATCAAGTATTTCTCTTCTTTGATTGAGAAGCTCACAATGAAGAAACCCTTTCAATAGTGAGATGTTTCCTTTGATTAAAGGCTTGCATTGTTTGTCTACTTAGTCAGATTTTTAACTGAAGGCTAAGTGTTGTCCTCAATTTTTACATCACAAAATTGAGGCAACCCTATGCAATTTTGTCATGTATTCGTGCGCGCATCCACTTTGTTTTGACGCATTGATGAGGCATTATGAAAACAATTCATTATCTCTGAATTACTCTTTGTGTAGGCTTGCCTATGTGTTCTTTTGAAGGTTCTTTGTCGAGATTATCCCCAATTGTTTTTTGGTAAGAGTCTTTCTTCTCACACTACAAACACTCAATTTTTGGTATACTTTCACGTCCTTTCTTTATTTTCCTTCGTGTTGTAAATAGTTTTTGGTCTTTTTTTTTCTTAGGTGAATGACCTTTCGAATTCCGCTCAATTCGAGCTAACTTAGGTCCGATTTTGAGTAGTCTAGCTCAATTTATGAGGGAAAAGGTTTGGCTTTTTAGGTCAACTTCATATTTTTATAAAAAACCTCATAGAAGTGGGCTTTTTATTGGCAAATGCATGATTTAAAATAATATTTAATATCTAAAGTGGATTTTGATGTCCATTTTAAAATTTCAACTCTTTTTGAGTCAATTTGACATTAGTTTTTAATGTTTAATGAAAATAGCCTATTTCAAGACTATTTTTCATGTTACTTTATTAAAAATTATAGTTAAATATTAAAAATAAATACATGAGATAACTTAAATGCATAAGGGTGGGATTTTTATTACTCATAGCATATATCCACATGCAAAATACTACATGAAAACCCACTCCCAATAAATTCTAAGTCCCAACATCATTAAAAGTGTGTTTTTTAAATGTGATTACATATGTTATTGCATTAGAAGTTCATATTTAATAATCTAATACATTTGCATTTTTAAATCACCTTTTAAGTGGGCTTTTGAATACATTTGCATGTCATTATAACATGTATATGCAAATTTAAACTGAGGTTTTCACCCACATCAAGCTATAGTGGCGATTTTGGGCTTGAATGCATATCTAGTTGATTTAAAAATAACTTGTGTCCACTAACTTAATGCAAAGTGGCGATTTGGGCCTTAATACATGTTTTAATAAACTTGTTTTAAAAGTCCAAAATGCAAGTTCATTAAAGGTGGCGATTTTTGTAGCTATTGCATGTATTTTGAATACATGAAAAGGGCTTTGAATTACCCATTTTTAATAAACTTAGATTTTCCATTTAAGTTGGTGGCGATTTTCGAAAGGAATGCATGTATTTTGGCATGTGTGAAAGGCTTCCAAAAATGTGTTCTCCACTAAGTTTTAAATCCAATGTTCAAGGTGGTGATGTAGTCAAAGACATGCGAAAACCTTTTTAAGACGCATTTTGGACTTGGAACAAGTTTTTGGTGGCGATTTTTGATGGTGTTACATTTTTTGGACCTTTAAAAGTGCGTTTTTCTCCTCAAGGCTATGAGTGGTAATTTTTCAAGAGAAAGCATGCATTTCAAAACATGCAATAACTCCCCAAAAATGCATTTTGGTTAGTAAACGCCCTATTCAACCCAAGCAGCGATTTCCATAGTGAATTTTTATATTTTATCATGTTAATGCCTCTCTAAAAGGCATTTGAAGGTTGTGAGTTCCCTATCAAGAGCAAGCGGCGATTTTTGAAGGCATTGCATGTATTCTTGATACATGCGTTTTGACAAAATCAGCTCGTTTAGGGCATGATCTTCACCCAAAACGGCTCATTCTTGGGCATTTTTTACATTTGATCTCTTTGATGAAGCATTCTAGGATAACTATTTCAATTTCTAACTTGTTTTTCATCATTTTGCAAGTTAATCTCTTGCCCTAGGTGTTGCTTTTGCATTCTCTTGCATATGTATTTGCTAGTTCAAAGTTTGTTCCACTTTGTGGGCATTGTATCCCTCCAACTATCTCCACATGTCCAAATTCGAACCATGATGTTTGGATTTCGAAATCTATTTAAGTCTTTGGCTATTGGACAAATCTAAAATCCTAAATCTCTTGGATTTATTTCATATTTGCTCAAGATTTGGATAAAGACTTGTTTTCTCATTTTTGGTGGAGTTGAGGTAAATTTCTTTGATATTTTCCTTAAGGCATTGATACATATATATATATATATATATATATATATATATATATATATATATATATATATATATAGTTTGTTCTTGCAAATCTTTGTCATTTCCATTCAAATTTGCATATCTTTTTATGTACATGAAGTTGTTCCTTCTATCTTCCGTCGTCTTCTCCAAGTTGCATATGCAAGGTTTCATATTACTTGCATATGCAGTTGGGTGTAAAATCCCGTTCTCAATGGAAAGGCAAGTTCACTTTCTTCCCACATGTGAATGCAAGTTAAAACCCCATCGTCATGCATTCCATACCTCCATACGGCTACCTTATGGTTGAAGTTTCTCCCACATGCTTGCTGGATAGGTTATCACTTTTTGCACTTCTTAAAACGTGCTATGCCCAATGTATTATTCATTTTTTCCCTTTATTCACTTAATTCCAAGCTTGCTGGCCGTATATGCAATTCACTCCAAAAAACCCGTTTTTGGCTATTTTACTCATATTTGAGCTATTATGAGCTTGAGCTATTTGTTCGTCCTCCATTTTTAATCATTGCATCCATTTTCCTGATTCATACCTTGTCCTAAACCTGTGTTTTTACATCAAAAACTTATCATGGATCCCTTACACGAAAATGTACTCACACGATGCGATTTTCATGTGATAGTTGTGTAGGCGTACCATTTTGCAATGTCAAGAGAACCTACTCTAGCAAAGGGCAAAGACAAAAAGAAAATGAAGTATCAGAATTATCAGTATCATAACTCCATTCCACCGTCACAAGTAACTTCCTATTGTGATGAAGTGCGAGATCTCATATGAACATTGAAGATTTCCTTGCGAGAGTTGATGTTGAGGCTATTGAGAGTATGACATGGATCAAGCAAAGTCATATTCATTTGTTGTCCACTTTTCTCTTATCAGCTCATGAACCGAAATTCATTCTTGCATGTGCAAGACACTTTGATGTTCCCTCTCGAGCCATCAAAGATCAAGATGGTAATACTATCATTAGCCTTGATCCTGTGACTATTGATCATATCTTTCATGTTCCTCATACTCCAATTGTCACAAATATCACAAGGCAAAAGGCTTTGGGGCGTCGAATCGAGGATAACTCTTATTGCACCAAATTCGTCAATGATAATTGGTTGATCACAAAGAGGCCAAATCTTGTTTAGATGGCCAATAAAAGGTGTGTGGTGTTGTGATTTCAAAGAAGAAATTAATGACATCATCACATTGCTCAATCGCTTAGCAAGGCTTAAGGATTCAAACCAGAGTAACGAGAATCGCGCTAAAATCGCGTGAATCGCCGATTCAGCGATCAGATTCATGCACCCCGATTTTTTTGGAGTCGGAAATCGTGATCGGCGATTTCATCGGGTGAATCGCATGTATCGGCGATTCACTCAAAAAATCGCCTGAATCGCCATTAGAAATCGCCAAAAATCGGCTGGCAACAGCATGCATGTTTAGTTGGAAATAATAAAAAAATCGCTTATGTTTTTTGCTTTCTTTTTTACCTTTCCTCTTTGTTATAACCCTAAAGGGCCTTCTAATTGTTAAGCATGACTAGAAGAGAGAAGAGAAAAGAACCATAGGTTATAAAAAAAAAAAAAAAAAAAAACGACAACAAATAAAAAATGTTTAGAATGCATAACGGATGATGCCCAAGGGAAGGGAAAGACATAATCAGGTAGTAAAACATCAGCGGTTCCCAGAAAGAGTGTGGGATCAGAAGAAAATCACAAAAACACTGTGTTCCATATAGTTTTGTGTGGGTTTCAGAGTGCAAATTTGGTTTTGGCGACGGGGGCGTTGCCCCTCGACCCCGCCCTGTATCGCGACAGGGAGCGCGCCCGGGGCGCTGCCCCAGGACCCCGCGAGGGCGCTGCCCCTCGACCCCGCTGGGGGCGTTGCCCCCTAGACCCCCAGTCGCTGCGGTTATCAGTCGTGGGAAGTCTCACCAGTTGATGAGACCTGAAGCTGTTGCAAGCATGGAGTGTCTGTGGTGGAGAGAACAATAGAGTAAGCCTTTCGAGAGGGGTGATATGCTTTGAAGCACTTGGAGTAGGTGTTGGATGTGAAGCTGTCTTATAAAAACTCTTTACCCCATGTGGTAAACACAAACTTCCATGTTTATATATGTTAAGTTTCAACTTCTATTTGATGATGTTATAGTGTGTTTAAGTTATATTCAATAAAGGGTGCATGAAATAAGGCTTAAATTGTTAAAATCTCTACATTTAAAGGGTTTTTTCAAATTTGCCGATTCATCGCCGATTCACCGGCGATTCACCCCCGATTCACGATTCGATTCGGCCGTGCCGATTCCGATACGATTCCGATTCTCGTTACTTTGATTCAAACACCTTCGAACCTTGGATGTATAAGTAAATCTCTCTCATTATAAGATCAAAGAAGAATGTATTTTGGGTTGAACTAGTGATTGATACTATCTATGAATAGTTGGTGAACGTGTTGTCGATAGGCATGTTCAACATGAATTCCTTCTTGGTGTATATTGCTGTTGCACTGGGTACTTTCTCAGGTTTGTCAACTAAAAATGATAGATCTATAGTGTATGTGTGGGAATACTATGATCAACTGCCTTTGAAGCAAAGCCACATACAATTCTTAAGGGTTTAGAATGCCTTCTTTGGGCATTATATGTGCTTGTTTGACAAGGAATTCCCACACAAGTGAGTTTCTGATAAGGCATGGAACAAAGTAAATGAGTATGGTTGTATGTTCTTACAGTTTCCCAATTTCACATATCAAGAAGTTGGATGTTTCAAAAGAGTCATACACTTTGCCAAGGTACCCTATAGATAAGATTATACTCATGGAATTGGCAAGACAAGTCATGGAGGTACAAGCTTATCAATCTAGTTTACACTGGCGAGGAGTGGGAATTTCATCACGCAACTTCTTGAAGATTGGTGAGTACTCTTTGGATACTGTGCCTAAAGCAAAGAACACAGAGTTTGAACTTCAAAGAATCACATTGAAGAGTTTCATAGGCAAAAGTTGCTTTGATTGGAGAGGTCTGCATGACAAGACGAGGAAGCAATTCCTACACATACATTGTTTAGAAGATCTTTGGATTGATGTACACATCGAAGTGGATATATGGTGCATGGAATACACTTGGTTGATTGTAAAACAGATTGTGGAATTCACCTTAGTAGCAATCCCTCTTGGATTTGAGGATGGTGATCAACTTTTGGATCTCGACTATATTCAACATAGTGTGGAGAAATTACCCATTCTTCCTCCTACATGGTCATGCAAGGAAAGCACCTCAATTTGGGATCGTTTTCAATCCATTCTTGCTAATAGCATGACTTGGATGAAAAGAAGAGGTCTCAAGTGCATCAAGATAAATCCTGGGAAAGACTTCAATCTTGCTGGTGCAATTGGGTTGAGATCCGAGATAAAGGTAAAGGCGGGACATCATGATCAAAGGAGATAAGGACTCGAGAGTACTTGAGGTAAAGGGGATTGCAACTCAAGCAATCCAAATTGACTAAAGTGATAATGATGCTAGGAAATCAAAGGAGCCCTCACCACTGGTTCCATGTCCTTTTGAGGTTCTTGTAGCAACCTCTCTTCTAGATTCAACACCAACATCAGATGAATCTCATGATTCATCCTTGAGCATGGCCATGGATACATTCTCCACCGAACATCCATCCCTTGAAGATCCTACGGCAATAACTCTAGCATTGCCTCTGTCCTCGGCTGTACCTACATTGGAAATATGAGGGGATTAGTATGAATACGAGAGTGTGTTTGATACATATAGCTTATCAATCCCTTTTGCTTCTACTTGGTGTACGGCGTTGTTTAACGTGACTTCAACTTAGTTTGAGCAATTCATGATTGAAGTTACACATAGTAGTCCTACTCCTATAGCCATTTAGAGTGAGGTGCCCACTATAGTCACTACTATCATATAGGACAATCCAAAGTTTAAGTATGGTGACTACTACTTCAGTTGACACATCTTCTTTCACTGTTTCTCCATGGTTGAGCACCGTCATGCAAAAGAGAGAGAAAGAAGAAATCCCACTTGAGGAGTTTGATAGGCAAATTGCCAGGCCAAGGGTTTCAAAGATTAAAAAAGCTAGGGCAGTATCTTAGGTTGTGGTGGATGATAACAACATGAAAGTATGCAAAAGTTATCGAACCTCTTGTTGAAAAACCATAATAAGAAATGCATCCTATTGATTACAAGTTTTCTAGGGTTGAACCTGGCAAACAAACACGTTTGGGCTGCAAATAAGATGCTCAAGATGCACTTGACTCCTTAGTTCTGAAAAATGACAGATTGTTGGAAAAGAAAAATATGCTGAAAAGAGAGAATGCGCATCTTTTGAAAATAATTGAGATAAAGAAATCTTCTTCAAGTTTTGAACATGCTTCTTCTGAGTGTACTGAAAGAATGAAAAGAAAGGCTTAAGTTGTAGATGAGTGGGTTGCCAGTATTGAAGCACAGGGTGTTTAGATCATTCGAGATATTTGCAAGATGCTGAGGAAAAGAAAGGAAGCTGCTGCCCAATTAAGTGATATTCAAGAATCACTTAAACGACAATTAGAGTTGCTGAACGGAAACATTGGTGCTTGGAAAAGTATGATGGAGTTTGATTTGGATAGTTTATGTGATTATGAAGTTATCTCATTTTTTGAGATGTATCATGATTACAAGCATCTGATGATTAACTAAGAACAAGTTTTGCAATAGCTCATGAAAGATGCGAAGGCAACAGTAATAAAGATTAATGAGCAAGAAGACATGATCAGTGAATGTTACAAGAAGCTGTCATGTGGAGTTATCATTGAGAATTATGAACTCAAGAAAGAAGAGGATATTCTTACAGGGTTCACTAAAGCAATTTTCTTATAGCTTGAAGCGAATGATTTCAATATCAGTACAATGAATGCATTTGCAAGCTGGAAGAATTCACTAGATGAAGTATACAGTAAGAAGGAAATTTGTATCAAAGAAATTTTGGAAGTAGCAAGTACATATCGAAAAATCATAATGATGGCTGAGTAGACTGATGAACCTGACGGTGAAGTTGTGCGTAACTCACTACAGAAATTTGCAAAGATTGTTGAGACTCTCAACATTTCAATTTTCCATATGTTTTAGAAGTAGGATGACAAAGATTACATGTAAAGAGAGATTATGTTGTAAGTACAGGATAAAATGTCCCTGTACAATCAACTCATGTAGTCAATTTGCAATTGCAATAGCCATGCACTTTTGAATAAGTCAAAATAGTTAGTTAGGAGTTTGTTAGAGAATAAGTCAAAGTGGTTGAGAGTTCCTCGTTTGCCTCCAATTTTCTCTCTTCTATTTTCCTATATAAAGGAGAAAGCTCATTGTAAATAATCATCTTTTGCTTTATAGAAGAAGGTTGGGCTTGTAACTTGAAGGCATTGTATTTCTTGTTGCAAATATCTAAAGTGAATAAAGGAGCAAGTTTTACCAAACTTTGTGTTGTGAAGCTTGGAATTAATCTTTGTTTCTTATGTTGCATTGATTAATTTGTCTTTGTTACTTCTCATTTTGTGAAGTGTTTGCGCATTTGGTGTTGTTCTTGACAGACTTTGAGGTTTCAGAGACAAGATTTCTATAGTTTGATAGTGGCGGCAAGTATTAGGATTTAAAGACTTTGAGTTTTACTTCTTAGTATATTACTTTATATTAGAATAGTTGAACAAAGACTTTGAGCTTTGTTAGTTGTTTGCCCTTTGTTCATGAAGGTTGTTTGTAAGAGACTTTCGGTTCTTTGTAAAGACCCAAATTGGCTTCCAATTTGCACTAGTTGTTTTTGCAATTTCCTCAAAGTTTACTAATTATTGTATTGAAATCAGCAACTTCAAGAAATTTAAGATGAAATATAGATAATCAGACTGTAACTGAATGATATACTTTGCACTTTATTTTGGACAAACATCAATCAGAAGAACAAATTTATTTTATTGGCACTTCAAAAGCAAGTGTTTTTGGCTAGCCGACCCACCAACAATGCCTTCTATATTATCACGTTGGCTCCTCAATTCTAAATGGCAAACGTAGATGAAGGTTGCTATCCAAAAATGAATTCCGTGCCTTCCTTCAAACACAAATCAATGCCTGAAATGGAATTGCAGGCTGGCCACAATTACGGGTGCTTTGAGTGATGGCATGACTTCCAAAAGAGCAGCCACAGGTAACAATTCTACGTCCAACAGCTGGAATAATGGACGCAGGTCTGGAATTAAGCCGTCTGTAGTCCCCAATATGCAATGCTACCCTCTAGGGCACAATACTGATTTCACAAATGCTGCCACACTAAAATGCCGACCTCAGAAAACCAAACGTTCTCCACAATCAGAATTCGCAATTGCCAGTTAATTCGAATTACTACAATTCGAGATGTCCACAAATATCTCTCCTTAGCCACAAGGATATAGTAGGAGACTTAGCCAATCTATTTGCAAATGCAATTCTTAAACCACCTTCAGAATTCAATCTTTCAGCCAAAAAATAACTCCTAGCCATAGGAAACATAGTTAGGGAGATATAATAAATTTTCAGAATATCACAAATCACTATACCCCAGTAGCGAATTGCCCACTCAACTTCAGACCCTCATACGACAACAAGGGCGAAGAAATTAGAATTCAGGAAAAAGCCACAAAGGCAACAAAAGAAAATTAATTCTCAAGCATGCTTTTCCCAATGAAATGAGCTCTCTTTTATAATCTTTCGTTGGCCAAAGTTTCCAAAACAAACTCGACTTCAGAAATTGTGGAAGTTTCCCTAAAGAACTCAACACTCGAAACTTTCCAACATACTCTTTAGAAATATCTCATAAAGTTATTATTATAATAATATAAATATCATTATAATAATACAACTTGATAATTATTGAATAAATAAAAGCTCATGCAATTATTAACCTTATTTATTGCAGGTGATGACCAACTGCCAAAGCCACCCATTGCACTGCACTGCCAAAAATAGCAATTGCCAAGAATAGACTTACTAAAAATAGTAAATCCACAACTAGGACCCCCAAAACACCCTGTTAGCTCACGAGGGTTCCTATGATGAGCTAACTCCATCAACTGCATGGCCTTGCCAAAAACGAGGACATTACATTCTTGCTGTCAATCACACAAGTCAAGTTATAAGTGCTGTCTTAAGGTTGTTCTTACATCAACTATTAAGCCACTTGTATTATTGTAGCAATGGATTCCTTTTGTTAGATTGCAAATAGTAATTGTTAGTGAAAGATCATTCCTGAAAGAAGAGAAATAGATTTAGTGAGCTACCCATTTGTCAATTCCAGTTGGGTTTTTGTTGTAGTCATCTATGGTAAGAAGGGAGCCTCCCCTATTGTTGAGAGGAGAGATTTATCTCACTACATTGTTACCTCAAGTTCCCATTTTTGTATGCTGTGGTCACAGTGGCTTACAAAACTTTTAGCCAACACTAAGCCCTTGTGAATTTGCCCGCTAGAGCTAACTCTTGATATTTGATAAGCAAGTCTGTAGCTTGAAGCTTCCCATGGAGATTCAAACTAAATGAGAATCTCCTCATTTTTAAATCATGGAAGAGGATTTATTGCCAAACCTAGGAAATTAGTGATTTGTAATCATCATGGGCGAATAGGATGAGATACTAACACCAAGTTGGCTGCTGCATCATGATATGAGCAGTGTGCCATTCAAAAGGTGGCATAAACAGGAACATCATGAAGAAAATAACAAAATATCCAGAAGGAATGGTAGTACAACGGATATATCTAGTTGAAATGGAAATAGAAAACCATTCATGATTACCATAAAAGCATGTACATGGAGTGTATATAAGCAGTGGGAGGTTTTCATAGGCCAAGCAGCTGCTTAACAATATCAGAACCCTAAATACCCATTAGTATTAAGGACATGAGGACTGCTTATATTGTAAGTTCATGATTCAATATTTTTTAATAACCGGATTGTCCACCATGATGTTGGTTGAATGTTTAGTGTGTGATGCACAGGCTAGGAGTAGTTCCCCCTCTTGATTGAAAATTCCTCCAATGGCCAAGCCTGGGTTTCCTTGGGAAGCCTAATGGGAAATATATTTTGATGAGATTACTAGTAGACAACTTTAATTTTTTAAATCTCTTTATGCTCTCTAACATCCTGATGATGGATCACAAAGTGTAATCTGAAACGTTGATGCAAAACAAGTCATGTAATCTACCCCTGAAGCAGAAATAGAACTTGCATATGATCAAGGGGTTCCTAGTTCATTCAATCTTTACCCCTTTAGTAAGAATATTTCATTTGAATTATCTTCTTGTAAAAATTACATGGTGGATCTTTGCTTTTTAATATGTTTAAAAACTAACTAATTAGGTAAAAAAGAAAATCCCACATAAAAAAAGTGATTTTTTAATGCTTTACATGGCTCTGTATGGGTTCCTTTTGAACAACTTCGCTTTGGGCGTCTCTATATATTGGATTGTGTTGAAGGGATCAATATTCTTCACAGGTTTCCACATGCATGTTCAAGCATCCTGGTTTTGGTTTCTTTATATGTTTCTATATGTTGTAATGTGTTGATTCTGGATGGGTCAGTGTTTTTGTATATATCGCATGTAATCAATGTTCTTGATAGGCACATCAATTAATTGCCCATTATAGTTTACATTTGTACTGATTTCAATTTATCCAACACAAATATTTTTGTTGAAATACTTCCTTTAATCCACTGCTACTTATGTTTACATAGATTAATTTCTTCTACATTTTATTTTCATTTGAATTGTATGATCAAGTTTTCTTTCCCTGAATTGTTTTAGGTGAAGTTATCAAAGGATGGGATGAAGGAATCATTACAATGAAGAAAGAAGAAAATGCAGTCTTTACAATACCTCCAGAATTAGCATATGGCTCTGCTGGCAGACCTCCTTCTATTCCTCCCAATGCCACCATTCAGCTTGATGTGGAACTCATCTCTTGGACTAGTGTAGTCGATATATGCAAGGATGGTAGTATTCTTAAGAAAATAATCTGTCAAGGAGAGAAAGATGAGAAACCCAAATATGCAGATGAGGTGACTGGTACTTGATCTGAACCCAAAAGCCCTTTTTAAAAATGGTTTGAATGTCAAATTTGAAAATTGGTCTTTATCTTCTTCTCTATTGTACCATTTATTTGAGGTACCTATATTTTGATGAGATGCGATATGAACTATTATTTGCCTGGTGGAAACAGTGGGTTTTCCTTTGTAAATGAAGCTGGGGAATGTATCTTTATTTTTGCATTATTTTTTCTGAGTGTTGAGTCATATGTTATGTTATTATGGTTTGAATTACTACTACATCATGTGATTGCAGTGGGTGTTAGTTCCCAGAAAACAAAAGTGGATGATTTTTTGGCAGAATATAAATGAGATTATGTTTTATCACAAGTCATGTGAAAAGAATAATCATTTTGTTAATTATGCTTCATTTATTGATCCAGTGAAATATGAAACTAAACTTGAGGATGGAGCACTTGTGGCGAAAACAAGAGAGGAAGGCGTGGAGTTCTATCTTAATGATGGTAATGACTACATTTCGTTTGAAATTAACAATCCACACTTGGTGTTAAAGAATTCTTTTTGCAACTGCTAAAGCTCTTTTGATTCTAAATTTTTATAATACTTGTGTGCTGTAGGAAACTTTTGTCCTGCCATTGCAAAGGCAGTGAAAACAATGAGCAGTGGAGAAAAGGCGATTCTCACAATAAAACCCCTGTGTAACTGTTCTTTTCTATTTTCCCTGGGATGTTTTTGTGAATTGGCACCATGCCATCAAATGTGCTTTATCATGCTCCTTGCATCTTAATTTTTGCTTGTGTTCATCTCACTGACTATGAATGCATAATGAAAAATTGCTTTCATCTTTTACGTTCCGCCAAATCTTATTTCAACCAGTGATGCTGTATGTTGGAACTGGATTTCTGGTGTCTTATTTGTGATCATTATTGTGCTTTAACTTTAAGAGATGATGCAAGACTTATTTGATTTATGCCTGGGAGCCCTGGTTCCTCTGAATAGCCTGTCAAATGAGTTCTTCAGGCCTTCTTTCTTGATGGACTAATATTTGTCTTTCTTTTTGGTTAATATGTATAATCTAAAATTACGTTCATTGGATGGATAAAAATAGAAGTATTTCAACCATTTTGGGGTATCCTGTTTTACTCTGGTTTATTAGCTTTTTGAACTGTTTGGATAATGATTGTAATTATTGATGGTCTCTGGAGGCCTCTATCCAAGACCTTCACTTTTAAGTTTTATATGTTATGGTATTTGTCTCTTATTCTGAAGGCAAAAGATATTTCACTACAAGCCCTGTCTTCCCGTATTATGTATTAGATGCAGCAAACGGTAAGTCTCTTTGGGTAGAAGCATGCCTCCTATTTTTTTTCCTGTTCACCAAATGGTCCAACTACAGAACATATGGCGTGAAAGGAAATTTACTTCCTCTTCTCTCACATGTTGCTGCTATTTTAATCTGTAACTTTAGATTTAAGTATTGTTTGATGCCTCTTGCTGAAGAACTATTTTGCAGTGTAGATATGTTGGCCGTATAATTAGTCTGTAAATAGTTTTTAATCTGATATGAATTTGCACAGATGCTTTTGGCGAGCAGGGTAGGGATGCTACAGGGGATTTTGTTGCAGTTCCACCAAATGCAAACCTCATTGTCACTCTCGAACTAATTTCATTTAAACCCGTGAAAGAAATTACAGAAGATAAGCAGGTTATCAAGAAAATCTTGAAAAAAGGTGAAGGGTATGATAAACCAAGTGATGGGACAGTTGTTCAGAGTAAGTGCACATTCCAAGAATTGTCAAATATAGTATAAAGAAATTGTCAAATATATCTACTTTTTATTAGTATGTATTGCTCAGGGATATCTGAAAAAAGACACGGTGTCCAACTTCCAGACAGTTTCTTTGTGTAATATTCCTCATTGATATAGGGTTTATGGTTATTAAGGGTATTGATTGAGAGAAGGTGAATTGACAGTATGGTGACCTAGTCATAATGCATATTGTTGTCAGAGAATGCTAGAAGCAACAAGATTGTTTAAAGTTATAAACTTAAGCTTTCAGTCATTTATCTTTATTTTTTTTGACAACAAATTGAAGTCACTTTTTAAAATTTAGAATGATGATCTCCGACAGTCAGGTATGTGGCTAAGCTACAAAATGGCACGGTTTTTGAGCAGAAGGGATCCGAAGGCGAGGATCCTTTCCAATTTATAATAGGGGAAGGTGAGTTTCAAACTCATGAGATGAAGTACATAAGTTGTTGGAGCTGCAGCAATATGAATGTGTGAAGATAATAACATGAGAAGCATTAATTTGCTTTATGAATAACAGTTAAATGTTGAAGTGTAGTTTCACATTGCAAAAATGGTTTATTAATTTTGTTTTTAATTTGGTCATTCATAGAACACGTTATTTCTGGTCTGGATAAAGCTGTAGCAACAATGAAGAAGGGCGAGGTAGCTCTAATTACAATATATCCTGAATATGGATATGGAATTGTTGACATCCAAAGGGATTTGGCTGTGGTTCCACCAAATTCAACTCTAATCTATGAGGTTGAAATGGTGTCATTTACAAAGGTGAGGGAGAAAAGATATACTGTTATTACAGAGTATACAAGTGAATATTTGACTTTTATGCAATTAGATTTTGCACATTCCTCTGGATATATCATGGGTAAATATATCTTTATTCTAAGCACATTGCTTAAGAACTGGAGTGGTCCTAGTTTTTTCAAAGTCTATGACAATCTGTTGTTGCTAAATTATTACAGTAAAACTCAATGGTCCAATGGTGTAATGACAGGAAAAGAAAGACTGGGAGATGAATCCACTGGAGAAAATTGAGGCTGCTAAACAGAGGAAAGAGGACGGAAATAATCTATTTAAGATTGGAAAGTATCAGAGAGCAGCAAAGAAATATGAGATGGTATGTTTGGCACCTAAAGATCTCTAGGATATATGCAACTCTTTGGGGATAAAGTAGACATAAGTGTTGTTTTTGAGTTCTTTAGTTTTCTTTGGTGACAAAGCACACATAAGTGTTGTTTCTATGTTCTAGAGTTTTTCTGTTGTCACTAATTTCTTGAACTTTGGTACTAGTCAGGATTCAGACTTGTCTTTACAGTTATTCGGGCTATAAGAAGTCTTTTGTCATTTGAACCAGGCTGCAAAATATGTGGAGCATGAGGAAGAGTTCAATGCTGAGAAGAAACAATCAAAGGCTCTTAAAGTATCTTGTTACCTGAATAATGCAGCTTGCTGCCTTAAATTGAAGGACTTTAAGGAAGCAATTAAGCTATGTTCAGAGGTAAACAAATGAGCTGTCAAGAATTCACAGTTTTAGAGCTCATAATTTTGATGCACGTTGTAGTTTAAATTCACCCTCTTATGGTATTCAGATAAAAAATTCTGTCATAACTAGCTTGATTAGCAGGTTGACTGCGGATTGTTGCAGTAAATTTACGTACTTGCTGGGCTGGTATCATGACTATGAGTAGCTTTTGTAGATCCAATCATTAGTAGGTTTGGTAGGAGCAATTTATATTGGTTACAATGTGTTTTTTCAGTGAATTTTTATAGTCTGTAATCTCAATAGGTTGTCAAAGGGTAATTGCAAAATTTTATGCGGTGTCGTGCAATCTACAGGTCCTGCAGCATGAATCACAAAACATTAAAGCCTTGTATAGAAGAGCTCAAGCATACATGGAGACGGAAGATCTGGATTTAGCTGAACTAGATATCAAGAAAGCACAGGAGATAGATCCACAAAATAGGTACACGAGAGAGATCTTTGGCCTAAAATATTGAGCTTAACTAGCTGAAGTATGAATTTCTCAAATGCAGTGCATCCTTTTTTTCGTCTATGTGCAGAGAAGTGCGACTGGAGTATAAGACACTAAAGAAAAAGCAAATTGAACACAATAAGAAAGATGCCAAGTTCTATGGAAACATTTTTTCAAGACTAAACAAATTGGAGGATTTTGAAGCAAAGGTATTGATCCAAGTGAATGGCCCATTTTGAGAGCTTTATGAATGCAATTAATCAGCGATGCCTGCATATGCATTATTTGAGAATTTTTTGTTATTTGTTTAGAAAAGGTATAAGGGCCTTCTGTTCTCTTATCATGTCTTCTATTTTAGTGAAACGAACATTGGCGTCAATGTCCAGTTCTTGGATAATCTGCTTTTGATTACTTTAATTAGATAATTTGAAGAATTTTATCTTTAATTCTTCTGTATTCCTCTTGGTGAGAGAAGTTCAGTTTGCATTTTTAAGACCTGGAAATTTCGTCATCCTCAAATATGCCCTATGTTTGTTATACTACAGTGCCCCTGAATACCATGTTATAGGCCACCTTATTGTGGTGGTGTTCTGGACTTGGGTTACACTCAAATGGTGCCCATTGACATAAATCACTATTCCTTTATTTTCCTTGGTTTATCTGTTTTGAATTGTTTTACCATTAATGAAAATTCATAGATCATTCACGCACAATTTTGGAAATTTATTACAACTGTACATTTCTCAGTCTAGTCTCTTAAGATGTTGAAATTGACCATAAATCTTGTTCTGATTGATTTTTACAGAAGGGAGAGGG
Organism: Cupressus sempervirens; assembly: GCA_028749045.1. Taxonomy (NCBI): domain Eukaryota; kingdom Viridiplantae; phylum Streptophyta; class Pinopsida; order Cupressales; family Cupressaceae; genus Cupressus; species Cupressus sempervirens. Next base: position 123,547,634 of record CM053791.1, on the reverse strand, counting down.
TGAACCAATGGACGTGGAAAAAATAGGCAATGATGAAAACACAAAGCCAGAGGGCATGGCTTTAGATTCCAGATAATCCAATTGTAATAGAGCTTGCTTCAAAAGGAGATAATTGTGAAAGTCATGTTGAGGGAGACAAGTTGGCATTAGAATGAGGCTTGTACAATTTTTTTAGATGAATCCACCTGTGATTGTGGGTAAACCTCATCTCTGTTCGTGATGCCATCGTACCTTGAAGGATAATGTAGTATGTTTTATCTATTTCAAATTTCAAAGTGGATAAATATCATATTGTAAACGTGTTATAATACAAAATGGTTTGAGACTAACGGTCAGAAATTATTCTGAAAATGTGAAGGCCGTGAGCAATCAAATTTATTCTATAAATTTTCTGTTGAGCCAGAAGCTGATCTGTATTCCCAATTACTTGCATGGATTTGCAGTGTGTGAATTATAGTTTTAACAGGTAGATAATACGTTCTATATATTCCACTGCCACTATGTGATTTATGAAAGTAAAGATGGTCCGGAGGTAGAGATTTTGTAAAATGAGATTATATGGGGAGCAATAGCGTCCCGATCGACTAATGTATGTTGGAAAGGATTATTAAAAACATTTGAGGTCGTCAACTTTAATAAGCATGATATTATAATTGGAAACTATAAATGATTTGATGTTTTGGTTTCATCTGTAATTGATTTTCCCTGCCATAGGGTGTACTTTTTTTTCTTAAATATCACGAGTGATGTTGGCTTCGTCCATAGGGTGTACCTTTTTTCCTCAAATATTACCAGTGATGTTAGCTTCACCTGCAATTTAGATTTGAATCTTGATGGCAAGAATGATAACTCAACAATTTAACCATCTGGATGGCAAGAATGATAACAATTTAACCATCAAACCATGCTACTATACTCAACACTATAATCATTAAACCATGCCACTATTGGCTTGATCAAATCATATTGATTAATAATATTCTAAACAATATTTCAATTGCAACAGTAGAAATCTTAAAGAAAATGGCAATCATTGCAAAGTTTATAAAGATTAGTCAATCACAGATAAGAGGAAGGGCATGGTTGGGGTTTACTTGGCCTAGTTGTGCATGGCCAAGCATTAACTTTTTTGGCACAAAGCTTGATGTAGATTGCTGTCTAATAAGAGGAGGATAGAAAAAAAAAATCTTTAAGGAAGGTACTTGGTTTTTGGGTAACAGTATGGGCCTTGGTTTGATTTGGGCAAGACATCGGTGAAAAAGGCTTCAATTTGGATTAAAATTTATGAGCATCATTAGATACTAGATTTCCACAGTAATAACCCATCATTTATTTTGCTTCAGGATTCAATCGTGTGCAATTTCTTTTTTCCAAACGATGTTAAAAAACTGCACATAGTTGAATCTAAAAGCTAAAAAGATGATAAGTAGTAGACATTCTCAAAGAAATTGAGAACATGTTAAGGGAGTATGTATATAGCTCATTGACAATGAAAAATAGAGAATTGGTGGCTTATGTAGGATTTGTGTGAATGTGTATCTATGTCAACCCGATTTTTCATGCTATAGGGTTAAGTGAACCTTTTGTTCTTCCATTAGAGTTTGAGAATGAGTGCTTGCTGATTCACTATTTTAATGTTGGAAGGTTGGTTAGGTGTGCACAATCTACGAAAACACAAGAAGTTTAGGAGAGGAAGAGTAAGGTATGGCGAGAAATCCTTAAGGCCACATAAAATTCAATTGTGGTGGAAGAAAGGGGAATTGAAAGGAGGTAGAAGAAGATTTTGGGAAAGATATATTGGAAGGGTTGGTGGTGCAAGATAAATACTTTGCGGAATTGGAATGCAGGAAATAGTTGTGAAAGAGAAAAGGATCTAAGCATGCAAAAATAGTTCTAGTGAACAATGGGTTGAATAACTATGAGAATAGGGAGGTTGAGAAGTAGGAAGACATGCACGTTAGGTAAAAAAAGCAACAATATAGAATGTAGAAAATGGTACTTGTACCATTGTAAATTGTAAGTGTTTGATATGTGTGTATATATCTTCATGTTTGTTAGCACCCACTTTATTGTATTTTCATAGTAAGACTTCATATAACACTAAATGGACACCTAATTCAAACATAGACCATCCTTTATCATTTCAATCTTCTTTAAGATCAAGGCATACCTTTATTTCTACATGTGCTCTATTTTTCCTCCAATCACATAATTTATTTCATCACCTAGGTCCTATGTTATCATTTGTTGCCTTCATGTTCTATTCGGATCTTGCAACCAATTGTACTTCATAATTTGGCATCACCTAATTGTTTAAGACACATTGTCCCAAATTAAGCTCTAATTGGGTGTTCCTAGGAACAATAAGTCCCATACATTTTGTTTCGTGAAGATTGAACCCAAATTGGGACCAAGGCCCCATCTATGTGATTTAGTGAGGTATTTGGATTAACTATTGGCATGCTTGTGGTTTAATCCATAAGATGTTGTGAGAGATTCAAACACCTTATCTCTCCTCATTTTGGTAAACATGATCATTATTACCAAGCATTCACAATCAAGTATTCACGTTTAAGCAATCAAGGCAAGCATTTAAGCATCCAAGATCTATACTTCTCAAGCATCTAAGGTGTTCTCCATGGATCAAGCTTATTTTCATCATTGAATGCTCAATAAAGGAGTGCTCTAGCAAGAAGGAGATACACCTACATCTGCATGCTCTTTCTTCGAAGAAGATACACTTGCATCTTGATGTTCTTTCTTCTTCTCAATCAAGCATTCTAGTAAATTACAACATGCATTACAAATGTTCTGCCTTTCATGATTTCCTTTTGGATTTTGGTGTTAAGTCAAAGCAATTATTAATATATTTGATCACATTTATCTCCCCAACAAAAGGTGGGAGTGGACTTGATTAGGTTACCACGAGGTTGGGAGGTGACTCTCTTACCATTGGGGTCTTCAAATATTTGTACTGGTGTTGGATGTTCCATTGTTGTGAGTGTACCATTATTATTCTTATCTCTTGGAGACATTCTCTACATTCAGTTGATGTATCTATGTATTTGTGTATTATGTATTGTAACTTAATAGAGGTCCTTGTGGAATCATGTATTGTATTTGGTTTATCATTGCATACCCTTGGACATGTGCATTAGATGTCACATGTTTGAATGCAATTAGTGGTATTATATGTACTTTATGTATTCTTTTATGGGATCACCTATAAGACATTCATTATCAATGTGGACATTATACTCGAGATTAAACCTAATCAATAAAACTTTCATAAATATGATTCAATGTTAAGCAACCCTTGAGAAATGGAAACTGTATTTGTATTATTTTATGTGAATGTGATGTGAAATATTATATTTTAACCACAAAGGAAACTCTTTAGTTAAGCGCGCTCAACCTGGAGTAAAACTGGGATAGGTGGCCTCCTAGGAAGTCCCGATGCTTCACCTATGTGAACATCACCTAGATCCAATGTGTGCTAAGTGTTCCATTTATTCTCATGAGCGATGGATTCGTGTTGAATCACTACTCATGAATTATGGGTCAATGAGTTTGACTCAAAAAGCTACACAATTAAATTTGATAACAATATCACAATTTGACTTGCTATGGAAATTATCTCCTACTTATCAATTGATGAGCTTAAGGGGCTTTCTAATGAATGGTTCAAAAGACACAACACTTGGTGAAGGTTTTCCAAATGGGGTTACAAGCAGAGTGGGTTTAACCTTGGAGGAAACTCTGTAGTTAAGCGCTCTCAAGTTGGAGTAGTATTGAGAGGGGTGACCTCCCAGGAAGTCCCAATGCTTTACCTCTGTGGGCATCAGTGAGATCCAATGAGTGCTAAGTGTTCCATTTATTCTCATGAGAGATGGGCTTGTGAATTATGGGTTAATGAGTTTGACTCAAAAAACTACATACTTAAATCCTGATAGCAATACTACAAATATTATATTGCTTTTGTATTGTTATCTTGATGTTGCATAAATTTTTAAGAATACATTTTGTTTGGTAAACTTAGTAGCATATTTAGGTTAATTCTCTTGGGTTCTTTGGCGGGGTGTTATAGTTCACCAACAATCAAAAGAACTATAGGACGTTTAAATGAGACATATTGCATAAAAGGTACAATTTAAATCCTTCATTAAATTTCAGACCTATATTGAAATTGATCTACCAATTCCCAACACATTTAATGATTGAATGGATCTATAATGATATTATGAAGTATCATTTGTAGACATCTCCTATGAATTGACGTCTTTGAAGAGAAGATAATGTGATAGTTGACTCTTTCTACTCTTGGCTCTAACTTGAAAGGACTTAGGTGTTGTAGAAAACAAGCCCCTTCTAGTTGATATCTAAAGTCTTCTAGGAAGTGAGCCTAGTCACTTATAGGGATTAGGGGTCATAGTTGGTGCACATCCTATTGTTGGGGTCCTAAACTTGACAGTTCATAGTAGAGATTCTACATGTAAGTTTGATTTTGAATTTGAATAGAACTTGATGAGGTGGAAAATTAGTCTGAGGATGTGGATCATGCTTAATTGGTCAATTAATGAAAATTTAGGAGACATCCATAGACTTCTCCTAGGATTTGACTTCTTTGACATTAACCATGTCTATATGGAAGGTAACATGATAGTTGAAACTCTAGTTGCACCTACTATAACTTGAAGGGACTTGGGGAAAACATGAGTCCCTTCTTATTCATATCCAAACTCTTCTAAGGGGAGATTGTTATAAGTTTTGTTGTCGTCACACCAAAAGATCGACTTATCAATGTTCTATACAACCACTTTACTTAGAGAATCTGCACGAGGTGTGTAGTGCCTCTCGTGTTTGCAGTTTGTACCTTGTTATATTTTGATCCGAGAGATACTTGTTACTCATGTTATTTTTACATTTGAGATGACCTGAGGTTTAGATGTTATACTTTGATTCCAATATCATAGATGTTAGATTACTATGCTGTTTAGTTGATTATATTTGCACGATGATGCCATTTTGAGATGACAATATGTTTTTTTATGATACCTGGTTATTTGATATTTGGACATATCTCTTATTTGGTTATATGTGGATTTCATGTTATGATGACTTACTTCATTCTTGCTTTGTTATGCGTTATGTGAATGTGAGTGATGTAAATGGATTGTTTCAATATAATTGAATAAATGGTTGAATTAGATTATTTAATGCATTTATTGCTTTGGCTATGTTATTATATGCAAATGCACTTGATCATGTGTTTTAGTGTGCAAGATTCATATCCCTGGCAGTGGCACATGGAGCTAGTGATTCAGCTGTTCATATTTTACCAATGTCGTCTCTGTATGGTCGACGTATCTTATTTAAGTGTTTAAACTAAACCTTTTGGTGATCTGATTAAATCCGGACTCATTTGCATTATGTGACTATACTTGTGAGTGTGTCTGTGCATTTAGAGGTTCACATTTTTCACGAGTGTTGTTAAGGAATTATGTGATTTTGGGTTTAAGGGTTTTCGAGCTTTATTTTAATTGATTTTAATTTCTGGTAGCTTTGTCATAGATGAATTCCAATTACTTGGAATAGCCTGTTTTCATTTTTTTTGATTCAAGGTTTAATTAGGTTACCTAGTTATTTTCCCTAATCAATTATTCACTCGAAAAGTGAACAAGTATCCAAAGAGGAAATTAATTCCTCACTTCTCACTTTTGCAAATTAGAAATTTGAGATTTTTTTTTTTCCAAAATCCTCTTTTGGAGGATTGTGTTTTTGTTCATTGTGAGAGCTATGGGCATAGGATCTTTGTGAGACCAGTCTCGTTGGATCCAACTCGAGGAGACCTTGATTTGCTACGACTTTTGACAACTTCCGCGAGATATTTATTTTATCTGGCTGATTTGCATTTTAGCCCTTTTGGCTGTTAGGTAGGGCTCTCCTATTTTTGCATTTCAGCTCCGTTTTTGTTTCTAGTAGTTGTTTATTAAGAGGCTGAGAACTAGTGTTCCCCTCCATTTCTAATTGCTAGTTTTGACCAATTGGTCGGGTATGAACATTTTTCTAGTTTTTGGGATGAGAGTTTTGAGTTTTGCACTATTATGCTGGCCTTTTTTGCATAGATGTCTGAACCTGAATTTTATTGAATTTTTGTGGCTTTTTTGCCTTAAGACCAAATGGGTTTTAATTTTGAAGTTTGAGTTTTGAGGTTTTTACCTCGATATGTATGTTGCCCAATTTTCTTAGGCTTTCTTGACATGATATTGGTCATGGGCTTGGATCATTCGTAGGATGTCATTTAAACCATTGTTTCACTTTTATATTGCATTGGGATGCATGCCACATCCGTCCTCCTGAGCTTATACTCGATTGAGTGTTATTTTGCTTGTGTTCTCAGCTAGTCCTTGTGTTATGATCTTCATAATGGTGGTGTGCCACACATGAGCATGTGCATTTTTCAGGTGACTTGCGAGGCTGGAACTCCCGTTTGTACTTCAATGAAGTTATGATCATTTGAGGTTGGGTTGGAAATATACATGCCTACGAGCACTCATCCTTGGATGGGCATGGGTAGGGTAGGGTAGCACCATGGAGGTGGCTTCTATCTCACAGCTTGGTGACCATTTCTGTGTGGGTTGGCATGAAGAAGTTCTAACAAGTAATAACTAAATAAAATACTTGGTAATAAAACTAAGATAATAAAAGGACACAGTATGAGAGCCTTCCATTGGGAAGTTGAGTTTGCACAGTACTGAGCTTGGGCTTTCCAATGCCAAGCGACTCTCCATGTAGCGAGTCCCTACATAGTTATCCATTGAGTGTCTGACCAAGACCTGTAGTACTTGCATTGTCTCATGATCTTGGTTTTAGTCATCTTTACTATTTGGCGTGAGTGTTAGCCATGGATGTGTGTTTTTGTGTATTTGTGGTTGGATCATTATCTCCATTAGCATGATAGGAGTGGACCTATGGGTCTCACGTGGTTGGGAGGTGTAGCTACCTTCACCATTGTTGGGGACCGGTGTACAAAGATAGTCTATTATTCCAGTGCGACTGATGCTTGATGTTTCACTTGGTATATTCGAGATTCTAGAGTATGCTTGCTTGTGATTTATGCTTTTATTGGAATGCTTGGATATCATGTTTAGATTATGTTAGTTATTTTATGCATTGCTATAATATGATGTTTAGCATATGATTTGATTAGTTGGAATATCTATTGATTTACTTGTTAGCACGTTATATTTCCTTGCTCTTATGATGTTATTACATTTATTAGTGACACCCCTCATAAGATAGCTCCAACTATCAAGTTGGCAGTTTGGGATGTTATGCGTAGCGGATGGCTAGGACCTTCGAGGTCTCATGATGCTATTATGGTTGGGAGGAACCACACAAGTGTTTATTCTATTTTTTACATTGAAATATTTCTTTCAGTACGCTTTCTTTACTATCGTGGTTTAGATGGTTAGTTGCAGTTTCCATCTTGTGATTATTATGTTTGAGTGTCTATGCCTCAATTTGTGGATCTAGTACTCCCCTGTGTGGAGGAATTTTTTTTCCCACCTTCTTATTCTTAGTTTTTCTTTCTTGTTGTTGTGGTTCCTCATGTGAGATTGTACTCTCTCGTGCGAGAGTCTATTCTTTCGCGCAGGTACTTGCACTTCCTCGCGTGAACCTCAACAAAGTACAATGTATTTTGGATACTTGACCAAGCATTTCCTTGCACTAGAGGGTGTTTCCTCATGTGGCATGGTGTACTTTCTCACATGAAGAGGTACTTCCTCATGCAAGGCTGTCAGTTGTGTTTTCTCGTGCAAAAAATAGGGTGTATCTCTGCTATTTTTCGGAGAACACAATTTGGTGTTTCAGTACCCTTTAGGACTACTTGTATTTCCAGGCTTCGATAGATCAATTATTTTATGTTTCATGGTTGTCTTTGGTTTTCTACTTTCAGTTTGTGCATGTCAGTTTGGTAGTGGTGCTTGGAGATTTGTTGGTTGATAGGATCGTTGGTTAAGTCTTCTATTGCGATCCTTGTGATCCTTGTATGTTGATTATCGTGTGCATCCATACTAGTTTAAATGAAAATATATCTTGGCTTTTATCTATGCTTATTCCAAGGATCTCCGGGTGGGGCATTACAAGGTGGTTAGTCCCTTGCTATGAATCTTGAGGAGAGCGTTAACCATTCTGCCAACAATATCCCCCTCAATGTTCCCAAGGATATCCAAACATGTGACCAAACTTTGATACTACTTGTTGCAAGTGTGGTTGTCATTACACTAAAAGATTGACCTATCAATCCAACTTTCACTCTTCATCATTGGATGGTGCCACCTAGGCAAGGGTCTCCCAAAACTCTATAAAAGGAACCCTTGTTCCCATTCACAAACTTATTAGAAATCATAAGCATTCTTAATCATTTGGTCATTTTAGCAATCATGAGAAATCTTGAGCACATTTGAGCATCTATTAGCATATAATTTCCATACCATTGTTATCATGGTTGAATTAGGTTCTTAGGTCATCCACCAATATCTATCAGTTCATATAGTTTTAGAAGCATTTCTAGGTTCTATGAATTACATTGGAATTCAGAATTATCTAATACCTTGAAGCATCTTAAAGAAGGGAGTTGGTTCAAATGTGAGAGATCACAAACTCAAGAACTCAAAGCTAGGAGGACAATGGAGGCACATTACATTTGGTGAGTTGAGGTAAAAGTCACTTTTTTAGTTTATTTCATTTGTAACTCTTCATTGGGTGTGCTTAATTAGATTAGATTTATTTAATTATAGTCTATTTTGCATTATCTCTAATTTTTTATACATTTTTGGTGCCCACCATGGGGACCAACCCCCAAAATTTAATTTTCTTTGTGAATTTTACATGTGCAAGTCATTTTAGAGGTTCATTTAGTACATACATTCATCTTTTCTATGTACTCCCCCATTTTCATCGTGTTTCTATTTTCTAACAATTTTTCAAGGTCTTTCTACACTTACATCTTATAGTGTAGCACTTTTATAACTTTTTGTTACACATCTATTTTCTACCGTATCTTTTGGCTATCTGCTTCCATTCCACTCTTTTTAACAAATTTGTCTTACTATGCATTCATCCATTTGTTTTTTTTACTTTGATTTGATATAGTTGTACTTCTACTCTTTCTACAAATTATTTTCATTTTATTGCATGTCCATAACTTACAGTTGTGCTTGCCACTGTCCTCCATATTTTTTTTTTGTTTTCACACATCTATAGTCTATACCTGTGCATTTTTTTAAATAGATATTTTAAAAATCATTTTCATATTCTCTTTAGATTTTTAAGCACCTAATTAGTCATTGCTTTTGGTGGTATTACTATAGGTTGTTTTGCAAGTCATATGTAGAAGGCCCTAAAACATTTTTTCTAATCCTTGTTTGTTGGAGCTTAAAGAGGTAGTTAAATGAAAACAAAAACTTTTATTTGGGCTTAAAATGCAATATGCTTTTCAATTTTGTTTGTCTTCTTTAGAGTGGATAGTTCTATATATTGTTTTTTGGGTAATAGGAATGTTAAATTTTATTTCCTAAGAGGTATCCTCTCCCCTTGCCTTCATGGATCTTGGGTGTAAAAGAAAAATTCACTAATCTTTAGTGGGTTTGCCTCCCAAAATTATCCTTAGTAGGGTCAATGAGTGGGTACAACCCAAGTGGTAATAAGCCAAGAACAAGCTCTTCTAAACAACTATAAATAAAAATATGTGAGGACTAAAGTTAGATGGAGTGGATGATGTTATCTTGGGGTGTGATTCTCTCCTAGTACATGTGTGGTGCATTAAAACCTATAGAGTGTAACCTCTATAGGCTGATGAATCTCCTTAACAAATATAAGTTGCCAAAATAATAACCTTCTTAGCATGGTGTGTCCTAGAAGAGAATGCACCTGAAAGGGGGAGCCTATGCCTCCAAGCTACTCTCCTATGTGCAATAAGTTAGCACAATTGGACCTAGTCCAAAAGCAATTAAAACATATATCATCTTGGCCTACCATAGGATTGTAAAGTGTTTGTGTATTGCATATTAGAAACAAGCTTAAGACATAATTCATACTATTTTGTGCGTTTGTATATTTTTCTTGCCAAAATACTATAAAAAATACAAATAATATAGGAAAAGTAAAAAAATCCAAAAATTGCCTGTTAATGGGCTTGGTAGGGTTAATCCTAATCTAAAAAGGGATAAGGTGTTTTGGACACCATTAGAGGAAGGATGGGTTAAAATAAACTTTGACAGTGCTGCGAGGGTTAATTTGGGTTTGGTTGTGTAGCGAGAGATCATAAGGGCAACATTCTTTCTTTTGTTGGCCAAAAGACTAAGTGATGGCACGAACAATATGGTAGAATGTGTTGCAACAAATGAGGCTCTAGTATTAGGGTTTAAATTGGGCATCCAAAGAATCCATATTGAAGGGGACTCAGAGATTATCACTAATGGTATAAAGAAAGGGAAGCTAGAAGCATGCCATCTTGATAAATACATTCAACAGATTAGAGGCCTGTTAATGGAGTTTGAAGACTAAGGTTTCCCATTTTTACAGAGAAGCAAACAAGGTGGTAGATAAGCTAACCAATATGGGTGTGAATGTAGCTTTGGGGATCTAGAATGAAATATTTAAAGACCTTAGACTTCTCAAATTTGATTAAAGAGAGGAAGAAACAATGAAGAGGCTAAATCAAAAAATAAAGTGCTCTTGCTAATAATTTTGGGAGCACATATTTCATCATAATTCCATCCCCCTGATGGCATTCATGAAATTACAGTTCTTGAGATCATATTCTCCAGTGCGTGTCAGAGATTGAAATAATTTATTGACACCCCCATGAGAAATTTCTTCTAGATTGTTCAAAGCAAGTGAATTTAAGGAGGGAAATAGGGTATTCCATAGAGTTTTTCACAAGGAAGATGGAAATGGAGGCAAATTTTTTACTTGGATTTGAGAACTAGACTCACACTTATGAAGGGAAGATCACAATCTGATGGTTGAATAATATCTTCATGTTCAATGATCGTGAATTCTTGGAGGGCATACAAAAAATCTACGGAGTAGAGTACCAAGACTCTTATTGGAAGTGACACTCTAATCTAGATGTGGCTTCACTTTTCATGGTGCTAGCACTGGTGGTGAGTGATTCCGAGGAGGAAGTTTGCAGTGTTGTGGCAGCTTGTGTCGACCCATAATGGCTACAGGGGCTGGAAGAAATAGTGAAATGCACTGTGTTGGGTGTGGGATTGGAGATGGAACAAGAGCCATGGCATTTGATGGGGGGTGGTGAGACTTCTTTACAACTCATGGTCATCTGATTTTTTGCAAGCCAAAAAGGGGTGCGCTCCCCATAGGAAGAGAAATGATGGCAAAAAATAGTGGATTTCCTTGAGGCAAAGATTTAGGTGTCAGCTAAGGATAGACATGGTTTCATGAAGGCTACACCACGCATGAGCATTTTAGCTCGAGGACAACCCCTATGACATCAAATAGTGAGGAAGAACTAGAAGGGAGGGGGAGAATCCATTGTGCAAGGCATGTCGGTGGACATTTCCTTGATAGAAGAGGCTAGAGTAAGCAACAAAAAGTGTTGCCAAGCTACCACTTTGTAGGGGAAGCCAAGGCCGAGGTCAATGCAGGATGATCAATCCACTCCAACCTTCACATGGGAGGAGGTGGCTTGATGGTTCAAAGATTAGCCACAACTGGTAGATGAAGGAGGATAGTGCTAGTTCCTTGGGAACCAGAATGTTACTTTTTGGTGGTTTAGTGGCTTTGGGATTTTCGTGCTTATGGCATGGTTTTTATGCCCAATTTTTTGTTCTTATTGTATGTTCAAATGCTTATGTATGGTTTGGGGGTTGGGTAGATATAAGTGTGTAAGGATTTTGGCCAAATTATGCATATGGTAATATATTGTAAATCTTCTTTTTCAATCAATACAAAATCGTAATGTTACCTATCAAAAAAAAATTCCAAAAACCAAAAAAAGAAGAAAAATTTGTTAAAACCATCAAATTTGTGCTTTCATTCTGAATAGTTGCACTTTCTTTATTATATTTGTGCATATGTACCTATGCTTTTATAATCACCAAACCTATGCATTTGTTATGTTTCACTACACATTTGTTCATTTTGTTTGTGCATATGGTTCTACCCATTAGCAATGAGCACATAAAGGTATTTTTAAAAAATAACAAAAATAAAATTGTATACCCATTTAGCTTCTCTTTCCAGTGAGATAAACATTAGGGACTTTCAGACAGTGAAAAACATAGTTTGAACATTATCTACACTTTACATCCTTCTTGTATACCAAATGAAAATAAATAAAAATCAAATCAAACCTTACTAACAAAAATAATATCTTAGTGAGCTTTTCTTATCAAGATTTATCATCCCCATTATTGAAAGAAACTTAAATTAAAATTTTGAACAATCTTTGTCAACATCATAGTGAGTACCTATCTCATATAGACATATTTTTATTATCAGCCAAACACATGCACCACTTTAGAAATCTTCATGTTTTGTCCATAAAACGTTCATCCAATTAACATCATCATTTTGATCTTTTATGGTAGTTCAAACTAGGTCTTAAAAATTGAAAGCACATCAACAAGATAACATGGAAGGAACAAGTGACAATGTAAATCCTTGACCAACAAGACATGTTAGGATCTCAATGTATTTTATGGATGATGAATAAATTGAAGATGAAATTAAGGATGTCGTGAAAGACCCTAGGTTTCAAAAGAAAATGGAAAATATATTAGACCTAGATAAAGAAAGTTATATCCTTATACTTGCACAACAAGGTGTTAAACTACCAACTAATTTTGACATAACTCAACTTAAGAACACCTCTAGTGAATGGGAACTTCCTCAAAAGGGTTTAACCCAAAAAGATCCTCTTTAACAAGGTTCAACCTCACAAGGCCCTAATCAACAAGATCCATTAGCACAAGGGGTTTTTCCAACAAGTTCAAAATCAACAAGATCGAACACAACAAGGTCTTATTCAACATTTGAAGTCCAACTTTACAAGGTCCTTTACAACAACAATTTTCAACCTCCTAAGGTCCTATTCAAAAAAGTACAACTTTACAAGGTCTTTTACAACAACAAGGTTTAATCTCCCAAGGTCTTATTCAAGATTCAACTTTACAAGGTCCTTAAAACAAAAAGGTTCAATGTTCCAAGGTCCTATTAAAAAAAGTTCACTATTACGAGGTCCTTCACAACAAAATTCAACTTTGCAAGGACCTCCTCAACAAGGTTATACCCAAAAAGGCTCTTTTCAACATGGTATAACCCAACAAGGTCATATTCAAGTTTTAACTTCACAATTTCCTATTCAAAGTTCAACCTCACAAGGTCCTCATCAAAATTTAGCTTCACAAGGATCTACTCAACAAGGTTATACCCAACGAGGTTATTTTCAACAAGGTGCAATCTAATAAGGTCTTATTCTACAAGGGTTAACAAGGTCCTTTCCAACAAGGTCATACCCAACAAGGTCCTACTTAAGCTCATACTCAAAAAATTCCTATTCAAGGTTATATCCAACAAAGTCCTCATCAACAAGGTATTAACTTTTATAATCCAAACACATATGGTTCCAATACTCAAGGATTTAACACACAAGGAACCTAGGGAATTGACACCTGAGGAATGAACACCCAAGGGTTTAACATACAAGGAAATAAAGGTTCAACTATCCAATGAAACACATCATATGAACCTACTTTATCTTTAGACCCTCTTATGTAGTAGATCCAAATTCTTCAACAATAAATTCAAGATATTCAAATTGGATCTTCAACTAAGACATACACTTTAGAAGAAATATGTCCATATCCATTCGATAAGAATGTAGTGATGGTTCCCTTTCCTTCTCACTTTGAGGTAAAACAATATTAGAGAATTATGTGTTGTTCACTTGAAGTAGCTCACAATCAGACTTACCTTATGAAATTATTTAGACAAAGTTTGGGAGGCCAAACTATGGAATGGTTTTCTAAGTTACCACATGGTATTAAGTCTTTCAATGAGCTAGTTGGCATTTGTGTGACACATTCTTTGTAAAAAATTAGATATGAGGTAACTATTATTGATATTTGCAATGCAAAACAAAAGAATGGGAAACCATTTCTCACCTTCTTACAAAAATGAGGTTATTTTATATCAAAATATCCAAGAATCATACCTAAACAAAAAAAAGATGAATATCTTTGCACATAACCTCACAATAAGCTATAGAGTACAACTTCATTTGCTCCAAACAAGGGATAACTTTAAGAAACCTCTCCCAGAAAAAAATACCTAAAATGTTGGCAAATCCAACATTATATGAGTGGGAAAATTTTCATGTTGAGGGGATTTTTTTTGGTCCATGTAGGGAAATAAAATATTATATGTTGGCAATTTTTTCCTTGCCCTAACAAAAATTATTTTAAATGTGGCAAATTTTAAAAAATCGTTACTGACACATAAATAAATGTTGGCCAATTTTTCTTGCCAAAATTAGTTTGTAATGTCAGAGGCAAACTACTTGTTTTGTAGGAAAATTAATAATAATGGTCTTCGCTAATCTTTAGTGGTAAACTGAAAATTGTTTAATTTGAAGTGAATTTGCCAAGTGTAGTGGCTAGCGACCTTTAAGGATTTATGGTTACCAATTGCATTGACTAGTATATTATCTATTATTAATAATGTTAGTGCCACCATTACCAACTCATCTGCCATCATTTTGGTATCGTTAAGTTAATATGTTACTTTTATTGACCATTGATTAATTAGAGATCAACAATAGAAGATGCATTTCGGGGCTAGTTGCTCAAAAAGACCTGCAGCTGCATGAAATTCTCTAGAATGGAGACACATGACAAGTTTTGCATGAAAAACATTAACTGGAATGTAGTGAATGTCAAATCAAGATTAATATCATAATGTGGAAATAATAGTTTCAATTAATACATTCTATTACCAACCAACTTGGCAAACACTCTGACATTAATGCAAGTACATTTCCCACACTTGTGAATTAATAGGAATACAAAAAACTAAAGATATGAAATATCAAAAACAATTTAATGCAACTACTATTAAAAAGTCTCTTCAATTCCTCTTTCACTATCATTTATCAAATTCTCAATTCTATATTTATTTTTCAGATCTTGTAGTTTGCAGATTTTCTTTGGTGTAAACTGTAGATTTTTTTCTAGACTCTAGGTTTGTCATGGATACATCAATTAGGTTGAAATGACACACAATAGATTTGCAAAATTTCTTTTTGGGCATGATTGTCAAGGATGTGCTAGCTATGATTTTCAAGGAAGATTCCATTGGGCCTTTGTTCCACTATGCTTTGTTGATGGTCCTTGGCTATGAATTCTTAAGAAATGAGAAGAGGTACCATGTGTCAATAGACATTACCTCCCACTTTCTCATGTCTCTTCTTGACCTAGAAGGCAATGAAGTGGGCATTTTGATGCTTCTGCATAATGTTTTTAAGGACTTTTTTTAGAACACAATGTCAAAATCCTTGTATTGGCCGAGTAGTTATTAGACTTTGGCATCCCTTTTGTAGATGTAGCAGATAAGTGTTGGGAGCAAGGTATAGAAAGAATTGTATAGAAACAACCCTTCCTATTGGACATGAATGTACGCCAATTGACTCGCCATCAAAAGTGGTGGTGGCTTAGGTGGGATTTTTTTATAGAAGTGGTTGTTGTTGGACGATGTTAGTGATACTGACTTCACATGGTTGTGTGAGTTCAATGACATTATAATCTCCAAGAGATTCCTCGCGGAGGGGCTTGAACACCTTTCTAATTGAAGGCTTTAAACCCTCACTTTGTTCCCAATTTCTTGTTACCTATTTTCTATTCTGTGAAATCTTGTTCTTTGACACCTTGTTTTATCAACCCGTACCCTTTGCAAAAAATGTTTTAAGAACTCTTTTTTTTTTAAATTATAAAAATGAGTAGTAGTTACTTCAAATTGGGCCTTACCCTTGAGTGTAAATTAAATAGTAAAATCAGGCTGATTTAATTAGCTATTTTGAGTATCTATGCTATGAATATGTACAATCTCAAATCTAATTAATGAAAACAATAGTTTTTGGCTTCTCAATTAATTATTCCTATAAATGTGTGAATTGTTGTTCAATTTTTTTTACAAACTAAATTATTTGGTTTGAACTATAATTGTTATAGAGTGATATTGATGAATCATGATTTTCTAAAATGCAATGTTAAAATGTTAGTTTGTGACTCTATTATAAAAAAAAATTGGTTGACTACCATAAACAAAAAAGGGTTTCAAAAATCCCTTTATGGTTTCATATTTTAATCATGAATTTTAGTCAAAGATTATTCAATTGAAAATTCTCCAATGAAAATTTGTAATATGTATATGTATGGCTTGGATATTTGAAATTTGACAAAATTTTGATAATTCATGGCAAATGAATGTAGGGCTAGACAAGTTATAAAATTATTATTGATTATTCGAATTTGTAGTTAATAGTTATAATAGTTTTAATTAATAAACTTATGATACATATAACATCATGCAATTTATATTGTATAAATTATATTGAAATTTGATTTGAAAATAAAAAGTTCAAATTATAACTTATATACAAATGTTCATATAAAATATTAAATATAAAATATAAAATTATTAATTCATTACTTCCTATTTTCAAATCTAAATTTATTTAAATATAATCATAATTTTTTTAATCATATTTTGAATTAACTAAGTTTTTTTATGGTTATTAAAATTAAATTTATCATTATCAAACAATCATTGATTATAATCTAAATTTATATAAATATCATCATAATTTTTTAAATCATATTTTGAATATTTTTTTAATTAAGTAAAAATGCTACGATTATTAAAATATGTTAGCATTATCAAGCAATTATTGATCGATGATTATAATTGTATAAATATTATAATTATCAAGTAATTGTAATTTTATATTTTATATTTTTCATTTATTTTTCATGTTTAATTTTATTCTAATCCAAATTAGGGGATTTTTAAAAGGTTTAAAGTTTAAATTCTATTATATCCTCAAATGATTAAATAAAGTTTAAACGTGACATTACATGTTTCAAGTTTCAACAAAAAGTTTTAAAGTAGTGAAATTTAGTATATTAATATAAATATTTTAATATTTATTTGGACAAAAAATTATCATTTGTCAAGAAATTTAAATAATTTGTATGTTTTAACTAAATGTGTGCACTTTGTGATTTAAATACTAGTTAATATACTAAATATGTGAATTAATTTAATGCATTATACATAATTTAAATTTAAATTTGCAACAATAAGACAATTTAGTATTTGTTATGTGAAAGGTTTAAGGTATTGATCTAGACCATCGAATGAAAAATAGATCAATCACCACAACTCTATTTTGGGCCTAATTTTAAAAGTTCTAACTGAAATTCTATTTCTCCCCAAAACTAGGGCACATGTCCCAAAATCACTCAATAGTTAATGTGATAGTTGTAGTCTTTCTTATGTTTGACCATTGATTAAAAGAATGATCGACACCTCGAGATGAATTTCAAATCGATTTGGGGAATGTTTTCCCTTGTGCCTAGATTCATCCAGAATTGTGACACATGTTCGCTCATTGATCAATTAAGTGTCAGTTAAAATTTCCAAATTGCATGTTAACAAGTGATGAAATTGACAACTATACTCTTTTAACAACAATTTGTTTAGTCTTTGTTAATCCCAATCGTTAAATAAAAGAAAGATTGACCACCCAATATGATTTTCGGGTCAATTTTGGGAATGTTATCATTGTTGGCAAGAGTCATCTAGAATCGTGACACGTGTCATGAACACATATCTATGATACATCTCACAATTCTGAATGAGTCTTGCTAATAGTGATAACATTCTACAAATCAACCCGAAAATCATATCAGACTGTCAAATTTTAATTTCAAAATTTATTATTTAATTTATTTAAAATGTACAAATGTATTATGTAATTAATTATTAGTTCTTATCATTATGTACTTTTTTGTTACTATTAATATTAGTAATGTCAGTAGCTTAGTAGTTTTAGCTTACATCTACATGTATATTATACATACTACAATACTTTAAACCATTAATTAATTACATTTTAACTTTTCAACTTTTTCTTTTATGTTTTTAGAATATGAAGTTTTCGAGAGTCCGAGATTGTAGGGCTTTCAACTTTTCAAAGATCGTGATTGAATTCTAATTTCTATTTTGGAGTCTAAAACTTGAGGATTACAAGAGAGCATTAATTATCTAAGTCTCAGCTAACATCAGTATTATCGAATCTTGATTCTGGATATTTAAAATTTTCAATTTTTTTGTAGTTCACTTGCAGCAATAGAAGTCTTACGTTTACACTTTACAATTTTTTAACAATTCACTTGTAACAATATAAGTCTTAGGTGTAGACACCTAAAAACTTTTAGAAAATAAAGTATTTTTATTTTCTGAAAAAGTCCTGATGACATCATCATTAATTAATTAATTAATTAATTAATTAATTAATTAATTTTTATGCCATTAAATCCCTTTATCTTAATTAAAAATATTTAATTAAGGAATCCCTCCCAAAAATGTTTAAATCTTATTTAAACATTATTTCCTTATTTATTAATTATTTAATTAATAAATTGACAAAAATCCTAAAATAAATAAAAAATTTATTTTTTGCCCAAAAACTAGACCACTAACCTCTTCCAAAATTTTCTAATCCTTCTTTAATTTTAATTAAAGGCTAATCCCATCATTTCCTACCCCTAATCCCAACTCAAAATATTTAATTAAAATTAAATATTAATCCTCATGTTTATTAAAAAAGTTTTAATAAATATCTCCTCAACCCAAACCCTTGAAATAAATAAAACTTTATTTATTTCTTAAAAATCTAATTTATTCTCATCCTAAGAAGTTCTAGACTCTTCTAGAAAGTCTTCATCCTCATCCTAGGAAATTCTAGACTATTCTAGAAAGTCTTTATCCTCATCCAAAGCCTAGACTCTTCTAGAAGATGTCTTTAACCCTAATCCTAATCCCCTCCTAACCTTGTCACATTCACTAAGCATGGGTTAAGACTTACTAACCCAAGCCAAAGTTAACAAATATCTCCTCCTTCACCCACCCTCATTAAATGCCATCCACTTGCATATCCCTAAGCTAATCCTAAACCATCCTAATCCATCCTCTAATCATTTGCACAAGCCTAAGCAAGCTTAGAACCTTCCTAATCAAGTCCAAGTCGAATTTGCTCTCATCACCTTCAAAATATCTCAACCATAAAACTTTATGAAGTCCACTAGGTCATAAATGACTCTTACAACCCCTTTTATTGCTCTTACAAGTCATTATGAGGGTCTTTATGAAGATTTTATCCCTTGAGCCTCCTTTGTTGACTCATCCTTCCCCTTTCCTCCATCCTCTCACCATGTGACATGTGTCACTCCTTGATTGGCTATAAGGAAGCACAATCCATGTGCTCTCTTCTCATGCAATCTGAGCCCTCCATGAGCTTTTTTCCATCCTTGCATCTTAGCCCTCAATCCCTCAAGCCTCTTGCCTATAAATTGGATCCTTCCCCTTTGCAAAATAACACAATCCATGAAGTAAAGTTATAATGCTATTTTGAGAGCCAAATCCATACTAAAGCCATCTATCCACACCAAAAATCCACAATCATCCATTGAAGCCCTTTTTGAAGCATAAAGCTTGAGCATACATCCTATCTATTTAGACAAAGCTACTCAACAAGAGAACTTCTTATTGAGAGAGTCCATTAATGGCTCATATTCTCAATTGAGAGTTCATCTTAGTCTATCTTGAAGTTTATGAATTTTGTTTAGTTTGTAGAAGCTTTATTTAAATTTGGTTTCTATTAGCATACTAACATTGTTCATATACATTTTGGCACGCCCGGTGGGACCCCGCATGGGTCATCTTCATTAGCTTTTTTAGTCAAGTTTTGTATGTCATTTACTGATTTTGGCTAATTTTGCTTGTTTTTGTGATTGGTAGGATTGTATAAATTGGTTTTGTAGGTCCACATGAGCATGAAGAAGACAAAGGAACTCATAGTATATCTCATAGTGTTTGCAGATTTTTCAAGCTTATAGGTGGACAAAGAACTTGGAATTCTTCTTCCTCTTCTTGTCTATATTCTTCTTATTCCATCCACTTCTTCTTCTTCTTCTTCTTCTTCTTCTTGTGGGAGATCTTGGCCATTTTTTTTTTAAGGAAGCAAAATCATACACACTTCTTTTTAGTGCTTAAAATGAACTCCCAAATCATACTTAAATCCATTAAAAAATTAAAAATTTGCAAAAAAGAAAAAATCTTTTAACAAGTGAAACTAAACCAATCTAATCATTTGCATCCTTGCAACATCAAGGTTTTAGATGCATTCATGCAAAGTTAGGAACACTTCATTTTTGGGAATTTAAAAAGAACTTCAAGTTTCCATTTCAAAAGGTTCAAAATCAAGACTAAGTGCACACTAAAATCTAAATCAAACTCAAAGCATCAATAAAGGATAAAATGAACCTCATTTACAAATGTGTTAAAGTTCTTTTAAAAATCTCATGAAAACTAAGAGTCCTAAAAATTTTGTTATTTGTTCCAAACAAATGTCTTGTTGCAAAATCTTGAATGTTTCTTAGGTTTTTCATGCATCAAAACAATCTAAGAATATCATTTTTGGGCTTAAAACATGCAAACTAGAACACAAAATCTTGAATGAAAAGCAAAGTCCAAAGAGTCATTTTCACTTTTGAGTCCAAAACAATCTTGAATGATCTAAGGTTAAAACAAAGCACTTCAAAGTTCTTAAAACAACACACAAAATCTCAATCTTGAATGCTCAAAGGAAAAAACTTGAATGTTTAATCACTTGTCTTTGAATGCATGTTGCTAAACACACTCTTGAATGCCATGGATTAAAATCAAATTTTCCTTGAATGCATGATTAAAATAACAAATCCAATCTTGAATGCCAAGGATCAATTAACCATTGCAATATCAAACACTTCAAGTTTGGGCACTAAAATTGAACAACTATTGACGTGGAGGGCCTCCGGGCGCGCGCTTGGCAATCAAGTTTCACACATCTTTGTTTTGGGCTTAAAATAAACTCACACTCAATCTTGAATGCCTAAAAATCAATGAACATCGCATGGTTTTGACGCATTTTCAATGGCGCTCGCATTTTTTATGTTGACGATCTCTTGACTTTCATTATGCTAATGACGCTGTCAAATTGGAATGAACATTGTATGCCATAATCAAAAGTGTCTTCAATCATAGCTTACAAAATCTAAATCATCAATTGGAAAAGAACTCTACTTGTTGGCCCAAGGTCATCTGAATCTTCTCTCCCCTTGTCGCCTTTGCAGGCCATCTTGGGTGCATAAGACTAGGATCCAAAACCTTGTTTTTAGTTTTAGGAGGCCTGCTTGGGGATTTCATCACCCCTTGGAACGACCTCAACTCCAGCGTTCCGGTGGAGTATAAAAATCGGGAGGTGAATCCAAAGACACCTCTCTTGGAATCAAGATTTTGTCACTCGGGCTAAGCCTCAAGGAACTTTATACCCTTGAGAAGTGAAAGAGGAGAAGTGGGTTACTGCTCCTCTCGGCTGTGTGACATCTTTTTGGTTTCATCTACGGATTTGGGCCTCACGTACCTTGCGTATATAGAGGACTCCCTAGCTAAACCAAATTTCATCCTTGTAGAAAGCTTCCTAGGATGTTGGTGTGTTTGATGTGCTTGCTCCAAAACTTTTGTCTGCTTGTTTGTTCATAGCTTTTGAATGAATGTTTGCCAATTTTGGTCAAAATCTCAGAAAAGCAGAAATCTCCCAACTCAAGGCATACTTAGCGTAGTCACTGCCTTATCAGAAAATCATCCAAGCTCCCTCGATGCAACCGAATCTATCTAGTTCTTTGCCTTAGAACAATCCCAAATCCAAAGTCCATCCAAATCATCCCCCCAGCCAGCTAGCAACCCAATCCAAAATCAACCAAGCCTTTAAAGAGTTGTTGTCACTTTGCTAGATTTTGCTATCCAATCAATCCTACCAATCAACCAATCTCACCAAGGTTATCCCTTTGACAGAGCATTGTCTAGGGTAATCCAGCTTTGTCACTTGTATCCCTCATCACCTTGAGCTAAAGGTTGGGATCCACAAGTGGTGAATCTCGTGTCATGCCATAGGATCACTAGTCTATCCTTAAGTTGACACAATCACCAGGAATCCTGCACATAAGAAAGCAAAACTCTCACTGTTTGATAGCATACCCTTGAAGTCTTCCACCCATGAGAAAGACAAAAATCTCCAGCCAATCCTCCTTAGGTCTGTCATATAGCTTTGACTCTCCCTAGGAAATCTTTCATCAGCCAATCCAAAATCTGTGCTTAATCCAAATCCAACCATGAGCTTCCGTGTTCATCCATATGCAAGACCCCATCCCCATCAAACTCATCATCAAAGCATGAAGTACCAATCCTATCATGATGTGTTTGGTCGCATTGTCCTTGCTCCCGCCACCTCCTATTCCAATGATGATGAAAATCTTGTTGACTATGACGGGTATATTGAAAGCCTTAGAAACATTCCCCCAAGCATCCCCCAAAATCCAAGAGTTATTCCAAACTATCTAGTCATGCCATTTGATATTCCAGCTTCCCCTCCATCACCCCATCAACCAAGCTTCCAATCTTCCACCCCCATCACACTGGCTATTCCTGTCAATCCACCTCCACCTTCGACACACAAGTCTCCAAGGAATCTCCTAGAGGAAATACAAGAAAAGTCACCTCCAACAGTCGATAAGCCATGTCATCTAATCCAACCATGTGATGAAGCTTCCCCATCTATAATATCACCTTCATCTCCCATAGCTATCATCCCCATACCATCCATCAAATTGCTTAAAATCCTTCCACTTCCCGCAAGCATCAAAATCCCACCACCTATCAAATCCCTCCAAATCCTATCCACATCGCCTCCAAGCATTTCCCAAATCTCTCGTAATGACCCTTATGCATCCATCTTCTACTCACCCATCTCCACTACTGAATCTCCCATCTATCCATCCGTTGCCTTTGAAGAATCCATCCCTTCACCTCCTATCACACCATCCACTCCAAACCAATCCTATCAAGATCCTTCCCAAAAGCATGTTGACATCCCCCAAAGCATAAATGAAGATATCATCATACCATGTCTTCCATCCATAGTGCAGTCACCATCTCCTCCATCTCAAAAACCTCAAGCCATATCTCCTCCACTACAAGATATCTTGTCATCCCACCAGCTACATCAAGATCCTATCCTTCCATCTCCCCCGCTCCATGCTTCCATCTTACCACCTATCCAAGCTATTCCACCATCTATAATCTACCCTCTTGGTTCACTTAGATTCATCCATGGTGGCCCTCTCTCAGTAGAAGAATTAAGAATAGTATCTCCCCATTGCAATACACCTAATAAATCACTTCTACCATTTTCTGCAAGCAAAAAGTTTCCTCAGCTTGTTCAAATGCTCAATCGATGGCATTATCAAGGTCAAGGTTTAGGACCACAAGAGCAAGGAATCAGAGAGCCTATTATTGCACAAAAAAATCTAGGATTTCATGGTCTTGGATATGTATCCAAAGGCTCACCATCTAAAGGTGTTGGTACACCACACCCCCAAACCAAGCCTATCTCCAAGCCCACCATGCCAGCCTCCCATCACTCCTTCAAGAAATCTTATGTCATCCCCCCTCCACCATCTTTGCAACCCAAAACAACCTACCATATCCCCCCTTCATCCGCTAAATCCATTTTGGGTCCCTATGTCCCAAAATCTACCATCCTCCATCCTCCTATTAGCCATCATAAAAATCCTATTCCATCCATTCCTATGCAAGATCAACAAAGGCATATATCAGGGCACATCATCCATCATCATCCCCCTACATGCTCTTTCATATCCTCTCCATCTCACAAAGCTTCTCCTAACCATCTTCCCAAAGCTTACCACAACAATGTAAATGCCAACTTCAAAATGCATAAAGCTAATAATCCACATCCTAGGCAATCATATGTCTATTCTAAAAGACATACTCCAAAAAGGAAAAATCCAATCAAAGAATGCAAAACAATGCAAAAGCCTATGAAAAGAAAATCCAAAACCATGTGGATCCCCAAGAAAAAAGTTGAAACCCAATGCATAATGGCATCCACCATTGCTAATCCCCCATCTAGTGACTCATGTCCCCCATCTCCTAACTCCATCTTGGGTGCCTATATCCCCAAGCACGCTTCCAAAAATCCTCCATCATGCCCGCATCTACCATCTATCCCCCATATGCTCTTTTCACACCCGTCCCAACATGTGCCAATGTTGCTCTTGCAAGCATCCCCATCTCATGCTCCTTTCCAGTATTTTCATCCCTCCATGTCCTACCATCAATCCCATCTAATCTGATCTATTGCATAAATCACACATCCGGTGTACCAACAACTGGCAACAAAATTGAACATTCCAACAGCCAGTGAAAAATCCCAAAAAAGCCAAAATAGCTGAAGAAAGCCAAAATCATTCCAGCTAAGTCCAAAGTCAAAAAGTCAAAAAAGAAAAGAAAAATAAAGCATCCACTGGTGAAAACTTGGCAATTCAAGCACCTTGGGCAAGTACCATGATGAAAACTTGGCAAACAAGCGTCATGCGTAATCCCACCATCCCCAGCTTATCCTATCACCCTCATGCTTTTAGTCATCTCTTGACATCCAACTCCATCTTCCAATCTATCCACCTATCCTCCACCCTCCATCTTCCATCTCACACCATCCACTTATCTCCTGCAGCTTCAACCAACCATCCCAGCTATCATCCATCTCCCTAGCCCCTTCAACTTTTTCCATCCTAGCTTCAATCCTATTACATCCATCATAAGACCTCCTTCCGCATGTTATCTTCTGATTGGGGGCACTATATTCCTTGGAGATCTTGTCTTGTCCATCCTCCCTTGTCATTGGTATCTAGCTCTAGGCTATCCTCATGCAAACCCAATGTCATCTCTTTATATCCATCATAATCCTAGCTATCTACCATCCTATCCAGCCATCTTATCCTGCTCCTCTAGCTATCCTTGGTCACAAAATCTCTCATCATCATTGGATGCATCTTGCCAAATCCATATCTTTTTCTATCACCCCACCCTTAGCTTTCGCATCTTGCACAACATCGAACCATCCCGCTATCCTATCATCCTGAGCTTTTTCCTGCTTGTAACTATCTTGGTTTGTTAGCTTGTACCATATCTTGATTAGCCTGCTTGTAAATATCTTGGTCCGTCAGCTTGTACATCCTCTTTAGCTTAGTACCATTGTATCTATCCAACATTTGTGTCAGTTTGTCCTTGATCAGCATCTTGCACCCATCGCACATCTTGGTTAGCTATTCCAATGCATCCTTTAGCTAGATTTCCTATCACCAAAGTGTTATCTTTCTTAGTTCAGCTTGCCAGACGCATCACTCATCCAAATCCACCAGCTTAGGTGCTCTCCGATAGGTCCTTGCAAGATATAGCTTTCCTCATGTCTGATCTTGGTCCGTTAGTACCTCGTCCTACCCATCTTGTTGGCAAACGGTTCTCTTTTGGATTTTCACTTTCTTTTGATTTGGACTCTTCCCTATTGGGTCTTGAAATATCTTTTCCAAGCAATCTCCTTGTTCCCTCCTCAAGGTTGCCACGATCTTCCATATCATGGTATACTGTGAATGGGGCAATCAGAGCGTAAGGTCTTGATCATGTCTTTTGCTTGTTTTCTTTTTTGCTTGTGGGTTACCCAGTGTCGTTTCCACACTGCTTCCTTTGGGATTCATGTGTGATACTGGGAAAATCCTTGTGTGTTTGTTTCGAGTCATTCTGTCAGTCCTCTGGACAGTTGGTGAAAATGCCTTGATGTTCTTGGTAACCTTGGCAATTAACCAACAGTCCTATAGCAAATCTAGTGCTCAACTACATGGTGGTACTTCTCTTTGAAGTATCCCCCCGCTCAAAAAGCTTCAATGGTTTTACTTCATCTCCATTATCCCCCATCCATATCCAGCATTTGTCTCTCCTACCCCAGCTTATGCATCAGTATCTCTTTGAATCACTCATCACTCTTAGCTTTAGGGATCCACAATCCTAGTCTTAGGGATCCACCAATCCAAATCAATCCACCAAGCCTCATCTTTTGAGATCCACAATCCTAGTCCTAGGGATCTCCGAAACTCATCTTCCACCAATATGACTCTTTGAAATCCTGTTGCATCAGCTTTTTAATCCCCTCATCCATCTCCCTATCCTAGATTCCTTTTTATAGCGCTCTGCTCCTTCATCCTCTGCAATCCCTAAGGTCTTAAGCTTGCTTCCTCTTGTGCATCTAATTCTCCTTTATCATTCTCCCATAGTGAGAGTTTGAGCTAATTTAGCCCCTTCTCTTTGCCAATCTGAGTTTCTTTGCTCATCCGAGATTCTTGTACTTTTCAAGAAGTCATCGAGCCTCACTTTCTCTCCCCGCCGCCTTCTTGAGGGGGCATCTCACAGTCCATTCTCCCCTCTTCTGCTCTAGCCTTGGGCATCTTATTTTCTTATCTTTGATGCCATGCCACTTGCGGAATCACATCAAAGAGGGGCAAAATGTAGACACCTAAAAACCTTTAGAAAATAAAGTATTTTCATTTTCTGAAAAAGTCCTGATGACATCATCATTAATTAATTAATTAATTAATTAATTAATTTTTATGCCATTAAATCCCTTTATCTTAATTAAAAATATTTAATTAAGGAATCCCTCCCAAAAATGTTTAAATCTTATTTAAACATTATTTCCTTATTTATTAATTATTTAATTAATAAATTGACAAAAATCCTAAAATAAATAAAAAATTTATTTTTTGCCCAAAAACTAGACCACTAACCTCTTCCAAAATTTTCTAATCCTTCTTTAATTTTAATTAAAGGCTAATCCCATCATTTCCTACCCCTAATCCCAACTCAAAATATTTAATTAAAATTAAATATTAATCCTCATGTTTATTAAATTTTTTTTAATAAATATCTCCTCAACCCAAACCCTTGAAATAAATAAAACTTTATTTATTTCTTAAAAATCTAATTTATCCTCATCCTAAGAAGTTCTAGACTCTTCTAGAAAGTCTTCATCCTCATCCTAGGAAATTCTAGACTATTCTAGAAAGTCTTTATCCTCATCCAAAGCCTAGACTCTTCTAGAAGATGTCTTTAACCCTAATCCTAATACCCTCCTAACCTTGTCACATTCACTAAACATGGGTTAAGACTTACTAACCCAAGCCAAAGTTAACAAATATCTCCTCCTTCACCCACCCTCATTAAATTCCATCCACTTGCATATCCCTAAGCTAATCCTAAACCATCCTAATCCATCCTCTAATCATTTGCACAAGCCTAAGCAAGCTTAGAACCTTCTTAATCAAGTCCAAGTCGAATTTGCTCTCATCACCCTCAAAATATCTCAACCATAAAACTTTATGAAGTCCACTAGGTCATAAATGACTCTTACAACCCCTTTTATTGCTCTTACAAGTCATTATGAGGGTCTTTATAAATATTTTATCCCTTGAGCCTCCTTTGTTGACTCATCCTTCCCCTTTCCTCCATCCTCTCACCATGTGACATGTGTCACTCCTTGATTGGCTATAAAGAAGCACAATCCATGTGCTCTCTTCTCATGCAATCTGAGCCCTCCATGAGCTTTTTTCCATCCTTGCATCTTAGCCCTCAATCCCTCAAGCCTCTTGCCTATAAATTGGATCCTTCCCCTTTGAAAAATAACACAATCCATGAAGTAAAGTTATAATGCTATTTTGAGAGCCAAATCCATACTAAAGCCATCTATCCACACCAAAAATCCACAATCATCCATTGAAGCCCTTTTTGAAGCATAAAGCTTGAGCATACATCCTATCTATTTAGAAAAAGCTACTCAACAAGAGAACTTCTTATTGAGAGAGTCCATTAATGGCTCATATTCTCAATTGAGAGTTCATCTTAGTCTATCTTGAAGTTTATGAATTTTGTTTAGTTTGTAGAAGCTTTATTTAAATTTGGTTTCTATTAGCATACTAACATTGTTCATATACAAGATATACACTTTACAATTTTTTTAATTAGGGCTTGAAGTTGAATTTTGTGTAATACTAGTAGCACGAATGGACAAAAAAAGTCAAAAACCTCTAGTACGAGTGCAAGAGAAAAGAAAGACATTATAGAACTCATATAAGTGCTAAAAAACCTAGGTTTTACCAATGAATATCATGATATTTTTTTCCTATTATTGATGGAGATTTGGGAATAGTAGCAATTAGACATTCGTTGTTTAATAAGTGGAAAGATCCACATAAGTGGAGCAAATATTTCAAATTTAACAAAAGTATTGGTGCACATACAAATAAAATAGTTTTTTTGGTTAGTGGATTAGCAAACTTGGATGTACCCAAAGTATTCCCTTGCCTAGAAATTATAATGTTACATGCTCAAAATTATGATTGAAATAGAAAGGAAATTGTAAACCAAAACACCCAGGAGGAAATTTCATTCATAACTGAGTGAATTTTGTACTTTGTTAGACCTAGGGCTAGGGTTTAAAGTAGAAAGCTTAAACAAGTGCATTGAGTTGGATAAACTAGCATAGGATTATGATAAGTTGGAAAGAGTTTTTCAAGATTCATATATTAGTAGTTTAATAAACTCATAGTCGTCTACTGATCATACTAGTGTTATTGTTACACTAGATAGATATCATAAGTCTCCGTATCAGTATGATATTTTTGTACCATGGGTTCATAATACTATTTCTTTGTTAGAATTTTTTCTGGGATTGAACAATAACAAGGAAGTGGGGACTAGTATTCTTGAAATGATTTATAATATCCATTGTCAAGGTGACTCAGTCAACAAGGTAGAAGTAAGATATAATTAAGTTTAACACATTATTGAACCTATGCAAGAACAATTACTAATGATTAAACAAAGTATAACTATAGGCAAGATGAAGACATTTAGGTTCACAAGTTGCTTGTGCTACCTTCTTTTATTAAAGCATCACCCAATATTTGAGACTGGGAACAACAAGCGTGATATTGAGGTCTGTAAGTTTGATGAGAAAACCTAGAAGAAATCAAAGACTCCAAGTCCAGTATATGAGTGGACACATAAGATGAGGATAATTGATAGCAATAATAGCTACAAAAATTTTGTAGGCTTCTTTTTGGTAGCTGTTTACCAAAAAATTATAGGCACTTTGTTGCCTAGATTGCCTATCTTGTAAATATTGCATTCAACTGGGAAGTCAAATTGAATTGGCTGATTGGTTCTTCATAAAAGACTACACTGTGTTAATGTTTTACAATTTTGTGGTTGAACCGTGCAAACTTCTAATGCATGTGGTAGAAAGATTTTTTGCATTCAAATATGTATGCTAGATGGAGAGCATAGATGAACTTTTTAGTGGACTATAAAAGAAGATGATATTTCCTTCCTTTCTTGTCACAATTGGAGGGCTCACATTTGAGAGAAAGACTTTCAAAGTGGTAAATGAATTGGTGATTTTTTATAGCTTTGACCTTGTCAGTCACTAGAATTATGATCCATTCAACATAATAAAAGAAAGACTTATTGCCAATGGGAACTCTACAAACAAATATCAACATCAATAGATGATATTGATAGAAAAGTTTAAAAACATGGATTCATGGGATGATGTTAAGAAAGAGATGGAGAAACATGCAACAAAGAATAATATTTTAAAGCAAGAATTGTCATCCCAAGTTACAATATTGCACATATTAGAATCACACAAATCAAAGCCTATGCCATTCTTCAATTTCTACAAGAAATCCATTGAAACTTCTAAGAGATCTATGCCAAAAGCAATTGAAGAGGCATGAGGATTTGAATTATGGTCTCAAACCAAAATGAATGATTTTTGGGAAATGAGGAAAAATATGGGTGAGCCAAAGACTTGAGCACCTTTTGGGGAAATTTAGGAGAATGAACATTTTAGCTATTATTGGAATAAAGAACATCCATCTATAGTATACCAATTTGGCTCTAATAGTAATAGTGATAGTCAAAGACAAAATGACTTTGACTCTGATGAAGATGTTCAAGGTACTCAGGGTCTCAGTTTAACCAAGCCTTGAAGAAATATTGTTAAACTTCAAATGAGTAATTATATTAAAAAAACATATACTAAAGAGGAAACTATGATACAAACCATGAGTTATGCAAATATAGGGACCATTAGTGCAAGTGGTAAAGATATTTGAAATCTAATTACCATACTAGAACCACCCAAAAGTGGAAGTCAGCTAGTCATTGGACTCTCTAATGAGATTGAAGATGATTCATCTAGGAAGGACAAAAAATGTTATACTTCTGAAGGTCGTCCCAATAAAATATTTTTAAATATTGAAATCTAGTTGAAGTTAATCCCACTAGCACTAACACTGGAATGGGTGAACCTAGTGCAAAAAATAAAAAAGTGATGAAAATCACAACGAAAATAATGTCAGTGGTTACTTCACCAATGTATGCACCAGTAGCTTTTGGACAAAACCTTGAATATAGTCCTAAAATAGTAGTATTTGGAATAGGTCATCTTGATGTTGTTGGTAATCCTCAAAATAAAATTATAGGTGGAGTAAGTGTAGCTAGAGTTGGAAGAGCATACAACAATACAAGTGATAATTCACCTTTCAAACACTCAATTGTGTCAGCAAATCCAAATTTTAGTTAAATGAGTTTGCAAAAAATTTGATCAAACAAACAAAAGAAATTGGTAAATTATGAAGATGTTGAAAAATGATGAAGTTTTTGAACATCAAGCATCTAATACTAATAGTATATTTCTATTATATGACCCAAACAATAAAATGATGAAATTCATGGCTGTTTTGCCCCTAGCTAGAGATAATAATCCACCAGAAAGTCTAATAAATTATAATGATGTACAAGTTACCAATTTGCAAATAGATTTTTGGAAGGTGAAAAATATTGACAAAATCAATATATCAAAAGAGACCAAGAAAATGGTATACTTTACACTTCTGAAAAATGAAGAGGGAAAACAAAAGGCTTGCAAAGAAAATAGAAAAGTTATAGGCATACCTTGATAATGTAAAGGCCAATGAGAAAGTAGCAGACAATAGGTTCAAAAAATTGCAAAATAGGATAAAGAATTCTTCTTCTACAGAGACAATTATGTAGCAAGAAAAGATGAATGAACAACTTAAAAAACTGATTAAAGAATTAGATGAGTGTTAAAAAATATTTGAGAATGAAAAAGCCTCTACTATATAGTTGTTCAAGTCTATAGAAAATAGTGCATAGGTAAACAATAAATTGAAAAATGACCTAGACTCTACTGTTAAAGAAAATAATAATTTGAAAATTGAGTTGGAGAATGAAAGGAAAAAGTAATCCTCTACTAAAAATACAATCAGTAATTTGAAGAAGGCATTGGAGAATGGAAAGAAAAATGAGGAGTCTAATGCAAGGAAAATTCATAATTTACAAAAGGAATTGGAGAATGAGAAGAAAAAAGAGGAGTCTAGTGCACACATAATCCATAATTTGAAGAAGAAATTAGAGAATATGAAGAAAAAAGAGGAGTCTACTTCAAAGACAATCCTTGATTTGAAGAAGGGATTGGAGAATGTGAAGAAAAAAATAGGAGTTAATTGCAAAGAAAATCCTTAATTTGAAGGAGGAATTGGAGAATGTGAAGAAAGAAGAGTCTACTCATAGGGAAAACACACTCAATGATTTGAAGAAGGAATTGGACAATGCAAAGAAAATGGAGGATTCTATTGTGAGGAAAATCCATAATTTGAAAAGGGAATTGGAGGATGAGAAGAAAAAATAGGTAACTATTGCAAATAGAATCCAAGATTTGCAGAAGGTATTGGAGAATGAGAGGAAAAGAGAAACTAATTGGCAATGGAAAGTAGAGGAAATATGAAAAAAGAGTGAAATGGAGATGTTCAAAATGAAAAAAAGCATGGAGAATGCAATTACACAAAATATAACTACATCTTCCAAAGACCATCATGTCAAGGATAGTATAAGAAACACGATTAATCTTATCAAATAAGAAAATTAGGTGAAATTAATGCAGAACACTAATAGATTGTTTGAGTGGCTTGATTTTAATAGCAATATTAGAGGTGTCTTTGAAAATGTAAAAGAAATGTTAAGGATAAAAGAAGTGTCTTCTCCAGTTCCTTAGAAAATATTGCATAATAAATTTTGCATAAAGTACAGAGATCGAGTGATGGGAATTGGCAAGCCAGGATGTAATACCCCTCCTTTTCTATAATTGTAGACTTAGTTGTTAAAGTTATACATGACTCTTCAATAGGCATGTTAGCCTTTATTTGATATTTTAAATGCACTACTTTGACATGTTGATTAATTGATTATGTTAGATTGTAACAATTTCCTACTTGTAATGATGATGCCTTAATTGCTCTTAGTTAGTTAATGAAATTACTTTTGTGATGATGCCATATGGTGTATCTTAGAAACATGTTTATTATGTCTTTGTAATGATGAGAAGTTCATGTTAGAATATGATGTTTTTGAATTAAAAGCAGCCAAAACTAGGGTGCTGGCCTGTAAATAGTCACACTGGTGAACTATTAGTAGATTACCAACTACCAAAACTACCCCCTACCACTTTGAAAACAAAAACATAGTTTGAAAAATTAACTAAAAGAGTATTAATAGGCATGACATTCATATTGCCTATATTAGAACTAAAAAAATATGGAAATATAAAAACAAAGGCATAAAAGCCTTAAACCCAGCCAAGTTCCACAACCAATAGAAGAGCAACATGAAAATCATGAAAAACTAGAAGGAGAGAGCCATTAAGGCTTCTTAGCCTCCTTCCTCTCTAGGAGGATATGTAGCAATTGCATGTGTCACTTTGATAGTAAACTTTGTCAAAAGGCACATTATTTCTTTAAGTGCATGAGTTCTTTCCCACACCTCATTTCCAACTGTCTTCTTGATCTCCACATTGACCTCCTACTTTTTGCAAGGATAGTCATTCGCCTACACCATAGTAACATCCTGCACAATCAGGAGGTTAGTGTTGTCCTTGGAAGAAACCCTAACAAGGGAGGAAATTGTTATCGGGGAGGGCACTCTATCCACAATTTTAGGGAATTGGTTCTAAGTTAAATTCACACAACCCAACCCAATGTTGGCTACAACATGCATCATCTCCTTCTTCTCATTAATCCCTTCTCCCAAGCCAGATTGAGAGGAATCTGAACCCTCCTCTTCATTCTCGTCCATTCTTCCCTCTCCAAAATTTGATGCCCTCTCTTTCATCCTATGTTTAGGATGAGCCATATTCTCCAAATCTAAGTCCTCCTCTTGCAAGGCCCCAAATTTTAGCTTCCTTTTGGCATTATATTTTTCAATCCTCCCTGACCTCCTCCTACCCCCCCTCCCCTCATCCTCTAACTCCTCCAGTTCCTTTCCTATACCTTTATGTAGTCTCCATTTTTTTCCAAGGAGGTGGGCTTCAACTCCACAGGGGACCCACTAGGTGAAGGCTATGGAGTGGGGTCTCTAAACCTATGATCCTAAGGGGGACTAGTTGGGGCCAAGGCTTGGGATGGGAAAGAATATCAATCTTAATGATCCTAGGGGGAGCAAAGCATGGTGAAATTGATACAGCTGAAACATCAACCCTTGATACAAAATGGTAAAATTAACACCCTTCCTCATTTTTTCCTTAAAATTAGTAATCGTATCCACTAAATCATGCAACAAAAAGAATAGAATGAAAATAAAGTCACGACGAAGAAATGGTTTAGGAGAGGAAAGTGGTAGTAATAATAGACACCATACCTCCCTTCTAGAGTTAGGTACTTCATCAATATTAGATTGACCACATTCCATGGCTCAAGGAGCTTCTCCCACATAAAACCACCTCTATGTCGAATGGGTTCCTCCCCCTCCAAGAAGAAGCACTGCAAACTCACTTCATCGGCCACCCTAGTCACCTTTTTCCATTTCCTTCCCTTTAGAGAAAGTCCTATTGCCAGAGAGATGACTTCCTCAGAAATATGAAATGAGATGTGATTAATTGTGACTCTTTGGTCCTCCTAGGAATTGACAAAGTGCAAGGAACAATTTTCATTGTACCCATTTAGCATCTCCATAAATGGAATGAAACCACCTTCCTTCAACATTTACCACACCAGCAACTTCCTAGTAGTCTCCTCAATTATGGAAGGCTCAATTTGCATAAGGTCACCACCCATCTTTGTAATTTTCCCTAGAACTCTCCTCTCCTTCCAAACCCAGAAGCACTTGCTAAGAATGACTTCACACTTAGGCAAAAAAAAAACCTTTAAACAAACATAAATGCCAATTATTGTTAATAATAGTAGCAATGCCCCTTGTAGAAATTAATGTCATGAGTTGATTGCCTCTACCTCTCTCCCAATCCTTTCCATCATTCCCAATACTCTCAAACCATTTAAAATTTGAACTTTTACTAATCCCAGTGTATGAGAACATGCTTAGGAAAATCATTAAAAAACCTTTCATCTCAAACTTCAAAATTGTTTCTTTTTTGGGCCATGTGAATTTATTATTACAAGCACCATTTCCATCTCTCCTTGCTATATGTCTTTCATAACTTTTTCCTATCTACTAACTCGGCAACAAGTCACAAAAATTAAAAATAATTCTCCAGCTAGGATTCATCGTGCTTGATTTCTTGGTTCACTAAATCTCTTACCAAATTTTGCAAGGCACTAAATTCCCTCCAACATCTTAGTCCCTTCACATTTAGGCCTAATGTCATCATTCCATCTGCCACCCTATTTTGCTCTTAAAAAATATGATTCAAATCAAACCTATTTAAAAAGACTAATAAGTGTCTAATATCTTCTATCACACATTTAATAGCCCATCCTTCCTTCACGTTACCTTTAACAATTTCTATTATGATATTTGATTCACCTTCAATCTCCACATCTATCCACCCCACAATTATCACCAATATTGAACCCCAATAAAGAGCCATCACTTCCATAGTATTGTTAGACACTTTCCCTAGCTATCTAGAATACTCTAGTAGGATCCTACTCTTACTGTCCCTCACTATACCTCCTCCCATTGAACCCTCCTTTCTGGTAGCACCATCAGAATTAAAATTAGCCCAATTCACAAGTAGGGGTATCCATCGAGTCCTTTTCCTTTCTAATAGATAAATTATTAGTCTCCATTATCCCCTCTTGCATATTCTAGCCCTTGGCCACTCTAACATTTAGCTGGCTAGGGGGAATGTCTGTCTTCTCCACTTGCTGCAACTCATGTTCTCAACCATAAGTTTATAGATCTTATCTATTACAACCTCCTCACTTCTTTCTTCATTCTTTAACACCCTATTATTTCTCTCCTTCCAAATACCCCAACAGTCATGGAGGGGATAATATTCCAGATACTAGCAAGGAGGGGGTGGGTAAAAGGGCCTTGCCAACTCGTCAAAAATTTCTCTAGATCCTCATTAAACACCGAATTCACCTCTAGCTTCTATTATAGCCTCCCCCAAACATTAGAAGCATAATTACAATGAAGGAACAAATGAGTAATATTCTCCTCTGCTTTCTTTCACAAATAACACCTATTAGATAATTGAAAACCCCTTTTCATAAGGTTATCAATAGTGAGTATTTTCCCATGGATGGTGGTCCACCAAAATACATTAATCTTTGGGATTAAATGATTGAACCATATATTCCCCTAGTAATTAGGTTCCAAGGATTTATCAAAAATTAAGTTGTAGGTGGATTTAATAGAGAACTCTCCTGTCAAAGTGGCCTTCCAAATGAACTCATCATTCTAATCCATTCTCGGGAATCTGTACCATTCCAATAGAATATTTAGCTCTTCTATCAACTCCCCTCCATATAGTGCATTTTGAAGCAACTCCACCTTTTTCCACTTCCTCTCTGGGCCAATAAAATTAGCAACCTTATTCCCCCCTTGCTCCTAGAGGTGATTCCAAAGTGACCCATACTTTGTTCTTGTTAACAGTTTATTAGTAGGCCATGGATCCTCCCAGAAGTTAATCTAATTACCATTACCTACTATCCACCTTACACCATCTTTCAAAAGAGTTCTATTTTTCAAAATATTTCCCCAAATCTTAAATCCCATAAGGAGATCATTTCTCTAGGTGCAGTGAGAAAAGTTCTCATTCCCCAGGTACTTGGCTTTTAGAATATTACACCAATTGGATTCGTCCTTCATTAGGTTCCACCCCATCTTGGTGAGTAGCATATTATTCAAATCATATATCTTTCTTACTCCCAAGCCATCTCTACTCTTTGGTTTAAAAACTGTATCCCAATTTACCAAACTTAGCCTATTCTTCTCACTTCCTCCCAACCAAAGGAAGTTATGCTATATTTTT
The DNA here is from genome assembly GCA_028749045.1 of Cupressus sempervirens. Taxonomy (NCBI): domain Eukaryota; kingdom Viridiplantae; phylum Streptophyta; class Pinopsida; order Cupressales; family Cupressaceae; genus Cupressus; species Cupressus sempervirens. The sequence goes on along the minus strand of CM053791.1, from coordinate 123,511,021 downwards.
TTCTAATTTCTCTACCATACACTGATTAATTTTGAATAGTGAAAGGAAATACATAGGTAAACCTTGGAGGGAAGAAATCAAAACTTGAAGCTTACCCACACTACTCATAGTTTTACCTTTCTACCCTATCAATTTCTTTTCCATCCTCTCTAGGATGCTATTCCAAAAGTTGTTACTTACATCTTTCACCGTCAACGGAAGGCCCAGATATGTGTCTGATAACACAATAGCATTTCACCCCAAAAAATAAATGATCCTTTTTTTGTATATCAGGGGGGTGTTGAAGAAGAACATCTTACTTTTATCTAAATTAATTTTCTATCCTGCATTGACCGTATATATCTCCAGGATAGACTTCCAAGCTCTAGCTTCTTCCACCGAGGATTCCCCACTTAGGAATGTGTCATCCACAAACTATTGGATCACCTCTGATAGATATTTATATTATACTTACCCCATACTTTTGTGTGCATGGTGTGTGTGTCTTTTATCTATTTATGTTTGACATGCCTAATATGGTTGAGGGAGAGAGTCATGGCCACCTACTAGTCAGGATCTACATGATTTACCACTCCCCACCATTTCATATTTAAATTAGATATATATATACAAACGCATGTACATGCTCATTTTTTATACAGATTTGTAGGTACCAGACATCAACTTCTTTGAATTGTCAAAATGAGCATGCCCTATCACAATAACTCAATGGTAATAATGGGGAGATAATGTTGACGTCCAATCTCATCCATAGTCTAATTACTTGTCTTGAGAAGGAGGACATGTATCTGACTTTCCACCCTTTTTAAACCCATGAGTTTATCTTTGCCTATATTGTTTGATTTTGAGCTTTGGTCAGATCTGGTAATGTTGTATGTGGATTTGGCTATGTGATTTATTTGGTAAATGATTTAATAATAATATTTGGGTCAATCATATAATATTCAAAATTATTAAATATTATTTGATTAAAATGAAATATTAAAATATGACAATATTTAATTAATTGAAAACTAATAAAATGTATGCTTTGATTTAGAAGTCTAAATAGAAAAATTAGTTAAAGAGAAATTAAAATATCATGATATTTAATTAATTTGAAATTAATTAAATATGTGCTTCAGTTTAAAAGATTTAATTTAAAAGTTAACTTAAGAAGTTGGATAAAACTAGAATAAACATATCAAATGATTAAAGATTTAACACTACTTTATTATAATTATTTAATTAATACTAATTAAATGAGAGTTGCATTTAAATAATAAGCTACACTTTAAATAGTGCTTGCACTAATTAATAAAGTGGAGGAAAAGAAAATAAAAGAACATTTTAATTAAAAATTTTTTAATGTGAGCATGAAAGGATTAAATAATTAAATTAATTATTATTTAATAAAGTTAGTGGCTCTTAGTAATTGGGGAGTAGAAACCCTACTTAGGGTTATGATTCTTTAGTAGAGGGTGTTCGTGAAAAATATGGACACACTTTAATAGGACATTACAGTCAAGGAAACCCATGATAAGCTCCTCAAGAATGAACCTATAGCTTTCTATGTAACGCTCCAAAAGAACAAAATAAAACTAAACCATGAGCAAACATAAAGAACCTAAGATTTTTTTTTTTAATCATCATATTGCAAGATCAAGTACAAAGATTGAATCATTCTCAGAGTTGTAGACCTCAACGTAAAAGAATATATCATCTAAATAAATTTCCATAAAGATGTCTATACATAATGAGTTCAGTACACTATTGATGAACAATATCATTCAAAGATGCCTAGGTCCAACAAATGAATTTTACAAGTATCAAATTTAGTTCAAGAAGTAACTTCAACAGTCTTCCTTGACACTAGTTATTCAACTTGAACACCTGAAAATTACACAAACATGCAACACAACACACAAAGGGCTCAATACACATTGAGTTAAAAAAAAAATGTAGTCAACCTACATACATGTCAGAATACACATATATATAAAACCTTAATGCAGATATCTAACCACATAACATAGTGCAATTCTAATATTACTATGCATGAAGTAACATCTTCTAAACAATGCAAAATTAAACTCACACTAAGAATAAACAGTTAATGAACCATATATATACTGAGGTGTCATCATTGTGGTGCTAAGATATTGCATCCGTATATGGTAAGCCCTTAGACAACACATAGTGGGATTCTCTATAATACTCGTGAAATGATGTAATAGAGACCTGCCCTGTTCTTCGTACTTAACCCTACTGGTTTAAGTCATAGGTAAGGCCAATTATCTTTTATTTATAATTAACCCTCCCAATTCATTTTTAAATTATCACTGAATTTAATTAACTGAATAGAATAAATCGATATTCAGCCACCTTGATATACGTTCACTACAGCTATCCTTAACATACACATTAAACAGATATTCTAAGAATGCACATGTAACTAATAACAAGTCAATTTTCTCATGATATTACATTCTTCATCTTTTAAAACTCTCATCTTCTACTGTCAAATTTGAAAGTAAACTTAGGTTATTTTAATAACAGAAATAAATACTACAATATTACGATCTCGTAAATATAACTAAACTGCTACAGAAGTTTAATTACATTTACCATTCGTAGTACTATACTACTTATCTCTACTATTATAACAAGCTAAGTGTATCCTTCGAATTGACCAAGATAATAAACAATACACCTATGATAATCTTACTTCAATTGACAAATCTTCAAACGTATATCATAAATTTGCTTCACAAAAAGAAATACTTACATTTCAATCACAAACTAAAATATATCTATATGTAAAGAAATTCTGTTTCAAACATTTAATCTCTAAACAATCCCTAAATTCTATAAGGTACTTCATATCCTAAACTAAACATAATTGAATCCAAATGCAGCCAAAAGATCCTTGCAATATCATAGGATATTCAAATGTTTGTAGAAATTTTACCGCTGTTTAATAATAAAATTCCACCTAGTTTTAACTACAATCAGCAATTATCAGGAAAATAAAATATAATATTTGAGATTAATTCAAAATACACTTCACCAATATGCAAAGTAACTTTCATCATGCTAATAGCCAAAAACAATTAAGATGTAAATCCCTAAGCTAACAGAAGCACACAATCTCTTCACATAATGATCTTGTCGATATAACAACATCTATCTATATCTATGTTTTTTGAAAAGAATGGCTTATTCATTTGCAACTAATTCCACAACAATAGTTATTAAATTATGGGATAAATTATGCTGTCGCAGGAAATTCCCTATTTGAACCAAGCTTTCTTTTAGAATTTTTGACAAAATGTCATTTCCAAAACCATCACAAACCATTTGCAAAATTATTGTTTTTAGTAAATAATTCAACCATGCTATCGGATTTGACATACTATTCTCATTTAAAAATAATGACAGAACCCTCATTTTTTTTTCTCATTAACATCATAAAACAAAGTAATTTTCATAAAGGAATTCGAACTAACAATGTTCAGACAGAGTATTGGTTATGATTCATAAATATTTTCAAACATTTCATTACCCATAGAATTGCTATGCAAATAACATGATAATTTAACATTGTTATGGTTTCACACTATCCGTTTGACAAAATGCCTCTGCCCTTGACGGCAGACATGAGCCCGTTATTTTAAAGCATACTGAAGTCTGAGGCTGAGCCACTCACATTTTTTTATAAAATACCAAGTAAGCTAAAGGTATGGGTTCTCACAAAGCTCATACCAATGGAAGCACAAAAACATCTTTGCCATTAACGCAATAGCCAGCATGCTTACTGCCACAACCATATGTTTCTCACTAGACTCAACTTGGAGGTAAACATATGTTTGGGGAAAAGCCAATTAAACATACATGAAGCAACATCCAATTATATTTCTCCATAACTTACACATTCAAAGGTGGATATATGCACAACTATGCATCGCACGCAGTGCCATGCTCGACATATACTCATCCTAGAATGTAAATTTCACAATATGTAAATCTGATAACTATTTACATTATGCTAAATGAAAATAATATGGCATTTGCAAACAGAGCGAAAGAGTAGGGTAAGAAATTGCCCCCTACTTGTAAAACTGAAGATGGAAGATTGTTCTTCAATCCAACTCGGTGCCAAAGCCCCAAAAGCTGAATCCAAAACTAGAAGCAAACTCTACAATGCCAACTCACACAACTCGCATAAGACTTCACAATGGGGTGAAGCAGAAAACCCATAAACAACAACAACCAACTTTTGAGGAATAATCCATCGAGCTAAACCCAATATGCAAGTTTACCTTCCAACCAACTCCCATAAAAATGCCGATATCTCAACAGAAAGTCACAGATGTAAAACCAAACAGAATAATGCAGCCCAGAACTCGGCCCATAATCTGCAAAATCCCAAGTCACAACACAAAATGGCCGACTTAACCATTGGTGCCATAAAACCACATAACAAGCATTCGTTACACCATAAGAATCTTAGTGCCATAAGTTCGATAGTACCAAGTCCACCGCCATGAATTTGGGTCAAACAAAATAACTATGTTTCCCTCCTTCTTTGCAATCGATACCCATTTAGGGTTACATTAATGCTTAATGCTTAAGAGGTGATTTAATTTTTTTTAAACAAATAGAAATGTATATGCCAACCTCCACTAAGGTGTTAGACCTTTTAACAAAAGAAAACACACACACACACACACACACACACACACACACACACACACACATGAATGCAAACTATGGTTCCCTCAAATAACAAGTTAATATGAGTCATGAAATGAAACCATCTCAAGGGTTAACACGATATAATTATTTAATCCCTGTATAGTTACATATATGAAAGTATAATGAAGGATTCTGAATGCATACATCATATTACCATTTGAGTGCATCTGCAACATCAAGTTAACATACATCATGAAACAGAATGCAGAAAACAAAGAGTTAAAAACATAATAACATAATCGATAATCTATCAACATGCAATCAATGATATGCCAAATTCAATTCATAAAATCCTAAATCACATTTATTGCTAAAAATATAGTTCTTCACAAAAAATATGTTCAACATCAGTCTCATGATTCAACAACAGTATTATAACCAAGTTCTTCAGAAATTCAAACATAACATCAGAATGAAATCTTATAATAGCAAGGTCCTAATTTGCAGAAAAACTCAAAGTAGTGGTCAGGCATGACACCCTCCCCCACTAGATTTTTACTTTCTCCTGGAAGTCAGTAAACAAGAACGGATGAGCTGTTCTCATCATTTTAGTGTCCTCCCAGGTAGCAGATGTTTCATCATTGGGGCCCATAGGACCTTTACCTGCCTTATTTCTCTCCCTCTTAAACTCATAGTTTTGCTTTGAATGATCTGCACTGGTTCCAGCATGATTTGTCCATCCATAATCTGCAAATTTTTCCAATCAAGAACGTGAGCAATATTAGGTATATACTTATGCAGAACTGAAACATGAAATACATTATGAATGCATGAAAGACTCAGTGGAAAGGAAAGTTTATAGGCAACTGGTCCAACCCGTTCCAATATTTCAAACGGACCCACAAATTGAGGTGCTAACTTGGATCCCTTTCCATAACGAATTGGACTTTTACGTGGTCTTACCCGGAGAAACACTTTATCATCTACCAAGAATTGACGGTTAATTCTATGCTTATCAACATATTTCTTCTATCTATCTTGAGTAGTAATAAGGTGCTCTCTGATTCTTTTAACTTGCTGCTCCAAATCTAGCAACATATCAGGTCCTAAAAGAGTCCTGTCCTCCAAATTATCCCAACTGAGAGGTGTCCTACAAGGTCTACCATACAATGCTTGAAATGGTGCCATACCTATGAAATTATGATAACCATTATTATAAGCGAACTCTGCCAAATGTAGATACTCCTCCCATTTATTCTGTCTATCCATTACGTACATCCTAAGCATGTCTTCCAAAATCTGGTTGACACATTCAGTTTGTCCATTTGTCTCTGGGTGATAAGCTAAACTGAAATTCAACTGAGTACCTAACTCTCGCTGCATGGATCTCCAAAGAGAAGATGTAAACACTAGATCCCTATCAGAAATAATCTTTTTAGGAATACCATGTAACTTAACTACCTGCTCCATATATATCTTGGCAACCATTGTTGCATTATAGGATGATCTAACTGGGATAAAGTGGGCAACCTTAGATAAATGGTCCACTACCACCATAATAGCATCATGCCTACAAGCTATAATAGGCAATCCAGTAATAAAATCTATAGAAATGGTGTCCCATTTCCATTCTGGTATATCATGTGGTTGCAAAAGTCCCGCAGGGTGCTAATGTTTAGCCTTAACTCGCTGACACTCCAAGCATCGAGCCGCAAAATCTGCTATGTCTCTCTTCATTCTAGGCCAATAATAATGCTACTTTAAGGTTAGCATGCATTGTCTTGACACCTGGGTGAGCTGAATATGGTGCTTTGTGGGCCTCAAACATAACCAGATTTCTCAAATCACCTGACTCAGGAACATACGTACTCCCTCTAAAAAGCAGTAAACCTTCAAAATTTACTGAATACCCCTCAAAACACCCTTCCAAGATGCTGCCATTATCAATAATAGCCTTAACATCCTGAAACCAATGATCTGTGGAAAGGTTCTGTAAAATCTTATCCTTAAGATCCACTGTTAGGATCAAAGAAGATAATTCATGTCGCCTTCTACTAAGTGCATCAGCAACAACGTTCTCCTTCTCTTGCACATAACTAATCCCAAATTCATATTCACACAGGAACTCCATCCATCTTCTTTTCCTAGCATTGAGGTCTGGTTGTGTGAAAAGATACTGAAGGCTTCGGTGATCAGTATGTAACTCAAATCGTTGACCCAAAAGAAAATGTTGCCACTTGGTCAAAGCATGCATGATCGCTGCAAGTTTGAGATCATGAGTAGGGTAATTCACCTCATGACTCTTAAGCTTTCTGGACTCATAAACTATAACACATCCTTCCTGCATCAACACTACCCCTAAGCCATCCAAAGATGCATCAGTGCAAACCATGAACTCCTTAGCTAAATCAAGGACTGCCAGAACGGGTGCACTGGTCAAACATTCCTTAAGTTTCTAAAATGCTACCTTGCACTCCTCTGTCCATGCGAATTTCTTCCCTTTTCTCTGAAGAGATGTGATAGGATGCGCTATTCTGGAAAATTTTGACACAAATTTGCGGTAATAGCTTGCTAAGCCCATGAAACTTCAGACCTCGGACACATTCGCAGGTGCTAGCCAATCTACAATAGCCTAAATTTTGGATGGATCTACAGAAATTCCATCCCCAGAAATGATGTGACCTAAGTAACAAATCTCTGACTTGAAGAATTTGCACTTCAAAGGATTGGCATACAATCTGTTCCTACGAAGGCACTCCAAAATTTGCTTTAAATGCTGGTCATGCTCCTCAGCAGTGTAAGAATACACTATAATATCATCTAGAAAAACCACTACAAACTTATCTAGGAAATTTCTAAGCACACCATTCATTAGGCTCAAAAAGACAGAAGGTGCACTTGTTAACCCAAAAGGTACTACCGTGAATTTGTAGTGCCCATACCTGGTGCGAAAAGCTGTCTTATGAATATTAGCTTCCTGGATTCTAAGTTGATGATATCTGAATTTTAAACCAATCTTCGAAAAGACTCGGGCACCCTTGACTTGATCAAAAAAGTCATCAATTCTAGGCAAAGGATACTTGTTCTTAATAGTGACCTTGTTTAACTGTCTATACTCTATACAAAGTCTCAAGGAGCCGTCTTTCTTCTTGACAAATATTACTGGAGCACCCCAAGGTGATACACTAGGATGAATCAAACCTTTCTCCAAAAGCTCCTCCAACTGAAATTTAATTTCAACTAGCTCTTGAGCTGTCATCCTATAAGGATTCTTGGAAATTAGTTCCGTTCCTAGTACTAAATTGATCCGAAAATCAATTTCTCTTCTCGAAGGTATTCCCAGAATTTCTTCAACAAAAACATTCAAAAATCTCTGCAAGACTGGATGATCATGAGAAGAACCTTTATCCATGGAATCATCTAAGTCATTTACCATTATGGCAAACAAACTGCAACCTTTTCGAGCACACCTTGTCAATTTCTTGGCAAAAATTGTCCACAAAGAGATGGGTCTCTTGATTACAGCAATAACCCTAGCTGATCCAACATCATCCAAACAATTGATTGTCTTATCCTCGCAATCCAAAATAGCTTGATGTTGTTCTAACCAATCCATTCCCAAAACTATGTCATACGATCCTAAAGGTATAACCCTAAGGTTCGCTAAAGGAGTAAAAGGTTTCATTTGAATCTTGTAGTCAAGAGCAACAATATCTGCATTCACCCTAGAACCTGACGCTAACTCCGCTTGCCATCTATTCCTTGCCTTAACCACAGGAATTCCACTATATGCAACTAAAGTAGAAGAAATAAATGAATCCGTAGCTCCAGAGTCAAAAATAATAGATACTTTCATACCTTGAGTATTACCCTGACCTTCAATAACCGTGTTCTAATGTTCGGCCTGCTTTTGATCTAGGGTAGCAAAAACATGGTGGTTCCTAGCAGAATCACCAACTGTCACTTCAGACCTAGCTGGCTTGGGTCCAACCTTCAACTTGTACCAATTAGGGCACTGAGACTGGTAATGACCTATTTGACCACAATGATAACACTCAACAGATTTCCAGAATCCCATATTCTGATGAGAAAGGTTAGGTGATGGATTATTACTTTGCATACTCTGAGGTGGTTGAGATGGTCTAGGTCATTCTGAACCCTTGGAATTCTTATCAAACTTCCTCTTCTTGAATTTCCCAACAGAAAATCCTGATTTCAAACTATTCTGAGGAGGCTTTTGATTCTTACTGACATTCGGGGTAGGTAGATCCATTCTGGTTTTGTATGAAGTCCCATGATAGCCAGACTTCATCTCAATCAACTTTGCTCGCTCCAAAGCTTCCTCCATAGACACAAGTTTGAAAGTTCTCACTTCCTCCCTGATCTTCGGCATAAGCCCCTTGATGAAATGCTGTATCATGGCTTTATCATTTTCTGCCTAGCCAATTTTTTTTTAAAGCTCATAGAACCTACGTTCATAAGCTTCCACTATAGAGCTAGACTACATAATCTGAAAGAACTCCTCTGCACGGGCCTGATGCCAATATTCTAACATGAACCTCTCCTTGAAACGCTCTACAAAGAGCTCCCACGTAACTAAAGAGATATCAATGCCAAGCTTCTCCAACTCCTATTCCCACCACAAAGAACCAAATCCCCTCAAATGCATAACCATCCATCTTACTTTCACGTTACTCAAGTAACGGTGTAAGATAAAGCACCGCTCAATATTCAGCAGTCAAGTTAAATGAGATGCAAGACCTAGCTATAGTGAAAGTAAAAGTGCAATGCAATCTAATGAAGACAACAAGCTAATCTAGGAATTGAAATGCAAGATGATAGATGCTAACCTAGCCATGGTGAACAAGGTCCAAGATGCAAGATGAGGGAAAGTTTCAAGTATTCCAAGACACCAAGAATGCAATGAGACTCCAAGGTACCAAGGCTTTAAATCGACAGCATGATAATAGCTCTAACTCCTTCACCTATGCAAGAATGGGGAGAGACCCTCATAAAGAAAAATGGATGGTTGAGATCAAAATCCAAGAGAGGTATAATCAAGGGAGGAGAATTCATCTTGAGTGAACCACATGCACAAGAATATTATCTAATCAAGATCAATGGTTGACTTAAGAGGAAAAATATGTGTGGAGGAGAATTAAAGTTATTTTTGAAATAGGAGATTCCTCTCACATAGAAAGTTGTGCATTCATGTGTAGGCAAAAATGCCTTTTGTTTTATTTTTAAAATAGGAATAATGCTTTATGTGTGCACACTTAGGATTAGTAGGAAGTGAAACTTTTTATTTAATTAAAAGGGAGTGAGTTCTTTTAATTAAATAAGAGACTTAGGATAGAGTGGTCAAACCATAGGTTATAATCAAATAAATAGATTTTGAGGATTTGATCAAAGTTAAGTGATGGATAAATTATGCAAAAAATGCTAGAAAGGGGTCTAATAGTCTAGATGACCATTTTTGGGTGATTAAATTTTCCCCTCTTTGACTAATGTGTCATCAGTTTGGAAACACATTACATCAAAAAATGATGATCTCAAAGAAATAGACAAAAATCTTGCCCCAGAATAGAAGAAGTGGCTGAAAAAAGGGGTCTAAGAAAAGATAAATCAAGGACTGAGAAAATTGTGCAAGAACTGAGAAAACTAAGCAAAGATTGAAGACTAAGAAAGACTAAACAAAAAAAGTCAAAGACTGAGCAAAGACTAAGTGAGGCTAGTTGGGAACTGAGAAAACTGAGCAAAGATCCTGCCCTAGAATGAGAACAAGGATCAAGCAATAGATATATCTTCCCCCTTTGGATTGAAATCAAAATGATAATAGAGGAGATGTAGAAACCCAAATAGATAGATTTGATCAAATCAATAAAGAATAAAGTCCAAGGTAATAGATTAATAAGTTTAGATAATTGACCACTAGAATGTTAGAACATGCCCTAGTGTAATTAAGGTTGATCAAGAAAGACAAATCATTAGAATTAGGTCAAAGAAAGAGGAAAGGTGAAATGAAATGAAATAGAATGAATAAGAAGAGTGAAAGAGAGTGGAAATGATGAAGAAATAAAGAAATGATTATTTCCCTAGAAAGGTTTAAAGATTAAGCCTTAGAAATTCAACTAATTGCATAGGAGATAGAAATTTCAAAATGCAATTTTAACCATCAAGATGAACCCAAATTTCAATTTTGATCCTTAAAATAGATCTAGGATGTCAAATTTAACTAATGTGAAAAAGGATAAATAAGAGATCTAAAAGGGTAGATAGATGTGATGATAAGATTGACCCTTTTGATGATAGGATAACAAAGACTTAAGCGAAAGCCAAGAGAAGATGAAAAGATATGATCAAGAAGAAGCAAAAAAAAATTAATGCAGTTAGCCAGCAAGTCTATGAAAGCTAAAGAAGACTCTTTAAACATTCAAAAATTGTAAAGCTACGCTAAAATGAACCCTAAAATGTAAGCTAGTATGAAAAGGGTGCAATTGCAAGAGTTATATACGTAGGTCCTAATTTTCATCATCGAGCCTTATTAGGGACATCAGAAGATCATAAAATCATCACTAGGATGACCTATGAAGATATGAATATGATCTATATTAGATTGAAATATGGGAACCCAACCTATCCATCAATGACATATAGGTCAAGATTACTATGCAATTAGATTCTCTAGTTTTAATGTAGCAAGCTTAATGACCATAAGTATGCACTCAAAAAAAAAAAAAGGATGAGGCCTTTGAACTGAACTTAAGTGTCCATGGGACCAAGAAAAATGCTTAAGACACCTCAGATAAAATCAATGAGAACACTCAAAAATAGAAATCAAAGGAAAACATGCCCCATACCCCCATTCCTCTAGTCCATGACATCCTCAAGTGACTATTAGGGAGGGAATACTTAACAAATAAATCATCATAGAAAACACACAAATTGAATCAAAGCCAACAAGTCTCAGCTAGTTATTAGTTTAGGTGTGTGTGTGGAAGTCACATGATTGTCCCTTGTAGGATCAAATCTTCCAATGAGAGGTATTGCAACATCCTAGATTGTACCTAAAGTATTTGATTAGTGTTGAGAAAAAATCAATGCCAAGGGGAGTGTTGAAAAATATTGTATGTAGGAGTTGTCAAAGAAACACCAATATACAAAGAGACCCTAATAAGTAAAGTAGTTTGTGCTCCCTAGACCTAGGCAAGAGTCAATTCCAAGCTAGGAAAGGAAAAGTGAAAATGAAGTGAATGAGCACAAAGAAAGACTAGTAGACATAGGTGCAAGGGATGCAAGTACTACCTGATTCTAGGTTTTCACCACTTGGCAATTTTTGTAGGACTTTTTGTGAGTTTTTGGTATTTTTAAAAATGATTTAGAGATTACTATTTCTCAATAAAGATCACATCATTTGTTCCAATGTCTAGAAATGTGTAGGATATGATGGAGTAGAAACCAAGTGAATAAGATGGATAATCAAGAAAGAATGAAGTAAGTATGAGTGATCCTCAAAGACTAACTCTTTCAGAGTACCTAAGCTAGGGAAAGATAGCCATATGAAGCATTTTTGGTATAGCCAAGAAAACCATGAAAGAAAACATGTAGGATAAGAAGTTAAAGCCAATAAGCAAGATAAAATATAGGATAAGTAGTGGAAGCCAATAAGTGAGATAGCATATGGGATAATCAATAGAAGCCAGTAAGTGAGATAACATGAAAGTGTTTAATAAAAAAGAGTAGACATGTCAAGAGGCCTATAAGAAACATGTTTTCTTTGTGTGATCAAGACCAAGTGGTCAAATGGATAGGATAGAGATAAGAGAGAGCAATAAGAATGAAGCTAGATGTGAAGGCTATGAGTTAATGAGCAAGAACAATAGGGAAGTTGATGAATAAGATAGCCAATATGCAAGGATAGATCAAAATTGACAAGACCAAAGATGAAATATGGAATAGAAGTATTAAACATGATTATTGTTTGCCAAGTTTTCATCATGGTACTTTACCAACATGCCACAAGAAGTGGTTTTCAGCATAGGATGAATTTATTTCTGTTTACTTTTGCTACCAAGGTGCACGTTTACTAGTTTTTCACCAAGGCACATTTCTTTCTCTCTCTCTCTCTCTTTTATGTTTTTTTTTTTGAAATTTTTTGATTTTGAATTTTTAGACATACGTCAAGTATTTTCAAGTTAGATAGTGCTCCTATAGGAAAAATAAGTCATGATAAGCCAAGACCAGAGAAAAGTATGCTCAAAGATCCTGAAAGGGTGATGGAAGGGGGGTGGTAGTAGAAAGAGCATATGGAGGATAAGAATTCATGCCTTGGAAGGAAATAAGTATGGATAGTAAGTAAGTGTAGGATTGAAAATATGGAAAAAGTGTAAGTGAGAAAGTGGGAAATATCAACATTAAGACACACCTTGAAGGGTTTTGGAATGATGGAGGAAAGGTGGAGGAAATAGATTGAGGTTCAGATGTATGAGGTGGTAGGAGAATTTTAGATGGAGATGGAGTTTAAGCCTTTAGAGGTTTTTGTGTAAGATGTTTGGAGGAAAATGGAGTGGAAGCCTTAAGAAGCTTGAATGTCAACTTAGATTTATGTTCAATATTCAAGTCTTTCAAGAGAGACTTGGGAATCCATATAGCTTTAAATTTTCCTTTGGATACTTTAGAATACATTTCTTCAATAATGGGTTTAGGAACCCATATTTTCTTTTATTTATCTCTTTAGGTAGTGGATCTTTGTGGTCTTTTGAATAATTTTTCTTTATTTGTATTCACATGTTGATTAGATCAGACATGGTGATCCTCATTTGTAAATGGATTCTTGTGTTTGTTCTTAAGTTGATCATCCAAATTGCTTCCAAAAGACTTAGGATTTGTGGATTAATAAGCTTGATATGACTGGTTTAGATTGTTAGTTTGTGGTGACTGATTTGGGCCGACATTTATAATTAATTTTAACCCTAAAGCAAAAAAAAATACCTGTATAAAAAAAGCTTAGGGTAAGGGATTTTAATAAGGTATGATGTGATAATTTCTTCTTGTGATGATATTGAGCTATAAGGGATTACAAATTGTAATCAAATTGTAATCATTGGATCGTAATAATATTGGAATCATTGTTTGGTGGACATAGCCTAGGGATTGGGTCTACCACATTAAATGTCGGTGTCTTATGTTCTCTTATGTGTGATTTATTATTTTCTGATATTGTTTATATTTGCATGTAATTATTATTTTTGTATTTGGTTAATCCTAACATATATGGATAGGTAGATGAAGATTTTTCAAGGATAAATGTCTTTGTTGATCTTGAGGTATGATAGGAGAGCTAGGAGTAGAAGAAGAAGATGGAGGAATGTAAGGCCCCAATATGGATGGAAGGTTGGAAGGCTTTACCTTAGATGGATAAGGACCAAGGATGGATTTTGGAGATGAAAATAGATAGTGAGTAGGGATATCAAAATCTTTAGAGTGAGAAACATGGACAAGACCATCAATAGACTCAAGAGTATCTTTGATAGGAGAAACACATTTGATAGGAGCATTTGAAGCTTGAGCACAATTTTAGAGTGGATATTGAGAAGTAGAACAAGAGGGGATACTTTGATCTTGATCAGCTTCTTTGGATAGTATAGAAAGATCATTTCTCTCATAATTTTCAATAAGTTGAATGAAGGTAGTGGAAGTGGTATCCTCATCATACTTATGAGGCAAATAAGACAAAGGATATGTAGAGGTGACATCTTGAAGGATATGAAAGGGTGCTTGATCTTGATATTTCTTGAAATTTATAGCTTTATCTTTTTGAGAGTCCTCTTGACATGGATCCACTTCTAATGACAAGGGAGTGTGTGAGGTTTGCATGGTAGGATCTTGATAAGATAGTGAAGGATTAGATAAAGTGGGCATAGTAAGTATAACATTGCATAAAAGTTGAGAATCTTTAGGCTTAGTAGCATGGAAAATAATTTAAGCCAAGTGAAGGTTAGCTTGAGTTTTTTTTAGATTTAGCCCTTGAGGATACACATAGTCAATGCAAAAATAATTAGGTTATTTTTTTAATGGAGGTATGTTGGACAACTTTGAAGTTTTGGGAGATGCATAAGTGCTGGAAGAAGTGGAGGTATCAAGGAAACTGTCACTAGACATAGGTTCATTAACGTGATCTTGATCAAGAGAAGTATCCTCATCACATGAGTCATTAGGGGTTCCAACACCAACGATCCCATTATCAATAATTTCTTGAATTTTATGTTTTAACTTAAAGCAATATTTAGTTTTATGACCTTTTTTTCTATGGTAGCCACAATAGTGATAATCTCTCCACCATGGAGGTTTTACCTCAGGTTCATAAGGTCTATATTTTTGTGGTAAAGTGATGATCTTGTTTGCATCCAAGGTCTTAAGCACCATATCATATGAGTATCCATAAGAGTAAAAGTACTCTAAAAAGTATGTCTAGGTTCTTCTAGTTGTTTCTCAAGTGAATAGAATGCATCCATGTCTTCATCATATTAGTCAAAGATAGGTTTATCATTAAATTTTGCCATAGGCTAAAAGGAGATATCATTTTCTTTCTCTCTAAAGAGGTCTTTGGATCTAGAAGATGAAGACAATTGATGTCTTGGAGTGGAATACATACACTTAGAAGAAGAGGATGACCTTAAAGAAGTGGACTCACTAGAAGAGGATGACCTTAAAGAAGTGCACTCACATGCATGTAAAGGCCTTAAGGAAGATTCATGTAATGATGCAATATTCTCCTCTACAATTTTTTCAAATTTAGAGTGCATTCCAATTATGCACTTAGTGAGATGACAGTAAGTAGGATCATTTGTCACTTCTAGCTCTTTATATGCAATGAATAGGTCTTAAAAATCTTTAGCAACATGGAGGAGCTCATGATCATCTATGCTTGGTTGATGCTTGGGCACAAGGTTTGAATATCATATTGGTAGATAGAAAGTCAAGCATGAAGGAGACTAGAGGAAGCTAATAAGGTGACACAAGATAACTTGATGTCTAAACTAGAGAGGTAGAGTATTCAATTGTCAAAGAGAGGTAGAAATGAAAGAGTGATTTATCAAGAAAAGTGTCCAAGAAACTTACAATGCTTGTGACTCAAGTCAAGAGCTAGGCAAGAAGCCAAATAGAATGTAGATAGAGCAAGCAATATGACAATTGACCAACTTTATCAATCAATGGGTGCAGTCAAGAAATCAAGGTAACATTTTAGAAAAAGAGGAAGGTCCTAAAAATATAACATAGACCATAAAGATAGAAAGACCAAGAGTGCTAAGACCAAAGAGCCACTTTAAGCATGTTCAAGCACTAGAGACATAGGAAAAAAAAGTCAAATGATGAAACTTCCCTTAGTAAGAAACATATGAAAATTTTTGCACTCGATGTTTTGACTTAGTTAACAAAGTTTGACAATAGTCAATAGCATAGCAAGTTTTTCAAGCAAGATAGTAACACAAGGAGTAGTTTCCAAAAAATAAAGCAAGGTACAAAGAAAACTTACACGATACAAGCATATGTGAGGTATAAAAAGGAAATCCCTAGAACTATCATCATGTATATGTTCAAAAGAATTCCATGGGTCTAGAAAACTCAAAAACACATCAAGAAATAGCCATCTAAAGGATAGACTCAATACCTTGGCCCATAACTTGATGCTCCCTTGCCTCACAAAAAGTGGTTTCCCACAATAGATATTGACTTTTTCATAGATGAGTTACCCACATCTTAAGGAACACATATGGTGAGTCAAATCTTGGGGTGATCTAGGTAGTCCACTAGGATCAATCCTTGCACCAAGATATTGAGCAAAAAAATATGGTGGCCTCTAATCCTAAGGTTTCTAGTAAGGGAATTCATTAATAGCACTCCTCTTGCTTCCAATATAGGATACCTTATCATATGATAAGTAATGGACCTCATGGCCACAAGAGTACCTTAAGCATTCTCACCTAGTGATTTCCTCATGGTCATAATCTCACAACTATTTCCACTAGATGAAGACAAGCATTATTTCTATCAAGGTTTTGTATCCTTGATAGCCTTGAGTTTATAGGGGGTTGGAAGAGTTGGGATTGCTTGTCCCCATTGTTGATTTCAGATTGGTTTTGACAAATAAGTGTCTATACACTTAAGTCATTATAAGTCATTTACTTAGTTTATGCCAGACAAGTAACAAATGCCAAGCATAATATATAAGGTCGATCATGTAAAGTAAATAGCAAGTGTCAAGCCACTCAAGTGTTAGGCATATAGTATGTGCCAAGTGATTCAAGTGTCAAACAAGTACTGTATGTTGAGTCATTCAAATACTGAGTGACAACATTGAAGTAATAGTTAGTATTGAGCAATAGGGACTTCAGATGCTGAGTAATACAATTTTGACATAGTTGTTTGTATTGGCACAAACTATTACATAAACTATTTTTTAGCTGACTCAAGGATTGTTTTACAATCTTTGATGATAAGGACAAATCTTAATTGTGAATCCCTATGCATTACATGCATCTAATTAGAAAAAGGGAAGGCTTAAGTGACAATATGGGTGAATCACTACCATTGATTCATTCCTAACCCTGAGTCACCTAGGTCTTCTTAAGGAGGACAAACCCTAAACTTTCTAATGAATGCTAAGGAGAATTGAAGATAGTTTGCATGCTCAAATAGAGCATTCATGGTGATTAAGGTCTTATGAATTGAGTTACATTGTAGAATCAATTAAAGGAGAATAGAGGAAAGGAATTAGAGGACAACAAAGATACATCTAATAAAAAATGATCAAGTATACATTAGTATAGAGGTGTTTGACATCATGCAACAAAGTGCTAACCAAAGGATCATTGCTGAGACATTTTAACAGGTGAATCAATTAACTCTCTTAATAGAGTAGTTTTAATAGGCTATTGTAAATCCTTTAATAGGGTGCTTACTTCATAGTTAAAGTCCTTTTACCAGGCACACTTTTAGTAGGGTGTTTAAATCCTTTAATAGGGTAAGATCTAACAATCTTGTAAGCCTTTAATAGGGTAGACCTTTCACAAGGTAGATCATATTTCATGATCAAGCATTGTAACCTTCATTGGATACACTTTATTACTACAATAGTGAAGATTTGTGGGCATCATCCCCACCCTAGTTTTACCTTCTCCTTGGAGGGTTTCTAGGTAACCAAATATCTTGTGTCATACATGTGTTGAATATTTTACTTTCACACTATGGATGCATATGCTTAATTTGGTATTTCAGTTTATATGCATAGATTGTGAAATGGATGTGTGGTGAATAGTTGGAGAGGTTGAAAGTTTTAAGTGTTGATTCAACACCCCCCCAAGAGTTTAATTGCTTATTGTATTTCCAACAATTGGTATCAGAGCACAGTTCTCTGAAAGTAAAGTTTTGCAGATTTGAGAAAGATCTTGGAGATAGAAGTCTACAAGTTGGGGAAGACTATTGAGAACTAGAAGATTGAAATACAACTTGTCTTACATCAGCTTAATGAAGCAAGAGATGTGTTAAAGAGATCATGGAAAAGAAGAAAGGAAATTGCTATTGAAGAGAATGACACACGATACCAAGAGATTGACACTACTAAATTATTTATAAATGGAAAATCCAATGAATTTGATGCAGTAGTTGTAGATCTAATGCAAAAAAATGGAATCCTAACTGAAGAAGTTAGAAATCTAAAGAGAGAACGAGAAGTCCAATCAGTATTACTATGTGAGGTGACTGAGTAGAAAAAGAAAGATGTAGAGGAAAAAGTTATGATTGAAGATGACAAAAGGATTTTGACCAATAACTAGAAGAGAAAACATTAGAGGTAACTAGGATATCTAACATGTAATTGGAAACTTTGGGTCAAATGATGATTGCAAATTATGAACTAAATGCAAAGGATATTGAGATCACAACACCGAAGTTGTAGAATGAACAACTAAGAAATGATCTAAAAAGAGAAAAGGATTTTTCTGATAGTTTCAACAAACCTAGTGAAGCCATCAAATACTTTGAACAATTGATGAGATCCCCTAGATCCAACATTGACACTTCTAGGTTGGGTTACACTAGTACTGATGAAGGAGAATCATCCAAAAGTAGTGAAGAAAGAAGAAACAAAGGTAAGAACTCCAAACCTAATTGTCATAATTGTGGTAAGATAGGTCATACTACTAATGTTTGTAGGAGCAAGACTAAAAATTAGAATCCTAAGTAGAAGTTCATGGGTCATTTCCATAAATGCAACAAATAAGGACATTAGGCACATGAATGCAGAACCAAGATCATAAGCACTCAAAGATTTGAAGGATACTACTATAACTATCAGAAGTGTGGACATAGAGCATATGAGTGTAGATACAAGCCTAACTGGTCATCAAACAAGCAAACAAAGGTAAAGCATAATGAAAACTCTTCTAATTTGGAATATAATACAAGGTATAGTTGTCACTACTATCAAGAGTATGGAAATGTTGCTGAAAATTGCATAAGAACACATTTTAGAAGTGACTACAGTAGATGGTTGAGTCAAACCACATGTTTTAGTTGTTTGAAGATTGGTCACATAAGAAAAAATTGTCCAACAAGGTTAAAGGCACCAAGTAGTGAGTTAAACAATGGAAAAGAAAAGGCAGATATTGAGAATGTTAGGGATGAGATGAACAAGACATGGAAGAGAAAGGAAGATTGCAGCACATCAAGTTCAAAAGGGATCACTTCACCCAATGGGTCAGGTGATTACACTTCCTCAAATTAAGCAATCAAGAGGTATGTGGGACTAATATCTAAAATATATACTATAAATTAGTTTCAAGGATTTAGTTTTGAAAATATTACATATGGATGAAGAAAGATGCAAAGTGTTGTTAAGAATCTAGAAGAAATCTTTAAGTTTTGTCAGTATTCATGTTACTACCGAGCATGAAAATTTTCACTATGGTTGCCAAGTGAAATGGTAGTTGATTCCAAGCTATCAAATTTGTTAGTGTTGACCAAGCTCGTAGTGGTTTCTGAGAGGAAACTTCATGGAAGTCGAGTGATTCGAATCTTTATTAAAGCCAAGCTTACAACTGTGTAAACACTAAGCATTAATTGCAAGGTTTTGAGGTCTATATGATTGATTTATACTAATTTGACATTATTTAGATTTGAAGCAGAGCATGTAGAGCTAATGGAAAATTGAAGAAATTGTCTTAAGCATTTACAAATGGATTTTATAGTTGTTTTACACCATCTCAACTGGATTGAAAAGGTATTTATTGTGTGCCAAGCTATGCAATTTAAGTTTTTACAAAACCTAGTTTTATGAAATGGCATCTAGTTCTTCAGAAACCAAGGTTGTAGAGGGAAAGAAAGTTTTGAATGTGCAATTGATAAGTAATGAGATTAAAAAACCAAATTTTAGAGCTATTCCATACATAGCTTATAAACAAGATCCATCTAGTGCATTGTCAATGATACCACCATGAGTTTTAATGATTCAAGATGTTAGATGTTGCTATACATGTAAGGTTGGAAGTATAGAAGAAATGGAAATTAGGGAGACATATCTGAAATTGTGTGAAAATGGAGCGTTGAAGGAGGAATACAAAATTGTTGAGAAGAAAGGGTTAATACATGCCCTAGATTTACCTAACATCTTCATGACATAATGTATAAAGATAGTTTTGAGTAAAATACATGAAAATTCTATATGGTTAGAGAATGGACTAGTGAAAATTACCAAGAATATTGTGCATAGAGTTATAGGGTATCCAACCCTAGATCAGCCCAAGATAATGAGAAGTAAAGAAAAAGAGGTAATTGAAAGGAATATAGGGGCTATATGGAATAAATGAGGGATGACAATAGATACAATCAAAAATCCCTTAATTTCTTTTTTAGTAATGATTATAGTAAACAAGTTCTATCAATCCAACATACTCAATAGTGTACCATGTATTGCAGTTGATTTGGGATACAAGATAGTGAAGAAAGATCATACTTATGATCTTGCTAAGTTTTAGTTGCAACAATTGACTGAGAATTTGGAAGCCATAAGGAAGACCAAAAGTGCACAATGCAAATTTAGATATATTCTTGTACGTATAGAATACATTTCCTACTTTCAGTAAAGTTGCATTGAAGGTAAATAGAGCTATAGCAATGCAAATAAGTGAATTCATTGAGAAACTAGGTGATAATTTTGAGTCAATTATGACAAGCTACTTTGAAGATTTCAAGTAGACAATGAAGAAAAGACTAAGGATAATAGTTTCACTCATAGAGAAGCATTTTGATGATGTATGCTTCCTAGTTGACACTAACTTTACATATGTCCAAGCAACAGTTCCTAGAGTTAGATAGTTAAAACCATTGGGATATGAAATCAATGTTGATGAAGCCTCTGCAACAATCACCACATTGCTTGAAAAAGAAGTGGACAAGGAGGCTACAAATTTTGGGAACTATGATGTGGCTAATTCAAAAATCACCATGGACTTGAAGACTGCTTCAGTCATTAGGAAGAAGAATAAGATGGTGAAGAAACTGATAGAGAAATTTGGTGAAGGGGCATAAGAAGAAGAAGATGATGATGAAGAAGAAGAAGAGAATGCACTAGTCCAAGAACCACTTTCCATCACCCAAGTTCAAGGAGAAGACCAATAAGAATAGGAAGTAGAAATTATAGAAGGTGTTGAGGGAGAAGAAGCCAGTGAAGCACCTACAACTACTGAAAGGAAGAAAAGAAAAGCTAAAGCACCAGCAATGAGAAAACTAAAGAAGGTTGCAAAACCTACTCATTATACAATACCTACAACAAGGGATAGCATAAGAGCCAATGCACAAAAGGCTAAGGAAGAAGCCATGCCAAAGGAAAAGAGAGCTAGTCAAGCTAACAAGGGTGAAGAGTCTCAAAAGAGACCAAGGAGAAAATATGTTGCCCTAGCTGAATCTGATGAAGAGAAGATTGAATTTGATGACAATAGCTAGTCTCAAGTGGTAAGTTGTAGTTCTTCTTCAAATTTAGATAATCTATGTGAGAATATTAGAAATAATGGTTATTTATCTAGATTTTCTCACATTGAATTTGAAAATCTTGAGAAGATTGAAAAGAATCAAGTTAAAGAGGCAGTATATTCCATGATGAAAATATTTAAAAAGGCTTCTCTTGAACTTGCCAACTCCATACCCAAAAGTTTGTATGAGAGAATTGAGCATAAGTGGCACTATTATTTAGATACTGAAAGAAAAATAAGAGAGACAACACTTGCATAGGTAATGCTAGAACTGAGTAAGGCTGCAATGGCAAAATCCATTAAGAGATATACTGAAATTTTTTTTGTAAAGTATAGGGCATTCAATATATTGTAAAATGACATTGAAGATGTGTTGAAGTCCAAAAATATATGGAAGTTGACATATGGACTATCAACATGTCAGGAAGCTACACAAACATCTATTGAAGTAGGTGAGGAAAAATAAGAAGAAATAGAAGAAGGCATTGAACAAGATATAGTTGAGGGAGGCACAAACATGAACATAGGCACCCAGGCACCAGCTGTAGATGAGCAACACATAGAATAGAGTGTACTAGATACACAAGTGTTGAGTGCCAATCCTTAATAGGAGACAAGTGTAATTATTGACACTATTAAGATTTAGGATGTTTCTAAGACTATCACTTAGAACATCAATCCCCTTTCAGAGGATGACTTGAAGAAGTTAATGGTGGAATCCACCACCCAGGCCAAACTTTGTGAGAATCATGTCCTAGTAAGTCTTGATGAAATTGAGAGGGAAAATAAGGCATTTGTAAGGGAGGAAACAAAAACACCAGAAACATCTACATCCCTTTCTCACTCTACCATGGTACATCCACTATTACCTATTGTGGTGTATCACAAAAAGGAGAAAGAAATTTTCACTAATAATACATTAGTACAAAGTGCTCTAATCATTAGAGATGAACCTACAAAGATAAATGAAAAAGTTGAAACATCCAATGAGTAGAAGGATGAGATTACAATAGTAGAAGAAGATGGAGCTCAAGCTCAAATAGGTTAGGATGTCACTCCTGCACCTACAACACAAAGTCAAGGTGTTACTAGTAATATAGAGAAAGAGAAGGACATGACTGAAGATTCAAGTTTGACAACAAAGCCAAAGGAGCAATTAGCAATTCAAGCATTGGTAATATTACTAGAATCTTCTACTCCTAGTTAAGCTCTTCAAAGGTTGAGCATAGAAGCTACACCATTATAATCCTCAAGGCCAAATCCAAACACATCTAAGGTAGATGAGGGCACATCATATGGTGATGTAAGCTTATACGAAGTGATTGTGTTGCCTAAATTTGATCTTGCAACCATCACAATTGAGAAAATGAGAATTCTTCAAGAGGCTTTAGCAAAGAAGAAAATTCAAGAACTACTCAGAAGGGAACATAGGCAGAGGAAAGCCTTGATTGATATCAAATAGATTTTTCTTGATGCATTCAGTCTGTCAGCTCTAGAGGAAAACAAGCAATAATTGAACAATTAACCAGTATGGTGGAGATAGTTAATGACATAGACCTAGATACAAATGTCAAATTACTTCTGAGAGAAAGTTTTAGAATAAAGTTAATGAAAAGATATCAAGTTCTATTGCACTGAAATAGGTTGAATTAGCAACCAAAATAGAGAGCGTGAAGAAGGTACTAGAGAATATTTTCTCTTTGTATACCAAATTGAATAATACTACACTCTTCACAAGGGAAGTTAGGAGTCATATCCTAAACTTGGAAAGCATTATGCAAACATTTGCCATAGCTATACCAAATTCTCCAGCCCAAAGTGAGAAACACTTCAACACCCTCCTACAATCCCAAAGTTAGTTAGCAATAGTACATGCAGATGAAGCCAACATCATGGCTAAACTAATATGCATTCAGTCAGCATTGACTCCACACATGGAGATATTGCACAAGGAACTAGCCTATGCTGAAACTCTCATGAAGAAAGATCCTCATATTTCTACACTTGAAAGCTTAGTACACCTTGTTGTTGAGCTAGCCATCCAAATTAAGTCATTGGAGGTAGCTTGTGATAATTGGGATGCTGCTCTAAAGATTTTACTAGAGATCCACAAACCATTTTTGGGAAAACACACTATTAGTGTATAAGCCTTTGACATAAGTGTCAAAAAGAGGGAGTAAGGGAAAAAGTAACAAGAAAGAGTATGAGGGAGACAAATAGAGAAAAAAAAGAAAAAGAAACAAAGTACTCAGCTTATGAAAATCTTCTCAGTAGGAGAAAGATTTTGGTTTAGATATAGAGTATAGAATAGAAAAATCAACTTAGGGGGAGTTATGAAATTTTGAGGTATGACTAATAAGTCATGTGTTGCAAAATTTTGGTATTTTGAAATTTTGTATAGAATCTGAATAGATATTAGATATCTAAGTTATGCTCATAAGGATAAGATCATTAATGCATGGCCAAGTGTTTTTGACACTCATGTCAAAGAGAGAGATTGTTGATCTCAGATTGGTTTTGACAAATGAGTGTCTATATACTTAAGTCATTATAAGTCATATACTTAGTTCATGTCAAACAAGTAACATATGCCAAGCATAACATATAAGATAGAGGATGTCAAGTAAATAGTGAGTGTTAAGCCAATCAAGTGTCGAGTCACTCGAATGTTGAGCAAATAGTATGTGTCAAGTGATTCAAGTGTTGAACAAGTAGTGCATGCCAAGTCATTCATATTTTGAGTGACAACATTGAAGTAATATTTAGTGCCAAGCACTAGGGACTTCAGATGTTGAGTAATACAATTTTGACATAGTTGTTTGTATTGGCACAAACTACTATGTAAACCATTTTTGAGCCAACTTAAGGATTATTTCACAATCTTTGATGATAGGGATGAATCTTAATTGTGAATCCCTATGTATTACATGCATCCAATCAAAAAAGGGAAGGTTTAAGAGGAAATATGGGTAAATCACTACCATTATACCTAACCCCAAGTCACCTAGGTTTTCTTAAGGAAGACAAACCCTAAAATTTCAAATGAATGCTAAAGAGAATTGAAGAGAATTTGTATTTGCAAAGAAAGCATTCATGGTGATTAAGGTGTTATGAATTGAGTTACATTGTAGAATTAGTTAAAGGAGAATAGAGGAAAGGAATCAAAGGATAACATAGATACATCTGATTAGAAAGGATCAAGTACACATTAGTATAGAGGTGATCTAACATCAAGCAACATAGTGCTGACCAAAGGATCATTGCTGAGACATTTTAACAAGAAAATCAATTAAATCTCTTAACAGAGTAGTCTTAACAGGTTGTTGTAAACCCTTTAACAGGGTGCTTACTTCATTGTAAGTTAAAGTCCTTTTACCAAGCACACTTTTAGTAGGGTGTTTAAATCCTTTAATAGGGTAAGATCTAGCAATCATGTAAGTCTTTAATAGGGTAGACCTTTCATAGGATAGGTCATATTTCATGATCAAACATTGTAACCTTCATTGGATACACTTTATTACTATAGTAGTGAAGATTTTTGGGTGTCATCTCTACCCCAGTTTTACCTTCTCCTTGGAGGGTTTTTGGGTAACCAAATATCTTGTGTCATACATGTGTTGAATATTTTACTTTCATGCTATGGATGTATATGCTTAATTTGGTATTTTAGTTTATACACATAGATTGTGAGATGGATGTGTGGTGAATAGTTTTAGAGGTTGAACGTTTTAAGTGCTGATTCACCCCCACCCCCCCTCTCAGAGTTTACTTCCTTATTGTATTTTCAACACCTACTTGGATCATTCCTCTTGATCTCTCAAGAGCAGTCTTGGTAAAGGATTGTAGACTAAACAAAAATGAGTAACACCAAGAACCAAGGTTACAATGGTTTGCACCAAAAAAATCCAAGCTCCTAATGCTTCCTCAAGACATGCTAAACAAGTTCATGTACCCCTTACTCAGCCTTTGCATATCAAATGGGTCAAGATTTCTGATTCACCTAAAAGTGAAGAGCATACTATCCTACCAAGTGACAAGATTTAGTAAAGAAAGTAATAACGTGCCTATGAAAAAATGAAATCTAGATTAAAATAGGAAAGCACAATAGACACATGAAAGCATGAAATGAAAGATTTTTTTTTTGTTTTTTTTTCGCTTTAGCTAGGGCAGGGATGCAAACATGTTAGTAGCCCTTTTATCTTTGACAAGCATTCTTTTATTTTATTTTGGAAAGCAATTGTGAAACCCCTACAAAAAAAAAAGGTTAGGGCATAAAAAATAAGTAAGACCTACAAAAACAAGTGGTTGGTTGCCTCAAAAATCCATGTTGTCTTCCAATCAAGCATATGCAAAAAAAGTGCAAACTAATCACAAATTCTCCCTTTTTTACATTTTTTTTTTGGCCTAGTAAAAAAGATTTGATTTATTTGCTATTATTTCAGCTCCAAAAATAGAAATGCAAAGAGACCCCTACTAAAAACTAGAGAGCTTTCCAAAATGCAAGAAATTCAACAATATATATTTATTTGTGCCCTAGGGACTCATTTTGTCAAAACATACTAGTTTTTTCAAATTGAGTTATTGATCCCTAATATGACTTCCAAATTAAAAACAAAAAGAACCAACCCCTTGTAGAATTTAAAGATATTTCCAAAAATGTAAAAATTTTCAAATTTTTCATTGATTTGTGACTAGAAATGAGTTTTAATGAAAAGAAAAAAGAAAAAATTATAATTAACACATATCAACTCAAAATGATCTAAAAATTGGATAGAGACATCTTAAATGCATTGCCAACCTACAAAAAAAATTTAGATCTGAACTCCAAGTGGTTTAGGACATATGATCAAATCTTTCAAAAACTAGGAGTTTAGCCTTCAACTCAACCTACACAAGGGTTAGCGTTAAAAATCAAAATGTGAAACCTACAAAACCACTTGATTAGATCCAGTAAATTGCTGAAAAAAATTAGAAATGAGAAATACAACTAAAATATCAGCAAGTTAAGCTACTACACTCAAAAATGCAAGAAAGTGAAGTTAGAAACTTGGTTCTAGCCCCATGGTGGGTGCTAAAAATATGTGTGAAAAATGTGGAAACACTTCTATAGGAAATTACACTCAAGCAAACCGATGATAAGATCCTCAATAATTGACCTATAGCTTCTTCTCTATGATGTGTAAGGTTTAAGTAAGAAAATAACAATGTGATAATGACTCTCAAATGAATCTAATTAAGAAACCATTGCAAGATGCACCATAGAATAGAAGATTCAAATGAAATGAAAGATCAAAGCTAAATGAGATGCTAGACCTAGCTATGGTGAAAGTAACTATGCAATGCAATACAATGAAGATAACAAGCTAATCTAGGAATTGAAATGCAAGATGGATAGATGCTAACCTAGCCATGATGAACAAGGTCCAAGATACAAGATGAGGAAAAAATCAAAGTATTCCAATACACCAAGAATGCAATGATACTCCAAGGTACCAAGGCTTCAAATTGGCATCATGACAATAGCTCCAACTCCTTCACCTATGCAAGAATGGGGAGAGAACCTCCTTTTAAAGAGAAATGTACAAATGAGATTAAGAGGCAAAAGAGGCATAATCAAGGGATGAGAATGCATCTTGAGTGATCTATGTGCACAAGAGTCTCACCTAATCAAGATCAACAGTTGACTTTAAGAGGCAAAATATGTGTCGAGAAGTATTAAAGTTATTTTAAAAATAGGAGATTCCTCTTACATAGAAAGTTGTACATTCATGTATAGACAAAAAAGTTTTTTATTTTATTTCTAAAATAGGAATAATGATTTATGTGTGTACACTTAGGATGAGTGAGAATTGGGACTTTTTATTTAATTGAAAAGGAGCAAGTTCTTTTAATTAAATATGAGACTTAGGATAAAGTGGTCAAACCATAGTTTATAATTGAATAAACTGATTTTGAGGATTTGATCAAAGATAAGTGATGAATAAATTACATAAAAAATACTAGAAATGAGGCTAATAGTCTAGATGTTCATTTTTGGGTGATTACAAAAGGTTTGTAGTTTATTTGATGGATACACAAGTTTTGGTGAGCAAAATTTAGAATTGGAGCAAAATAATTGTTGAAAGTTTCGGAGGGTATGGATTTGTATGTGTTCACAGATTCTCTCATATTTTAGTTCATGTGGTTCTGAGGTAGGGTTTGAAAACCCATTGTAGAGTTTTATTGAAAGATCTGTCTACTTTGTATCTTCCAGGGTGCTTGCATAATGCTTATTAATTTATTGTATTGATTTTTGGATAAAGAATTATGTTGTAGATTTTGAAAAAGAAAACTTATTAATTAAGGAAACTTGACTAGTAGAAACTATAGAAAATTTAGAAAATTATTATAACTGTATTATTTAAAAACCCTTTCTAATATAGGAAAAAATTAATTATTGAAATTGGAAGAAAATAACAAATTGAATAACTAGGGTTTCAACTTTAAATTTCCATTAGAACCATATGATTATCATGAATTTTTTAAATAAAGATAAATATTCTTCTTATATCTAAAATAATTTGGTTGCAAAATTTATTGGAAAACTAAAAGATTAATTGAGAGGAAAACACGTTGTAACTAAACGTATACATGCATGTGAAAACAAATATACTAAAGATAGAGAACTAAGTATATTATGGTTGCATGATTTAAGAGATTAAAAGCATATGAAAATACTAATTGCATTCTTATTTTTATTTTATAAATATATAATATAATTTTAAGATTTATTTAAAAAAATTATGATTAGTTATTAGTTTCAAAAATTAAAAATTATTAAAAAATCAATTAAAAATAATTATTTATTTATTTTAAAAATTAAATAAATAAATACTACTTATTTTCTTATAAGTTGGCTTTTAAAATTAATTCTTTTTAAAACTCTTACTCAATTATAACGTGTTATATATTTATTAATGCAAGTGGAGTTATAAGTTAATTAATATATATTTGTGATTAAAATATGTTTTAAGAGAATTTTAGTGGAGTTCACTCCATAATCATATTTAATATCATGAGTAAAATTGTAGATAACTTAATTAAAATTAAAATTTCAAGTTTGAGTTATTGGTGTCACAAAAGTTTGCACCCTTGCCTAAAGTTTTTACATAAAGGCAACCTTGTGAAACATGGAAACAATCTCCAAGTTGTGGGACTTGAACAATGAGATTGAGTCTCTAGAAAAGGTCGACTTCCTTACTATCAGGGTGCACCTAACTACTCTTGAGAGGGAAAGGGAAAAGGAGATGCATGAAAATTAAACTACCTAATCAAATCTAAAGGGGTGATGCACCAAAATAGTTTGTTCAACCATATCTCTACCTAACAATGCACTATTCACCAATATAATCTCAAAATGCACTGATTCAACCTTTTCTTTAATTCAATAATCACATACACATTAGGAACCAAACAAGATGCTATAAAGAAGAAACTTCATTCTATATCACTCAAGGCCAAATAGATACTATTGTGCATATTGAAGAATTAAAACAATACATTGACAAAGGCAAGAAAGTTTTACACTTTTATTAATGGGAGAATGAGGTACAATAGAGAAATATATTCATTTATAGACAAGAGTAAACTAAAATAGCAGAGCAAAATGCAATAATATAGAATCAGAGAAAGACTGAACCTTGGAAAGGTTACAAAACTTGCTTTTATAGTTCAAGCATAACTAGGATAATATATTGAGTTCAAACTCTAACCAATTAGAGTTGAGATTACAGAGGAGCAATAATTGTTGATCAAAGAAAATCATGTCAAATGCCACTAGTACATTTGGGCCCACTTTTCCAAATTTGACCAACCCATTGGTCAAAAATTTTTTGGTCAAAATTTTGACCAACCTATTGGTCAAAAACCTTCCAAAGCCACGAGGCAAGTTCTACTAGGAAATGGTCAAAATTTTGACCAATGAAGGTAGAAAATTTTGACCAATGAAGATAGAAATTTTTACCAATTGAGGTGAAAATTTTTGACCAATGAAGTAGAAATTTTGACCAATTTTACAAGAAAATTTTGCCTAATAAAGGTGGAAAATTTGACTGATTAAGGTGGAAATTTTGACCAATGAAGGTAGAAAACATCCAGATGTTGGTAGAAATTTTGACCAATGAAGGTAGAAATTTCTACCAACGCCTGGGTGTAATTTTTTTTTTCAGGCACTCTATAAAATAGTTCACATGCCTTGCGTATGATATGACATTTTGCGTGCATCTTGCACTCTCTCATCCAGTTGATGATGGATTACAGAGAGTGATCTAAAATGATGATGCTAAAAAACACACACAATCAATTCCAAAACAAACTTGCATTACAATATCAGATTTCCAAAATATATGTGTTTAAGTTGTGATTTTCCTTGTGGACATGCATGCAAAATTAACAATATCAGATTTCCACAATCCATTTGTAATGTAAGTTCATTTTGGATTTGATTGTGTGTGTTTTGTAGCATCATCATTTCATATCACTCTCTGGAATCCATCATCAGCTGGATGAGAGAGTGCAAGATGCATGCAAAATGTTATATTATACTCAAGCCATGTGATCTGTTTTATAGAATGCCTGAAAAACATCGACAAGAACAAATCATACAAACTTGTGTGAGCTCTTTTTATTTTCTGTGATATGATATTCAGGAAAAGGATGAGAAAAAAATCTCTAAATAAGCGGGCAAGCTCTCCATGTGCTCTACACCCCATAGGTAAATCTACTCTAATAAAAGAGGCAATCAAAAACCAGCTCACTTTGCATTTGTATAAGCTTGGGCAGGCTCTTAGCAAAATGCTTGCATTGAACCTTTGACTTAAAGGAGAAATAGACAAGCTCACAACCCTCAGAAAGGCTTTCTTAGATAAGAAGTTTCTGAGAAGACACAAATCCTCACTAATAATGTTGTTGTGATTTTCTTATTTAAATCCAAACAAAGTTGTATTATCTTGGGCAGAAGAGACTACTATTGTTTGTGGTTAAGGATCCTTTAGGTCCATAGAATCACATGCAAACTAGATGTGACATTGTAGTAATAAAACTATAATAAGAGCTAGGAGCTCACCTAGTGATTAGGGCTTGAGACTAGACACTGCATGAAGCATTTGTAGGCATTTGAGTCTTAAGCATCACCAACTCAAAATCAAACTGAAAAGGAAACTTGGTGAATAAAACTAAATAAAAATAGTCTTCTCGAGTAAATATCAACATTGTATGAACAATACCATTACAATGCACTATACTTGGTACAAATTTATTGTTGGCTGAGTCCCATGACATAATGTCAGTTCCTAGGTATGTTAATAGAACATATTGTTCTTTCCCATTCTATTGCATAATTTATTATTTTTAGTTTATTGATTGCTTAAATCAGACATGCTTGAAAAATGGAAGCATAGATAAGTCACATGAACTATTTGACAGGATGCCTGAACATAATGTGGTCATCAAAAGCCATGGTTGCTAGATATGCACAAACTGGGCAATGAACATAAGCTGTAGCACATATTATACACTCCATAAAAGAAAACTTGCATTTGGTTAGAACTCTTATTTTGGCCCTCTATAACAAGATAGAGACTATTATTTTACTTTATGATCATAATATGTCTGTTTGTCTTCTGTCATATAAAATTAATTGCCTTATTCTATCTTCTTTTCTATAATAGATACATTCACAATGATCTAAAATACTCCCTAAAAAATCTTTATTGACATAAAAAAAATTAATTTATTTCTAAGAATAAAAATCCTTGCAACTATAATGAAATATGAATCTGAATACCTGTGCAACTATTGGAAGGTGGAGCTTAGCCAATCATCTACAACTTTCATAATACAAAGATGATATGCAACAAAAATAGATATGAGATCTTCAGAAACTTTATCAAGAGTATCTTTGACAATATGCTTTGATTCAACATCTATAGATGAAGTGGTCTCAGATCAGCTACCTTCAGTAGGTAGCCAATTCAAATAACTTCTTTTTACAAACCATTCAATTTAAAATACTGGATAGGCTTTTTATTGACAAAGCTTATATCTATTTTGTAATAGATTAGATAATTAACACAAAACTTAAAATTTAAACTATCTGTGTAGCATAAATAACTCAAAATTACATATATATTAGAAAAAAATTAGTAGAGACCTTGATTTCAGCTGCCTCGACAGAAACATCAGAATCTTTTCCTCAAGGGGTTTGCAAAGCTGCTCTAAACTCTTTCTCTTGTCCAACCTTTGCCTACAAGTGAATTATATAATCAATTGGGATTGTAAAATTGATTCTCTAAACTAAAACCACTAAGTAGAATTGTGCTTTGGAATTGTGGATTGAGTTTCTCATAGCTTCATTCACTCTGTTAACTACCTACATAAATCTAGTATGGCGTTGCCAGCTACTAGGCATGTAACATATCCAAAATCTAGTTTCTTGCACTAGGCATAAGCTATATTAAAAAAAAATCTGATTCTAAAAGTACTAACAATTCACATAAATCACTAACCATGAGGAAATTATTAGGAAAAAATGCTATTCAATAACCACTTGGGGGACTCTGGAATAAAGAAGAGACCTTCCTGCAAATATCATTCATGACACATATAAATGGACCAATGTTGAGTTTCCTCAAATGCAAAATAACAATCTCAATGTTGTAATTTTTACTAGAAGTCAACCTAGATGGAGACCATTTACTATTTATTGTGATATTTTATTTGATGAAAACATGTAAAGCACATTACCTATAATAGCAAGTTCGTGTCATGATACCAACATTCCAAGAAGATATGCTCTTAGTATCCCAATAGTTATTGAAAACTGTAGAGGAGTCAAGTAACAATGAATCTCATATTTAATCTGCATAAAATAGGAAGGATAGGAAAAAATTCAATAGTTTTCTTCAAATCTTAAATTACACCAAACAAATTTTCATAAATTGCCAAGAAGCCCCACTGCTTTAATATCAACATTTTCTCAACAAAAACCTAGAAAAGCTTACCTTTGCATTCCTTATTCATGATTCTAATGATGCAAAGTAGTCTTGTTGTTGGCAGTTGGTATAAGCTAAAGTCTAAAACTCAAAGCACACATTACAACATCAAACACTTGAAGAAACTATTAACAATACACCATAGTTGAGGTGGAGCCCCTTTTGATGGCAGAATAAAGTAATATTAATTACCTCATGACCAACTAGAGTCAACAATACTATTCCAAGACCTCTAGAAAAGATCCCCCTTTGAATAGAAGAGCCTAGAAGCTAAACAAAAAAGGCCAATACGGCCACCCCCACTGCAATAGAAAGAGCACTGGTGGTGAATTCAAGTCCAAGCTGCAAAAGCAAAGACATTTACATAAAAAATAAGCAACCCTATCTAGCAAGAAAAGATATATAGAGATTTTTGACTGAAATTACAATTGATGCTAAAAAACTTAAACCATAATAATTGTTCTATAGAATAATAAAGAAGAAAGATGAAGAATCAAACACCTAAAGGATAAAATCTTGATGTTACTTTAGAAAGATCGTCCGAAGGACATGATATGCTCAGGTTGAAGGAGCTTTGAGATTCATTACTATAGTTGGGAATGGGCTCAATCTTCAATCATTTGAAGATTGAAGATGAGGCCATTCCCGAGTGTAGTAATGAATCTCATATAATGCAATCTCATCTATGAAGCATAGTAAAAGCTAACAGAGCATCTTCGCTAGCTAATCTCCCTTGCAAGCTCAACTAAAAGAGAAAACCTGATTGAAGAATAACCTACAATCCTTGAATAACTTGCAATCCTTGAATATTCCACAAGAGCCATAAGAGAATGTCAAAGATAGTCATGATGCTAATAGGCACATCCTGACTGTTTTCAACATTCTCCTATGGCTCTCATGGCTCTAATCTTATAACATGAGGCTTCCTCTTCTTTTTTTGAGCATAAGGCTGATGCGGCCCTATAATAAGAAATAAATGGGTTTAATTTGGATTATGTACAACACAAAGAAAACCAAAATGTTATAGCAATTTTTAACGAAGAAATGAATTATATAAACTTATAAAGCTCATAATAATAATAGGCCATAAACAAGAGCTAAATTTTGAGTAGACAAAGTCTGGACACATGAAGCGTACCTAATTGATCAAAACCAAATCACTGCCAAGCCTTTTAACCACTCCTTAATGGAACTTTCTCTATCACCAAGTTTGTAGCAGAGTTTTTGTTTATTTTTGGATCTAATGTTAATATGGCATCTCCATTCATAAATTTCTTCAGAGCCTAAAATATTTATACATGAAGTGATAAAAAACTCAAAATTTGTGATGAGAAATAGAGCTCCAACACTGATAGTTTATATATTGTATCTAGATTTGGTAGAGCGAGCTAAAAGCCAATTATTCTAATTGATGGATATCTACTACATTATCTAGTGAAAACCAAAAACATACCCTAAATATAATAGTGAATCTAATTCAAGTGTGACACAAAGGTTGTTTAGGATTTAATAAAGTTCATGTTTTCATTTGGGTGATCAATTAAGATTTGTATTTCACATTGCAAAGTAACATTTCTTTATCAGTACAACTGCATGTAACACAATAGTTGGTATATTGTGCCTAAATTTGGATGAGCAGACTATAATGATGAATATAAAGTAAAACACATTAGAGTGAAATCCAAAAATACACCAAAGGAAAATTTCAGTGAATCTGATTCAAGCATGGCATTAGAGCTATATCTAATGATATTTGAAACCCCAAACAGAATCAAAATATAGAACCCACATATATTTTAAGACAAAACAACCAATTAGAAATGTGCTAACTAAGAGCACATAAAAATCATGATACCCATTTCCATGATTTAAGTTGTTAACTTGTCGCCTCTACAAATTTTCATAGAAACCACAATTTCTTGTCACTTAATAAATAGTGCTTTTGACATTCTTTAAAAGAAATTAATACAACTTGAGGAACACACATTTTACCCATTTCATGATTGAAGTTGTTAGTTAGTCACTTCCATAAATTCCGACCATGATTTCTTGTCAAGAAACAATGCCAAACACACTTTAAAATACAAAGTTGGGGGAAAAAAAAGATTGTGCTGATTGTAAAACACATTTAAATAACAAGTAGAATAATGTGACCACATTGCAAAGATTGTGCTGATTGTCAAACACATTTAAATACAAATTACAACACTGTGCCCACATTGCATCATCATCCTTTAGAAAACCAATAAAATAGAATACCTAAACCATCAATGTCATGAAAGCATTTCTACTATAACCCAAAACCTAAAAAAAAATCAACACTACAATGAAAGTATTCTCATTGAAAGCACTCACAAATCATGACCACCAACCCCATTATCTTCACAATCTCTAGAGAGGCCTCTGATTCCTTAATACCAAATGATAGACTCAAGGTGCTAAGTTTCATAGGATCAAAAAATTTTGGATGGAACATGAAAGCTAGAGTTGGGAAAAAGAAGGTGAGGTTGATGTTTCAGAAGAATTTTTACTCTGTTGCTTTGTATGATCTAGTTGTCTTTAACTTGATGTGGAATGTCAGGTAGTGATGGAAATTGGAGGCAATTCTCCTTGCATAGTGGAGGACCTTGTTCCTAATCTAAAGAGAATGATTAATAGGCTTTTGCAAGGAGGGTTTTATCAGAGTGGTCAATCATGTATCCACATGCAATGGTTGTACATAAGGGAAGAACTTTACAGTTGAGTAAGATTCTAAATGGAGGTTAATACATCTTCAGTTGAAATATATTTACATTTTCATTGTCTCATAGAGTAAAGTAGGTCTTCACACCACCCTAGAATAGTAGATAACATTTTTGACTGTTTGGGTTCAATTTTCTTAGTACTACCTCATTCTAAAATTGGAAAAATATATTTCTCTTCTTGCATCTTAAAAACCAAGAGAGACATTTCAGAAAGATAAGCTTCTGTGATTAGAAATTTTAGAATTTAGGTTTAGTAGCCTATAGAATCATCCACTTTCTAAAAATAGAAGAGAGATATAATTATCTCATTTTTGAAGATATGTTTTGAAAAGGAATAAAAGGTGATTGTATCTTTGCACCAATAGTTTCCCCTTGTTGACTACAATAATATTATTGAAATTGGAAATTTCATCACTTAATTCTCTCAACTTTGTTAAAGACAGTCACTCATATTTCTCTCTCTAATTCATTACTTATAAAATCTCCCACTTTTCTGTAGTTTTTTTTCGAAATTGTAGAACTCCATATCATCATGAAGCAACTGGTATCAAATAAGGTCAATTACAAATTATCTTTAAAGAAAAATAGCATTTTCTTGAGGTTCCTTTTTTTCCAAATTTTTGTGACTCCCAACCAAATTCCTCTACCTAACCTTGAGTACATATAACCCTGAGAACTATCAAAGTTTTCTTGATCTTTCTTTTTCATCAATTTGTGTCATTTTCATTTATGGAGCCATTTGAGATCAAATGAACCAAATAGGTTGGTATGTTGCCCAAATTTATATCCAAATGTACCCAAATATTAGTATGTAGTATGCACACAAACATCTAACCAATCTAACCTTAATGAGCTATGTATCTTATGATACCTAATGGCAACGAAAAAGCAAAATAGATCAATTCTAGAGGCCCTACAATTCTCAAAACAACAGGGTAGTGGTACACTTCTACAAGAATGTGCAATATAATCTCTTCAAACTAACATTTTCATGTTGCTATTCTTCATAGGGTTTGATGCTTTGGCACTGTATGTTCCATTAAATAATAAACTATGTTTGCAATTTAGATGGATGATTTTATAGCATTTGTCTGAAATATTTTAGATAAGGTATAATTCTCTATAAAAACATTAAATTTTTCTCATACAAAATACTCAATATGTTCATTATAGTAAGGAAAAAAGAAAAGGGGACCAAGAAAAATATGGTTCAAAAGGTCCTCATAAGACTTATCTGTATCTCATTAATTTCATATGCGCTAGCAAGCTAGATAGAAGAGTCGTATATGTCATAGGCAGATTTTTTTGACAGACAAAATTTGCCTGTGATAAAGAGATAATGCCTGTTTCATTTAAAAATTCTATAAATAATTATGTTGATTCTTCTAATCCACTTCCACATATCTTGAAGTTAGGGATCAATGGAAAAAGATACGCTCAGATGCCTAAGAATTAAAGTTGGGACTCACCAACTGAAATCGATGATTTTGTAGGCTAATAAACCTAAATTCTAAAATTTCCAACATTTATTTTTTTACTGTCAAGAAGTAAAACATCCTTCTTCTAAAACATAATGTTTTTCTGGAAGTTGAAGTGAGACAAGAAGAGATTTTTGGGCCAGTGGTCTTAATGTACTCCTATAGGTTTGCTTCAAAGTTATCCCTTCTCCCTAATGATGTTTGATTATGTTTGGTGATCTAATGTACTCTTTAGAGTTACTCTCACCCCCTCTCCTCT
This sequence comes from Cupressus sempervirens, assembly GCA_028749045.1. Taxonomy (NCBI): domain Eukaryota; kingdom Viridiplantae; phylum Streptophyta; class Pinopsida; order Cupressales; family Cupressaceae; genus Cupressus; species Cupressus sempervirens. The sequence continues at coordinate 123,473,806 of CM053791.1, read as the reverse complement.
AGATAATATCACTACCATGTTGGCAAGTGCTATTAGTAAGACATCACGATGCAACTTTGCATCAATGGCTGGATGTTTCATAACTGAAGTTTTGACTTCTCATAAATGAAGATTTTCTACTACTTGTTCATTGTACTATTGCCTTACATAAACAACAACATTCATCATCAATGGGACACCAAAAATTTAGTTTGTAGCATTAGTCATAGATGTCATGGTACATCCTAATGGTTGGATAGCCACTTCCCACTAGAATTACATGAAACATTGCCCTAAAATGAATTTTCAATTTGGTATTCTTTTAGCGGGAGTAATAAAAACTAATGTTTGTACTCAGGATAATTCTACTCTTCAATAAGCTTGAGGCTTCACATTCTTATAATGAAAATACTAAATAAAAATTAGAGTCATGTGTAGTAGATGAACTCTATTCTAGCATCAAGAATGAGGGTTGATTAATATCATGCTATAAAGTCAAATTTGAGCTAGGCTTCTATTTGAAACTCTGTTAGAAACCATTCTGATTTGGTTCAAATTTGTTCCTTTGCAAAGATTTTATGGATGTAGTGCAAGAGGCAAATAACATGCACTATGGATTGAAAGTAGGATTTTTCACAACAGATGTGAACAAAGCATTCTATGCTCTTGATCACATTCAAGTTGGCTTAACAAAATATGCACTTTCCTTTATTTCTTACTAAGTTTCTATTTAAATTTTAGATTTCAAAGCTTTTCCAATGAGAATTATAGTATCAAGTAATATCACATTTTAGTCTACTTGGGTATCAAGTAATATCAAGAACAAACTAAAGTGTTTATTATAGATGATTTCTTCATGAAACTTGAAATTAGGTTTCAAACAATGTAACATGTGTATGGATCTTAAATAGGTTCATCCACAAGTGAATGAATTGTTGCTAGTATATAATTGCAAGAATGAAAAGTTAAAGAAATAATGAGAAACCATGGTAAAGAATGTTATATTTTAATCTCAAATTGAATTAAAAAAGTTATGGACATCTATATTGTTATATATGCCTAATAAATAACAATACATTATATATAAGGTGAGAGCCTACAATTCGTAACGGTAAATTGTGAGTATCTTATATGAGAATTGATCACAACACATAATAATAATGATCTTGACTTCAACCTTCTATCGATAAAATATATATAACTAGTAAGAAATAAGATAAAGCATACCCAGGTAATGAGAGATTGGCCTCCTTCTGGCATAGATTTGTCTACAGGCTTTCTTCCAGTAATCAATTCCAATAGAACTACTCCAAATGCATAGAAATCACTTTTTTCTGTCAATTTCCCTATCATTGGTTACACAAAGATAATTCTATCATTGGTTGGACAAATAAAATTATCTAAGTAGAGGCAAATTAATGTCATGGGGGCATTCATAGCATAGAAAAATTAATATTAATTATATCTATTTTCCTAGGACGTAATTTTTTTGGGAAGTGGATATGCCATAAACATAATTTGAAAGCTCAACCTAGTATTTGAGGCATACCATCTACAAGGTATTCTGGAGCTACATATCCCAAGGTTCCCAAAACTTGAAAAAAAATTCTGTCCACAACTCTTCGAACTGTTACAACAAGATCAAAATCTGATAGTTATGGAAACCATTTGCATCACATGATAGCCTATATCTATGTGTAATGCATTTTCACAAAGTTTTTTTATTTAATGTAAAATTTTTTTATAAGTACAAACCATCTCCAAAGCCAAAACAAGGGATCATATTATCTTCGTCAAATGGAGACAGAGTTCGACCAATGATTGAAATTACTTGCTCATATGGGTTTTTTATGTTCCCAATCTAATGCAAACTTCGCCTATTAAAAGAGTGCTTCCCTACATTTATCAAAAAAAAAAACCTATTGATTTGCAATGCCTAGTTTAGTTAAACTAAACAAATCTAAAACTTTCTATGTGAGAGGATTTTGATATTAGTCCACTCATTACTCTTGGTGAAGTCAATTCCAAGAATCAAGTTTAATGACTCGAGCCCAAATTCTCTCAGGGTAGCTATCACCTATTAGTCATATTCAACAATAACAAGTTTAGTAGGACTCAAAAGTCAAAATTGCTAGACCACAATGACTTTGCCAAATCTACCTTGAGAATGTAAATATATAAAGGGAAAAAAATTGGTCAAATATCAAACATTGTAGGTAGCCACACATAAATCCCATATCAAATTTGCATTATATGTTAAACTCACTTCACCCCTCCCCATAACGAAAGCACCAAAAAGTGAACGTTTTGCTAACTTCAGAAAACTACTCTAACTGAAGGAGATTTATGGAAGGTTGCTATTCTTTTGTATAAGTACAAACAATAAAGTAAAATAGGAAGCATTGCTAGTAGGATTTGACATAATCTCAAAACTAGAGAATTCCAATAGTTGAAGGTGACTAAGGTGTTGATAATGTAAATAATAAAAGGAATAGTCTTAATTGAATGCTCAGTAAATATGTAGAATAAGCATCTGGGTTAGGGAGAAATTTGATTCTATCAGCTTTTCACATTGAAAATGACCTACAATCATGTAGCACATTATCTTGCTAATGAAGGAATCATTCAAGAACCTATAATGGCTCTTTATAGTTAGTTCAAAGGTCTTGTTGCTTGCATGGATCTTTAAAGGCACACCATCTATAGTTAGTTAAAAGTTCTTGTATTGATCTTTAAGGGTACCAGTTAGTTCAAAGCTCGCGTATTGATCTTTAAAGACACCTATATGTTTTCAGGCACCGTGAGTTTATTAGATATGATCATGTTGTCAAGCGTGTGTTAAGTCATTCTATTTTTTAAGAACATGAACTTGTTACCATGAGGCATGTTTGAAAATTTTACACTTCGCATGAGGCATGTCTAAAACATCAATTGAGGAGGACTGGCAGGAACATTGATGCTAAACCCATTTTTGAGGGATGGTGAGCAAGTGTATAGTTCAAGAAAGGGAAACGAGCTAAAAGTGTGTGGTCATGTCTCCAACATGAGACTAAAGGTCAACTTTTCTTGTGAGTGAAAAGTTGCACTAGGTTTTGTCAAAGATATGCTAGAAGACAAGATTCTCAATAAGGATTGGGACTGAGGCATTACTCAAAGTTCATAAGACTATAGGCCACTCCTATGCTTTGAATAGAGTGTTGAAATTGGTGATATCATAATGTATTTAATAAATTCATGTTATGGGCAGCAGTAGTTGTGGATCATTTTAGACCTACCACATGCAAAGTGTCCATTTTATGTTAGTTTGAGCTTCACTTGGTTTCAAGAATACTATAATATTCTCTATTTAACAAGGCCAACCACGTGAAGGTGGAAGCTCATTTGGCCTCACCCCCCTCCCCCTAACATCAATCTAAAGTACCCATTATCATCTAATTACATACTTCATTCATTCATTCATCCATTTATGAACTATAACATTCAATCAATACAATCACATAACATTCATTAATGTGATATAAAATTCATTAATACACAATACTAATCAAGACTTCAGTAACATATAACAATATTCATTAACATAAAATAAAAATCAGTATTAATACTCATCATTCATACATAATTACTTAAAACAAAGTTCTTTCATTATCCAACAAGGTTTATCAAAGAATGTTTTTAAAACATCATTTCTTCTTTTTGTTTTTCTGAGCTCTCTTAAGAAAAGCGCTCATAGGAGCATCCATATCTGCATCATTCTCCTCCTCTTTTGGCATGTTTAATGTTAAATTATGATGGCTCCTTCTCTTTGGAGGAGCAAGAGGCTGCTGCACTAAAGGGGGCTCTGTTGCAAGAACAAGTAGATGGGATTAATTGGCATACTCTTTTTCTTTTTTTAATTGTTACAAGTCTGTAATTAAGTACTAGTACAACATAACATGCATTTTTATTACCTGAAAATGCCACATCATGTACATTAACATTTTCATTTGTTGCCACATCAACATGTTGAACACTTGGAACATGCTCCACTCCTTCAGCATGATGTTTAATATGCTCTAAAATATTCAAAAAAAGGATACACATAAAATTGCAATTGAAGATGTTAAATTGTATTCATAATTGCATATTTAATTTCCAATAGAAAATTAATACCTTCACCACTATAATGCACATCATGGCCTTTATCAAGAGCAAGTTCTATGGTAGGATATGAAGGCTACAATAAAATGTTATGCACATTGTTGTGCAGTCAATTTACGTTCAAAACTAATACCAAAAAAGAATCTTCTCAACTATTCAATTTCATTTACTTTTCATTTGACCAATTTACCTATGCGATATCATTTGGTGCACTAGATTCTTGGGCAAGGCTTACAGATTCTTTGTGTAGGCATGTAGCCACGACTTTATAGCCTTCCTTCAAGGCAATTTTTCTATCTTCATCTATGACCTCCACATTGAATTCTATGCCTTGTATTTTTTGCTTAATATTGTCAGTTTTCCATGTATGGTTTCATTAAAAAAAACTATTTTCAACATTATATTAAAAAAATATATGAAATTTCATTGCTCCTACTTACAAGTCAAGACTAAAGATTCATATAGCCACCAGAGCCAAGTTTGTGTTGGCCAAACTTTTCTAGTCTCACTTTTGTAGCCACAGATGTGTCCTACAATCTATGAACAATTTCAAACATCTTAGATTATATATTTACAAATATCAATAATTAGTGCATGATTACAATGCACTTAATACTATCATGACATACCTCTTTTTTCCCTATGCTGCTTCATTATCTCTATCTTCACATAGCCTTTTCTCCTTTGCATCTTCTATTATTTCATTCCACTCCATCGATGGAATCATAGGAGGATGGTCGTACTTTGGGTTATCCTTAAGAGCCCTTCTATATTGATCCCTCAAAATCTTTATATGCTTTGCTACTCTTTTGAGAGGTAGGCTAGTGTCAAAAATGTTTTTTTTCAAATTTCTCCTCAAAAGATGCAATCAGCTGATTTTCTAATTCCACATCTTGTAAATTCCACCTTTAAAAAAAAAAAAAAGATTGTTAGATCAATTACTTTAATATATTACAATAAATGGAAGAAAAGAAAAATTATGTAGCAATGATATGAAACTACATACCTTTTATGTATGGTGGGTCCAAATAGTCTCAATGTCATATGAAAAAGATGTTCAAAGAAAGCATTATTATGTACAAAAACATAAAGGATTTATCAGTCCAAAATTAGTAATGTAAAAGTAAACTAAATTTACACTTTAAATAATAACAATTTTAAAGCACCTAAAAGCTTTTGTTCTTTTAACAGAAACATAGTTTTCTTATTCAACAAAAATGTCCCTTTATATCAACCAGTACTAATCACACAGACTACTCCAAGAAATGGATCAGCTTCAGCAGTACTGCTCTTTGTTGGTCTATCAACTGAAACATCATGACAATTAGAGTAGACACCAAATGAATTGAACGATAGAGAGATGCCAACAGTCACACTTTGTTAATATGACCAATTAATTTACTTCTTAGAAATAAATGTAAATTATAATACTAGAGAAGAAGACAATACCAGAGACTGTGAAAGGTGTAGTCAATAATAGCCAAACAACTATTGGATTAAAGATACGACTCATTCTTGAATAATCAAGATTAGAAACTCTTGTATATTTTCCCAGAACAGATTTCAGATGCAAATACATATGCATACTTATGGATATAATCAAATTGAAGAAATTGACTAGCAAAAATGTTTTTTCCTGGCACATTTAGAACATTGTTATTAGTAGCTTCTAAGTTGGATATGATTTTCCAACAACTTGATGTAAGATTAGTGTCTTCAATGTAGAAGAGTAGTTATACATGCAATAAACAAAAGTTAAGAAAAAGGACAAGTGAACATTTTGTGAATTATGCATACAATCAGATGGGTTGAAGCAAATCTATCTTGGCCATCTCTATGGATGACACACCACAAGGCTTTATTCTTACTGGTAATTTCAACACAAAGTTAGCAGCAAAATTATAAAATGAGAAGTCATGTAGAGATGATAATAGTATTTATATCATTTCTATATATAGATAACATATAACATTACCATATAAAACACAAATATGGTAAATATATAGTATATGCATGTATATCAAACTCTAGGACCATGTAACATATGGTAATTCTTATGCACGTGTACACAAATACACAATAAGCTATGTAGCATAATAATACATGCATGTCAAACTGTAGTACACTATACCATATTGTAATATACTAATTTTACACACATAAGAATATAAAGCTACACTTGACCAAAAAGAGAAATAAAACAGTACATGCAAAAACAAAGAGCTACACTTCACCAAAAAAGATTATAAAGCTTCAAAGTTAAGATCAATAATGATTTACTAGCATCTAACATACATGGCACTATGGTAATAATAGATTGCTACAACAATGATGCCCTAGGTTTAAGTTGAGGAAACAGTTTGAATGTAACCAATCACATGTGCATATAAATGTACTTGATTAAACACCTAGGGAAAGTGACCCCACCTCTAACATTCATAGACCATTCATAAAAAATGAATACTGACAATTAGCTAACACTACAATTCACTCCACAAATGCACTTAACATAAAAACTATGTCTACTATCAGAAATAGGAAAATTCAGTTGCAACTCAAACAAATCAACCTGGCCTTCAATGACGATTAAGGTACACAAATATAGATACACAAGACCAACTAGTTCAAGTATGCAATACCAAACTTGCATCTTAGAGAACTATGGGTTAGTGCATACCATAAACCTCAAGAAAAATGTAGTAAAATGTAACCTTAAGGTACAAATAACCTATATCACTATGCTTTACAACTTGAACTATCACACTAGCTATAAATAACTTATAGTACTAGAATCTTAGAATCTATAGCAGATGATGAGCCAATTAAAGCTCCATAAATTCAATCCTCCAAAATTGACTATGTTGACGCCTATGTACTCCTGTTCTATTAGCTACAAATCACTACCAGTACTAAATTTAGACATCTATATAATCCAAATTTCATCTGCAAGACAAGAGGAATCTTTGCTTGCTTGTGCTCCGATGATCATAAGTCTTTCTTATTTTCTTGTGCTCCATTGACCATAGGCCTCTATTCAAAGCCTCCTTGTATAGAAGAGGCCCTTTAGTAACCATAAATACCAATCTGCAAGCAACACAATCAAGATAATGCAACATCCGAAGCTACTTATATTCAACAACCTGCCACCAATTTCACACCTCGCTATTCTATATGCCACTTTCGTGGAATTTAAAGTTTGCATCTATTGCCCCTTTATTTAATTTCTACGCCACCAGATAAATGCCACACTATACTATTGTCCTGAATCACATCCAAAATCCTAGCAAACAATAATTTCCCTATCACTATAGGAATCATGGTTCTAACTTAAACAAATTGTATTGATGCTATCAGAAATACAGAATACCCATATTTCATACTCAACAATTGTTATTAACATCTCTTTGATCAACACTTACAAATAGGCATACCAAACCATAATCGCTAAAAGATACAATAGCATAATATCACATAAGTACTAATTAAGTTTAGAATATCACATAAGTACTAATTAAATTCAAAATACCACACAACATTTTAAAATTAACTAAGCTACCATAAATTTTTAAAATACTGTAATGCAAATGAGTTAAATGTCATGAAAAATGTCCCAATGAGCTCTGTAATGTCAATTTAAAGACTCTCCAATAGTTAGAGGGAAATTTTCTAACTTCATTATTAAAATTAAAAATAATAATTTCAATAAGCACCCAAAATTCTCAACATCACATGTCTTCAAAAATCTCATCATCATCATCAATACTATGTTATGTTATTTCTCCCTATTGGATTTTTCCTTCTTTATCTCTATCTTTGGTTAAAGCTAAACCCAAAGAAGGGCTCCCTTTATAGAAAAAATTTAGTTATTTTTTTATACAATTCCTATTTGAGTCTCACCTCTCAGCCAAGTCTGACCCCCTTATTGGTGATCACCTAGTGAATCATAACACTTCCTCTGTATCCAAAAATAAGTTAGCTGCTAAAGCATAAGAGCAAAAGTATCTGCCAACATATGATAACCATTTCATTACCTAATAAAAGTGAGTGGAGCAAGGTTTATTACAAAAGAAAAAGGTATGAATGAATGCAGAAATCCAATCTCTAAAAAGGCTTAGTTCCATCATTATTTTATTGTTTCTTGTATGGATGAATCAAATCAAGATCAATATGAATCTTGAAATGAAGAGAATGTTAGATTAGGAGAATTAAATAGGAAAAATTATTTTGGAAATACAAAAGGAGACATTTCAACTTTCAAATATTGAGATATCTCAAAAAAAATCTACTACAAATTTGGAAATGTTTTTTATACCCTAGGGCCCAAAATCAAGTTTTTGAGCTTCATCTTTTTAGATTTACAAAAAACACTAGGATTGAGGTATAAGACCAAGGTTGAAGTATAAGACTATCCAATAAAGTATAACACTTGAAGTGAAGACCTAGAGAAAGAATACTATACTATTTTGTCTGTAATAATCTTCATATTAAGATAGCTATGAAAGAATAAAATCAATATAAATAGGTATAATCCAATGGCTATAGATCCCCTTGGGAAAGGTCCAAATATCCATGCTCTAGTCATTTTAAAGCCTCATAGATACAAAAGTAACTCTAGCTAATTATGGTATTTATTACTTCCGTAGATAATTGAATAATCCTGTAATCAAGCCTTAGATTTTATCTCTAGTAAAAAGATTTTAAGATCCTAATCTTTATAGAAATAACACTATCCCTTTTTAAATCTAAATCTCTTTTCACCAACAAATTTTAGAATCCTAGTTTCAACCAAACAAACTCAGAGGCAGAGTAAATATAGATTAATAATCACAACATTTATAATAAACTCACATTCAACAAATGAGAACTTACTTGTTAAGTACAATAAACACATCGTTGAGAACAAATGTTCGCGTCACAAGCAACCATCCAATGATGACCAACCTGCCATAAATAGTAAATATTATCAAGGTGGCAAAAAATAAAAATAAACTAAAAAACCTACTTTTCATGAAGCATACTAAAATTTTGAAGAAACCAAAATAAGGCTTACCCATATATAATATGCTTGAAGCCAAGAATAGTCAATACTGTCAGTCAGTCACCCTCAAAAGCATCAGTATAGATATGATATATTTTACCTATAGAAAAATAGAGGAACCAATAACAAAAACACTAGAGTTTAGAACCACTAAAGCTAGAACATTCTTTTTTAATGTTTGTAGGAAATGATGTAGAGAGAGAGAGAGAGAGGGAGGGGGGGGGGGGGGGGGGATAGAGGGACAGAGGTACATGTAGAGACCAAGGTGGGAGATTAAGAATTTGACAGACCAAAGATGAATCTATGCGGCCCTTGTGCAAAGTGTGATGTATGTGTGTCTTCTCATTTATATGTTTGCAAAAGCAATCTAAAGGCCTTCTAAAATACCTAAAAGGGTAAGTAGTGTGTGGATTACCTGAGTAGCAAGTGCATGAAGTAGTAGAGTATTGAAGCTACAAAGAAACTGCCCTATAAAGTTGTTCATAAAAAAAAAAGACATAATCTACATCGAAATGACCCTAAGCAAATCTTAGAAATTAGTGATAAAATAATAAATTTCATACCCAAAAATTAGACGTACATAGACAAGCATCTGATTCTTAAGATAACAAGAATTACATCCAAATTGCCACTGCATTGATTAAAGACATTAAAAATAAAAAGTGATTACAAAGATATCTTAAAATAATTTTACAATAGATAATGTAGAAAACTTTCTGGTAATATATAATAAAAAACCAGGAGCTCGTATAGATATGGGTATTCTAATCCATACCCAAAACCAAAAAAATGAAGCTAGCTCAAATGCATTCTACGAAATCACACACCAAAGAGAACACATTGTTATCCCAACCCAATTCAATGCCATAGGGACTAAGAGTAAAGACAAAAGAAATCTATAGTATTTTATACCTGGAAAAGTATGAAATGGATCAGAGAAAGAAGCAACTCTGGCTTGTTAAACCAAAATAATTCATCTTATGGCTTGATCTTTGAACCAAATAAATGTCCACTTCCAATCACATTCTCTAGTGCAAGTGTTGCAATAACATGTTGCAGCTTTGTCCCCACAACAAGAACAAGCTACAATAGACACATAATATGTGGGAAAAGAATAAATTCCATCAAGAAGTAATATTTAAAAACCTACTTTCTTGTATTTATTAAAGATATGTTGTATTTGATATGCAACAAAATTTCTCATTTAATGGTACCATTCTAGCTATTGATATTTAGATATAAATTTTCCATTAGTATATTCTTCATTAGAGATATAACAATCACATTAAGACACTTTTTCAAGTTGAAATTTATTAGTGAATTCCTTTTTGTTGATTCAAAATAGTATGGACTTAAAAGAGTATGTAGTAGATTTTATTACTAACTCATTATTAATCTTCATTTTTTGGTACATGGGAAAAGATTGGCACGGCTTGGATTTATTTATACTCAACATTATTAAGATTTTCTCTTTTCACTTTTTGAATAACTCCAGTCGCACATATATGTGTCCTCCTTCTAGTAGTTTGTAAGGAGATATTTAATCCTACTAATCTAAGAACTAATAGGATGGTACATTTTCATCATTTCTATTACCCTGAACTTGTGCTAGCTATCATTTTGTTGTTAAGAACTCACCATTTTTCCAATTCCTATACATGAACAATAAACCACTAAAACACAATGTAGGCAAGATCTGAGGATCTTCTTGTTGTAAAATTGCAGAGGATTACCACTAATAGTATATCAAAAATACACATGTAAACATAATCACACCCCTTTTCTTCTAGAGGAGGAAGAAAATAAGTAAATGTCCTTAAGGTCTAATCACTCAAAAGGTTTTCATCATCATCTTGCACCATTTTCAGTCCAACATTTCTTGTTATTTGGGAAAACAGAAAGAAAAATGAACCAAATTTAAAACTTCATCACACTGAATGCTAGTTCACATTACTGAGAATCCTTAGTGGACCTTACAAATCAAAATTATTGGCCATTGGAAAGATTTAACTTTTGAGTCCTTTACTGTAGATTTTGTCAATGGGTATCTGTGTTATAATACAAAGTTAAAACATTATCAACCAAGTTCATACCATTATATTTTTGGAACAAAGATATAGCTAGGCCATATATTACATCACTTATGATACTTATAAGGAACTACTATAAATACAATAGGTTCTTGAATTGATTTCACAACTTGGTGGGAAACCAAAACCTTCTTTCAAGTAATGAAAATAGTCTATTTTTATGTAGTAAGAACCGTTGATTAAATTCAAGCAATCATAGTATTTTCTTCTTGATATAGCATTAATGAAATGTTTTAAGTCTATTTCAATAGATGCATTGACCAACATTTGCTTTGCCAAGTTTGGTGACTTTACCCTAGTGGTTTTTCTTTTCTCATACCATTACAGTTTTGGAATAGAGATATAGCTTGGCCATATATTACATCAATTATGATACTTACAAGGAACTACTATAAATACAACGGATTCTAGAATTGATTTCACAACTTGGTGGAAAACCAAAACCTTCTTTCAAGTAATGAAAATAGTCTATTTTTATGTAGTAAGAACCATTGATTAAATTCAAGTAGTCCTAGTATTTTCTTCTTGATATAGAATTAATGAAATGTTTTAAGTCTACTTCAATAGATGCATTGATCAAAATTTGCTTTGCCAAGTTTGGTGACTATACCCCAGTGTTTTTTCTTTTTAGTTTAAAAATAAAATAAAATATGAGAAATTGTTTAATGCATTGGCAATTATAATACAAAATTAAAGCATTATCAACCAAGTTCATACCATTATAGTTTTGGAATAGAGATATAGCTATCCATATATTACATCAGTTATGATACTTATAAGGAACTACTATAAATGCAATGGATTCTTGAATTGATATCACAACTTGGTGGGAAACCAAAACCTTCTTTCAAGTAATGAAAATAGTCTATTTTTATGTAGTAAGCACCATTGATTAAATTCAAGTATTCATAGTATTTTCTTCTTGATATAGCATTAATGAAATATTTTAAGTCTACTTCAATAGATATATTTATCTCAAATGAATTCACATGTAGATTGTGTATCATAACCAACAACATGTTTACTCAGGAATCAGATAAGGAGAGAAATCATTAGTTAAAATAAGAAATAAATTTAATCTCCTTTTATCCTCTCTTCCTTTGCTATCATGAAGATAATTGTAAGCCATATGAAGATAAGTCTTTCTAGTTCCTTTCTCATCCTCATAGAAAATGAATGGAGGGTGGGGGAGATAGAGGGGACAAAGGGTGGGCATAGATGGATAGAAAACACATTGAATTTTGGGATCCAATATAATTGAAGCAACTACAATTTATGAAATTAGAGCATTGCTACAATTCAGTAGATGGAAGAACTACACTGAACAACTAGATTAATCAAATGCATGAGCTATCCTTTTGTGAAATTTATCATTGAAGGATGAGGAAGGATTACTTTGATCCTTTCTCATGACTTAGTAATTATGGTGTCTATCATTGCCATAAGTTCATTATTTGGAGTAGTATGATTATTATTTTTAAGTCTTGCTCTTTGATAGTTGGAATTGGTCATAGGAATACATGGCTCAGCTTCATTTTCCTTTGTGTTTGCTTTCCATATCAAATTCTTGCCATTTTTTCTGCCCTATCATTCCACTCACCATAAAGATAGAAACATCTTTATTTTATCAATATCTTGATTCCTTCCTTGTTGTGGCATTGACATTAACTTGTCATAAATTTTCAACCTTGGATCTCCTCCAATATGTTGAACATAATTTTTTATTATTAAAATTCATTACAAGTTCTGGCTCTAAGGTGGACATGTAAAGAGGTTGGCCTATTGCCAGTGCCCCAATCCTCAGCTTTAACACGTATATTTATATTGGAGGTGGGAAATGGCAGTGTTGGGTCTCGCACAACTTTACACAACTCTAGTCCCGACAAAGATGAAAAACAAGCAGATGGTGGAATTGAAGAGACACAAGATGGAAATATAAAAGAATCACAAAAGTAATAATGTAAGGTGTTGCATCTAAAGTAGGCTAAGAGTAACTTGTTTATGTAATACAAGATTACAATCAAAGAAATAAAGGTTCAACTGTTGCATCTTTGATTTTCCTATATTGACTAAACTTCAATGTCAAGTATATGTTTTTGTTGTTTCCTATGGTTTTTTAACCTCAATGAACACTCTTTCTATTGATATATCTATCCTTGAGTGAGAGTTATGAAAATCCTTCCATCATTGAATGCATAGTCTTGTTTATAGTTTCCTTAATTAGTGCAATCAACTTCAAGATAGTTCTTTGGCAGTTTCTCCAAAATGTGGATAGTCTCAAACCATTTTTAGTAGTAATTAACATCACGATGTTTCATTTTTTAGGCCAAACATATGTTTCAAATGCTTGTAATTAAATACCAACCACAATGTAAAGGTGAAGTCAACAACCCAAGGCATAATGAGCATAACTAAAGCAATTGAAAGTTAGACTAGGTAATCCATTATTCAAATTGGTTGAGTCCAATCTACTCTGGTTGCGTGTGGTCCAAGTGTTTGTATGCAATTAAGTGACATTTGAAGTAGTAATAAATCAATTGATCTATCTTTCAAAAGATAAGAAGCCAGAAGATTGGAACATAAGAAAAAAAATAGAATTAGTTGCTAAAAAGGAGTTGAACCCTGCATCACTCAGCCAACTCAAAGATCATAGAGCAAGGTGTAAAATTCTAGTAGTTAGCTGGATGAAAGCTTTCATCTAAAAGAAATAGATAGTAAACTAGTCAAACATGGACATTGGAGAAAGCTCATTGTTTCTCCATGTTTGAAAGAACTTCCAAACAATTTATGATGAGGCAAATCATTAATGACATCAGGGCAATAGGGACCAAAATTTTTCTTCTTTAAAACAATCATCCAAGAATGATCAAAATCCAATTGACCCTGTTCTATATACCTAGATCAAAATAGAGAGAAACACAAATTTAAGATGTCAAATTCAGGGAAAAATTTCCAAATAAAAATTAGCTAAAAACAATCTTGGAAAAATCAAGATACTAGATTATTTTCATCAACGCCAACATAGATCAATAGTAATTATGAATTTAAATCAATCTTGGAGAAACACTATTCCTAGCCCATTTTCATCAACAAAAAACATAGATCCATAGAAAATCTGACTTTCTTGAACTCAGTGGCATCAAAAGACATTAGAATGAACTGAGGCATGTGTTATGATAAAAAATTTAAACTTGTAGCAAGTTTACCAGAAAGTCACAACTGTATTTCTAGAAGACTACTGAACTAACTATGTACATGTAGATTGCAAACTAGAAGAGAGATGAAACACTAGTACATATCCAGTGACTTAGATTGGGTGGTCATAGAATCTAACTTTACTCATAATTCTAGAACCTAACCTGCCATATAGTGGTTAGGTAGTATCCTAGAAATTTCAACATAAATTCATAATTAGGTGGAGCAAAAACCTAAGCTTTCCTAATGCCATCAAATTTAACACATTCTATCAATATACACAAAATTTCACAACTAATTGTACAATAAAAAGTATTGAAAAGAAATCAATAATATGATTGATGAAACTAAAAACAAAAGCTAAAGCAACATAAATAAGAGAAACCAAAACTCTCAATTTAGTAAAATTAAGCAACCCATTTATCTCTCTAGTCTAAAAGAAACTCATTCGGAATAGTAGATACCTTAGTTTTCTGTGAACTTTAACATATCAGTTAGTCTGCAGTGTTTTCTTCTCATCCCTGCCATGGTTCCACTAAATTCTAAAGGTATGAAAAGATGAGCTCGATTTAATGTCCCTATCCAAGGGTTACAAGTAAGAATTGTGCTAAAAACACTACTCGTTATGTGTTACGATTACAAGTGTGCAGAAGGCATGGCACAAAAAAAAAACACAGGATATTGGTAGCTACAGTAAGCATACTATATAGTCCTCTTTTACTCTACAGGCTCTACCCTAAAAAACTTATGAATGGTTAAGACAATTTTATAAATCTAAAACCCTCTAAATAAAATAAACCCTAAAATGGGAAAACATGGGATGCCTAAAAATTACCAAAAGACCTTGACCCTACATCAAATCTCCATTTACAAAATTTCTACAATGCTAATGCCCATAACTTTGTGTTGCATTCACATAATATTTTCACGAATAGAGGAGGAATCGAGAAGTTGTTCACAGGCAGTTCATTAGCCAGGGAAAATTCAACACTGTATAAGGGCCCATGGACAATTGTGGTGGAAAGAAACTGACCCCCTCATCACCAGGCATTCACCAAGCACTCGTCCTAAGTCTTTTTTCTCATGTGTCCCTTCTAGCTCATACAAATAGCCCAGGAAATAAAAAATACCAGCCATGCGCCACGAGAGTAGTCGTGTTACGAGACTGCCATAGAGACTATTGCTCACACAAGATAAATGAAACAAGATGTGAATCCTTATGGTCATGAGTCTTCAACCACTCTCAGTACTTGACAACATGCATCCATGAACCATGGGTTTGAGAATATTACAGGGAGAAATAGTCATATAATTGACGTGCATATTCACAATCACAACCTAATTAATTATAAGGTCTCTCTCTTAAGTCGAGTAAATCCAATAACCCATGTTGAATAAAGACCTAATTAAGGTCTCAATTAATGTGCATTAAATTGAATGAAGCATGGATTTTAACCAACATGAGAATGGATTTTTAAAAAAACATATTTTTCATTGCATATTTCGACCAATTTGACCCCATTTTAATAGATGGTCAAAAATTTTGGTCTAAAAATGGGGTCAAATGTACTAGTGTGCACATTCCCATAGTGGAAGATTTGATCTTTTACGTGCAAATCTAGTTCTAAATAACAAAAATGGTGGTCATTATCACTCTAGTTGAGTAGATGGATAACAAAATGGTGGGAGGAATGTCCTTTACACTTACTAGGCATGGAGAACACCAAAATTGGTTGTAGATAATTAAAATATTTAATCTTCCATTAAAGAGTTACCTTCTCTTTGTTCTCGATATGCCAAATCAGCCATATTATCAATCAATCACCTAATCCTACCATGTGGTCCGATGTCTTTCAAATATTTCACCACCTTGCTAGCCTTTCTTTCTTTGACTTGTTGATTTCCCCATTTTGCAATTTTGCAATTGATTTCCTCTATTAGTTGCTTGATCCTATGAAATTGTGAAGCCATGTCTTTCTATTTGATCACTCCTTCAAAAATTCTTTTCATCTTGGCTCTTTGATTGTTGTGAACCTATGAACAAGTAAAATTGACTATTCTCACACCATCATCATGGTTAGGGACCTTAGCATTTTAATCACTTGCAATGGAGTGAAACACTAGAGATCACTACTATGGTTTAATTTCAACCTTGCAACCTTCAAATTCATAAGTCCTTAACCACCTGCGAAGATGCGCTGACTCTAGAGATAACTATTTTGCACCTTCATAGCCTACTTAAGGGTTAAGCCATAACTACTTGCAACTATGAAAAATAGGCATGAATTGCGAGATCACAAACTATATTTTTACATGCGTATTACATGAAATAAGACTAAAGACTTAGGAAAATAAAAGATATGCTAAGGTTTTTGCTTGTCCCTTTAAACTTGTATGGAAAATAAATTTGAATAAATCAACATGACCATTGGTCATGTTGTCACTTGAAGGGTGGGGGAATGACTAACAATTATCTCTAGTTGCATTATGAATTAAAGGAAAATAAAATATTAATATTGAACTTAAATAGAAGTCATAGTAATATTTTAGAAATAGAATTGATATTAATATTTAAATCTAATAATATACATTTATCTTAGGCAAGAGCCTACAACACATTGGTAAATTGCAAGCCTCTTATCGGGGAGGTCTTGGGTTTGAATCTACTCAAGATTAACACATAATAATAATTAATCTTAAAAATAATAATAAATAAGAAATAATCTAGGCTTCGATCAATTACCTATACATATATATGTTATTAATTAAATAATTTAAGATTTAAGATTATTTAAATTAATAACATGATATTTTATATGCACAAAGAGATTTCACGTTTAAATGCCTATTGATTTATATAAATATATTAGCATAACAATTTATAATAACATGTATATTCTTACTTTATTTTTAAAACACATCTTTATGGCCCAAACTAAACAAGAGAAAATGATGGAATTAAATCATAAGGATGGAAACTATGTGGTTTCTTATATTCTATTTATAGTCTTGTGATGTTTATATTTGTTATGATTTTCTTTGTGGTTTATTTTGTTGGCCAAGTTAGGATGCACACCAGAGGATTTTTTGAGATTTCTTTTATGATTGTTTGACTGGATGTCATGATTTATTTTATGATTCAAATTGAGATTTATTTTGATGAGCACTTATGAGAACTTTATTTTTGAGAACCAATGTTATTTTTAGGTTGCCTATTAAGGAACCGAATTTGATCAATTTTACTTTTGTGGTACGGGACATAATTGTGGTTCATGAGTTTCAGGAAGGTAGTCTAGGTGCATTTCTATGGGAGTGGCTTGCAATGGGGGCCAAGGCCCAAAGTGGCTGCCAGGGTAACTCATTGTAAGTTGTGTAACATGTGATACCATAATAATTAAAATACTTTCCTCTCTCATGCCTTGAGATAACCTAAAAAGATAAGTTAGAGATTTTGACTCACCCATGCCTTGAGTGCTTTTATAGGCTAAGCATGGGAATGAATAATACCTTGAGAGGTATGACTAGTTTAGTCACTAGAGGTTGGGATCCTGAGAGATTGTTAGGGTAACCCTAGAGTTAGCTCATGTGATGACACTCTATAATATATAGACTGAGTATCTTTCATGTTTTCTTTATATTTACCTCTACTGGTATACTTGTTGGATGTTACTTTTGATGGTGTATTTACTGTGATTTATTACATATTTATTGGATGTTAATTACATTTGATAGTTGACTTTTATCAATTAATGTCAGTTACTCATTGGTGGTGTTTTTATTGTTGGATTTAGTGATTGGTAGTTTATTTTTATTGTAAGAATTTTCCTAAGGCAATAATTCAATGCCAACATCAAGAAGCTTAGTAGATAGCACAAGAGAGACAAATGAGAATCAAATGAGAATGGATATCAGATGATTGGGTGAATACATCATAGAAGAACCTTGTGTATAAAGGCAATTAGAATGACTAGGAGTCGCAAAGAGATAATCATCATAACTAAGCACATGTCCACCAAGAGTATATTATCCTCCATTGTGCATGAATGTACATCCAACAATGAGAAGATAAGAATACAAAGGTGTATCTCATAAAGTGATGTAGTAGACAACATCTGCTTAATTGGAGTGCAAAAAATTGTGTTTTATACATGACAACTCATATGAATATGCAAACTCCTAGGTGTCCACATGACAACTAATATTAAAATGCATTATCCTAAGTAAAATTAAGTAAAGTGTAAATAGTAAATACTTATTTACATCAATAGCCCCCCTTAAGTGCAACTTAGGGAAATGTATTGAAGTTCACAAAAGCTAGATAATAATGCAAGATGGGTCCTGGCTACTAGGCCATGTTAGGTACCCATTTACAATAGGCAAGTGCAAAAAATATGCAATGAAATCTCTCATAAAGTGGAGAAAGAAGAAAAACCACATGGTAAATACCCTCCTCAAAAAATAGAGATAGATAAAATAAAAGAAAATGAGAGAGAAGAAGACCTCATGTAAGGAAAATATCCTTCCCATAAAAAAGAAGAGAAAAGTCAAGTGACTCCCCTTACTGAAATATCACTCACCCCCAAGAGATCTCCCAAATGGATATACTTGACCTCAGTGAAGGGTTTGGTGAAGATATTTGCAACCTGCTCTATTGTAGGACAATACCTCAACCCAATGACCTACTCATGTATTAGCTCTGTGATGCAGTGCATATGAACCTCAATGTGTTTGGTCTGCTGATGTTAAACTAGATGTTTTGAGATCTCAATAGCACTTTGATTATCATAATGAATGACTGTAGACTGGAGAAAGTTGAACCCCAAATTGCTTCAAGATATGTCATAGCCATATAGCCTCTATAGTTGTAGTAGCAATCCCTTGATACTTAGCCTTAGTCAAAGAAAGAGCAATATTATTTTTCTTCTTACTCTACTAACAAATGGGGTTGGAACCAAGATGAAACATGCAACCTGAAGTAGATTTGTGGGAATCAAGATCTCCTGCATAATTTGAGTCTATGTATCCAACCAAATGAAGTCCAATACCTACTACATATTGTATCCCATATGTATGTGTACCTTGTATGTAGTGCAAGATGTGTTTGGCAGATTTCGAATGAAGCTCATGTGGCTCTTGTATGAAGTGAGGAACCATGCCAACTAAAAAAGCTATGTCAGAGCATGTATGTGTCAAGTAAATGAGACTCCCAACCAACTATCTTTACAATGTAGCATTAACAAGTGGAGTGTAACACTTGGCCTCTAACTTAACACCTGAAAGAAAGGGAGTAGGTGTAGCCTTACAATCGCTCATGCGAAAGTGAGAAAGTAAATCAAGAGAATACTTGGGTTGAGAAAGTGTGATCCCAACTGAAGACTATGTGATCTCAATACTAAGGAAATAATGAAGTAAACCTAAGTCTATCATTGCAAATAAGTCTTGAAACTAGCAATGATGGATGAAGTGCTTCCTGTAATGATCAATTCATCTACATAAAGCACGAGTATCAAGTGCAAGTCATCCCTCCAAAGAATGTAGACAGTCAAATCTGAATGAAACCTAGTGAATCCTACTGAGAGTAGGAAGGAATCCATATTGGCATAACAATCCCTAGGAGCCTACTTAAGGCCATAGATAGACTTCCTCAACCTACAAACCATAGTAGAATCTTGTATAAATCCCTAAGGTTGCTCCATATAGATCTCTTCACGAAGATCCCCATTGGGGAAATCACTCTTCACATCCATTTAATGTACAACCCAACCATGAGTGCTAGCAATAGCTAGTGTCAAACCAATGGAGTTCATCTTAGCTATCAGTGCAAAGGTCTCAGTATAGTCAATACTAGGAACCTATGAGAAACCTTTGGCAACAAATCTAGCCTTATAATTATCCATACTTCCATCTGTTGCAAACTTGGTCTGATAGATCCACTTAAACTAAACCAACTTTCTTCCCTTAGGAAGAGGAACTAAGTCCCAGGTGTTGTTTTTCATTAAAGAGTTATATTCTTCCTCCATGGCCTTGTCCCATTCAGGAACCCCTAATGCTTCCTTAAATGACTATGGATCAAAATCAATGGAAATATATGCATGTGGAAATGATTTGTGTTGTTCCCTTGTCCTCCAAGTATCTAAAGGATTCCCCACCAAAGAACTTGCTAAATCAATTTTTTTGTGCCCAAAAAGGTCTAGTGGAAGAAGAAGGAGTATCCTCAACTATTTGTGGACCTTATGAAGGTGGTGTCCTATGAGTCAAAGATGAAGGAATATCATCTTTCAAGTCACTATCATCACTTTCCATGAAGGAGGAAGGAGGAGTTGAAGGAGCCAAACTTGGACAAGTCTCTTCAAAGTGAACACTCCTCTCAAAGAAAATTTCATGGGTCTCTGGATCCATGAGTTTCTATGCCTTAAGATGGTCATGATATCCAACAAAGATACAAGGTTTACTTTGAGGTTCCAATGTCCTCCTTTTTTGTGGAGGTATCATTGCCCATGTTGGACAACCAAATTTTTAAAGTGGTTTACACTTGGTTTTCTTCCACACCAAGCCTGAAAAGGTGTAATTCCATCCAAGGCCTTATGGGAACTTCTATTTTGGATGTAATTTGCACAACACATAGCTTCTACCCAAAAAACTTGATCTAGAGACTCATGTTGTAGGATAGAAGTGGTCATTTCCTTAAGGGTTATATTCTTCCTTTCAGCAACACCATTTTGTTGTGGAGTGTATGCAACTAAATGTTGAAGATCAATATCCTCATGAGTACAAAAGTCTATAAGCCTTGAGTTCACATATTCCCTTCTATTATCTGTTCGAAGAATCTTGATGTCTTTCCCTGATTGCTTCTCAACTTGAGCTTTGAAGGTGATAAACTTATCAAACACTTCACTCTTATAAGAAAGAAAGAAAGAAGACCCAAGTATAGCATGAAATTCATCAATGAAGGTGAGAACATAACGAGCCTTTCCAAATGACGGCACTAGAAATGGGCTAGCTACATCACTATGAACCAATTCAAGAACAATAGTAGCTCCTCCAAGACTTCCCCTTGTCAAACTTCTCTTCAAGATGATTTCCTACTTAATAGCCTATACATACACCCTCTGAATACTTGACTTGAGGTAGACTTGTGACCATATCCTTGCTACTAAGTTGTTCAAGGTAGTGGTAATTGATATGTCCAAACCTGTCATGCCATAGTTTACTTTGTGAATTTGAGTGGGTCAACAAGGAAAGGAAAGTGAACTTAGGCACAAAATGAGAAAAAGAATAAAGTCTTGTATCATGATTAGCCTTTCCAATTGCCACCATAGAACCATCCTTTAGATTCACCATAACTAGATCAAGAAGAAACTACACTTTATTTCCATATCTATAGTGATTTATTTAGTAGATTGAAAGGAGGTTGGTGCTAAGGTTGGGAACATGAAGAACATCCTTGAAAACTCCATTGTCCAATTCATGAATATTCCCTTTTCCTTCAACTTCCACTTGTGTGTCATTTCCCACATAGGTGTAAGGTACATGTGATGGTTTCAAAAAGGAAAAATGCTCCCTTGAAGTACCCATATGATGTGTAGCTCCTGAATCAAGAACCCATTCCTCAGAATTGTTTGTACTTTCTACCAAAGCTTGTCCCTTACCTTTTGAAGTGAATGAGGATCCCTTATCCTTATATGAATTTGGCACATCAATTTTATGTTTCCTCATTATGTTTAGCAACTCATCAATTTTCTTATCCTTACACTCATGTTCATCGTGACCATTCTTCTTACAATAGGCACAAGTTTTCTTCTCCCTTTTGTTAAGTTGTTCCCCTTCTTATTATTGTTGGAAAAACACTTGTCTTGTTGTGAGGAAGATTGTTGTGTGCAGGAAGATTGATGTGTAGAGGAAGATTGTTGTGTGTCATCTTGTGGCTTAGCCTTCCACTACTTTTTCTTCTTGTTGGGATTTTTACCATCTTGATTCCCTTGATTCCTATTATTATCCACCAAGGCTTTGGACTTGGAAGTCTAGAGAATTCCCATACTAACTTTTCATGTTCTAAGACCAACATTCCTGAAAATGACTCGAATGAAGACTTAGTGAAGGCACTTCCATTTTTAACTTGTGAGTATTATAACTTGGAAAAAAAAGCCACATATTTAGGAGGAAGATGAGTCATCACATGTTTTATCAACTTTCCATCCTTGATGGGTTCACCACAATCCTTAATTTGTGCCCTATACATGTCTACTTGGGTAAGATAAGCTTTGATGGTGTCAAAATTCCTAGGATCCAATTTGAGAAGATTGTCCTCAATGGTGTAGGCCATATCTTCATCTACTAGCCCATACAATGCTTCAAGTTTATCCCAAACTTCTATTGGTTTGGTAATGTTCTTGATGTGATATTTGGTAGGATCTAAGATATTCTTTTGCAAGGTTCCTAAGGCCATCTCTTGTTTTGATTCCCTATCTTCTTTAGAGACTCATCAACATCATCATTAGGTTTCTTTTTTGCACTAGTTACATAAAGTAGTAAACCTTTTTCAACTAATGGTTCCTTTATCTTTTCTTTCCGAGTAACATAATTATGTGGTGTTAATTTAGAAAAAAAACCCATAATGCAAAAGAAAGAGCACAACATCAAGGAGATGGAAGAACACAAGAAACCCCCCCCCCCCCTTTTCACTCAATCAAAGAATCCCCACCCCAAAAAAAAGATTATTTGGCACTTTATATTTAGTGTGGGTACAATAGCCACTTGCCAATTTTAGGCCAAAGTGGAACTTTGATTTTTGATATTTACAACTGAAAATATGAAGCTATACATGACTCAACAATATAAGACACAAGACCTTTGAAGGATCTAATTAATTACAAGTGCTAAAATAAGCCAAAAATGACTAAATGTTGAAAGTACTATGTCTATCCAAAATTACTCCAAACTGATACCAGATCTGGAAAGTAGACAAAAAATTATGCACTTTCAAAAAAATAACACTTGTATATGTGTCCATATGAGCTTAAATGAAGCCTCTAAAGTTGTAAAAATTAGGATTGATGATTTTCAAAAAAAATCAAGAACAAAGATCACAAAAAACTTTTACCAATGTGTAGATCACGAAATTCTACACCAAAACAAAAAAAAATTGGTCGAAAAAAGGAGTCTGGATGAGGGAGATATTATTGTTTGAAAATCACCTCTGTAATTATTTTTCCTGAATCACCCCTACCACACCTCCAAAAATCAAGTGACTCTAGATTTCACCTTAGATGTCCAGTTTTGATGAAACAAAAATTGATTTGGGGTTTTTTGAACTTTTGAATGTGATACCAACATCTAATTTGCACCAGCAAGTTCCAATCTTGACTTGCAAAAAAAATAACTCTCCAATGGCTATGCAATGAAACTCCTATGGCTCTAATACCATGTAAGAATTTGCTTAAGGCAATAATTCAATTCCAAGATCAAGAAGCTCAATAGATAACACAAGAGAGACAAATGAGAATCAAATGAGAATGGATATCATATGATTGGATAAATACATCATAGAAGAGTCTTATATATAAAGGCAGCTAGAATCACTAGGAGTCAACAAAGAGATAATCATCACAACTAAGCACATGTCCACCAAGAGTGGATTATCCTCCATTGTGCATGAATATATGTGCAACAATGATAGGATAAGAATGCAAAGGTGTATCTCATAAAGAGATGTAGTAGACAACATGTGCTCAATTGGAGTGCAAACAACTGTGTTGTCTACATGACAACTCATATGAATATGCAAACTCCTAGGTGTCTACATGACAACTAATATAAAAATGCATTATCCTAAGTAAACTTAAGAAAATTTTAAATAGTAAATACTTATTTACACTAACATTTTTCAATAACAATTTTTATTTGTTAGTTATTGTACTTGTGACACTCGACATTTTTTTGGAGTTGGTTGTATCTTTTTGGTTTAGATATTTAATTTTTACTTGGTATCTATTGTTTAATTTGGTATATGTTGTTAGTTTGGATGAGTGTCTTTTAAACTTTGGTTGTCTTTTCTTTATTAGTAGTTTGTTACCCTTGAGGTAGATTTGGCTTTAGGATTCCTTTGCTATGATTGTTTTATGATTTGATTATTTGTGTGTGGATCATACATTGTCTCTCTCACATAGTGGGAGTAGGAAATTGATTAGGTTGCCACATAGTCAAGAGGTAGTGACTTCTCACCATTTGCCCCCCCTCCCTCATATTGATAGATGTTGGATGCTTGTTGATACAATTGTACCATTATCATTCTTATTCTTATTTAGGAGACGTCTGTTCATTTGATGTATCTATGTATTATGTATCTTATATTTTGAGATTCTATGAGATGTATTGTATATTGATGTACTTGTATTTATTATTGCATATTGAAATGTGTAGTGGATGATGGTATTTGAATGCACTTTATCATATCAGTTGTTTTTATGTGTGTATATGAGAGTATGCATGTGTTTATTTATTTTATGATTATGAACATTGTAATTGAGGCTTAAACTTATTAATAAAAATTTCTTAAACATGACTCAATGCAAAGGAATCCTTGGGGAATGAAATTTGTATTTGTATTTCTTATGTGTAAATGATGTGTATGTGTATAATACTTTTGCATTGTCACTTTGATGTTGTTTAAACTTTTTTTTTAAATAGTTCAATAAACTTTGTAACATATTAGGTTTATTTCTTCTAGGTTCCCAAGTGTGAAATTACACAAGGAATAAACAAACAATATGATGCCTCTATAATGGCCTTAGTTGTCTGTCAAAATTGTGAAAAATAATGGAAATAGACAAAGCTATGAAATCCGCTTCCAAAGACTTGATGAAGATGAATCATAGCATACTCCACTTGTTAAATTTTAGATTACCAAATCAAGCTAACTTAGAAGGAAAATCCCTTGGAAGAGAAGATTACGTGAAATAGTCACACAATGTCATGAACTCTAATTTAGGCAACTTTCTTAAGAAACCACTCTAGAAAGAATTTCAAGTTGCATCACACCATTGTCAACATTGAATGCAATTATAGATAAATTCCTTGATTCATATAAAAATATCTCTTTGAAATATTCATTTTTCATGAGGTTACAACTAACTATGTACAACCTAAATAAAATAGAGCTTCCAAATGATGCAAAATAGAGTGCCCTAAAGAACATCCTTGGGTCATCTACTCAATTTGTCAGCGTCAGTCGTAGTACTAATAAGTAACAACTTAGTAAGTGA
This sequence comes from Cupressus sempervirens, assembly GCA_028749045.1. Classification (NCBI taxonomy): domain Eukaryota; kingdom Viridiplantae; phylum Streptophyta; class Pinopsida; order Cupressales; family Cupressaceae; genus Cupressus; species Cupressus sempervirens. The sequence goes on along the minus strand of CM053791.1, from coordinate 123,448,103 downwards.
CAGTAATATAAACATTTTGTTACCTTTTTATCTTTAATTTTGAATTTTGAATTTAATTTCAGCTTTTTTAATGTTAATTGTTACAGGAATTAGGAACCAACCTATCAGGATAGCTAGATAGCCTAATACCTAGAATAGATGGAATTATTTTTTCTTAGTCCTACTTGAAAAAATTGTACAATTGGCAATATGATTGTACACACATAATGTAGTAGTAATCATATTATATATACAATAAAAAATTGACCTATAGCTATTGTTTCTATAAAAGAGAATTTAGGATCATTTGCAAAGGGTTTTAATATCCTACTTCTCTAGGCTCTAAATTTGTATAATTCTATTGTCTAAGATTTTTACATACAAATAGTAATGTTAAATGCACATTATATTATGTTTGTAATTGTTAAATGTATTATGTATTATGTTATACATTTATTTATAACACAATTTTTGAAAGAAAGTTTATTATGTAAAATGCATTAAGTTACAATTTCTTTAAGAAACTAGAATCAAAGAAAATCTCAACGTGTCTAAAAACTAGAATCAATGAAAATCTCAACATGTATAAAAACTAGAACTAATGAAAATCTCAACATGTCTAGACTCTAAAAAATAATTTCAATGAAAATGTCAACATATACATAATACATGTATTATGTATTATGTTATACATTTATTTAGGAACCTGTTGAATAATGCCCGTAACAATATGATTGACAATTTTAGATTAATCAAATGGCTTTTCCACGAGCTGGAGGAGGTCAAAGAATAGGTGAGACATATTGAGGCAACAAGGAATGGGATGGATGCTAATAGGAGGATGAATTTGGCTGACAGGCTCAGTCTGGCAGAAAGAAGGATACACAATCTGGAGAACTACAATCATAACCTTGCGAATCAGATGTTCTCTTTGTTAAGCTCCATTAACAAAAACATCATCTCTCTTACAAGCTAGATCAAAGACAGAGAAATGCAGGATGATGAGGAAGGAAAAGATAGGGATGAAGCCAGAATGAAGGATGACTCTGCAAAGAACAACACCATTCTTGATCAAGACCAAGGGGACAAAGGGCACAATAGCTGGAAGTAGAGGAGAATCAACTGGCCTTTGAGGCTGCACAAGTTATGCAAGAGCTGGAGCGAAAGAGCGAGGAATAACTCTCGCCTGTTCTTTTGTTTTTCTTTGTCTTTTGGATTTTGTTCTAGCTTTAGGCCATGGTTTTACTTGTCTTTTGTCCTGGTCTTTTCTCAGAACTCTACTTTTTAACTGGGCTTTATGCTTATTATCAGCCTCTAAACTTATACTCTTTTGGTTGGGCTTTCATGGTTATTATCAGCCTTATATGTTTTAACTATTGGGTTTTAGGATCCTTGTAAAACCTATTTATCTAATAAAAAACATATACCATGTTTAAAAAATAAATAAACATCTATAATAGCACAGTTAAGGGTATAAATTGACTTCTACAAATATAAAAAATCATTAGATAGTCTTAGACATTGGTAAGATCAGATAGCATAAATTAATTTGAATTGAAATTGGTAAGACTAGAGCTACTAGCATACTACTTGACTCACAAAGAAGCTACTATAGTTGTCACTTCATTTGGACTAACTCAGCATCACTATCATTATAATCTTGCCATCTATTTCATATAACATTTGATTGTTTACTATGTTTTCCTCGAATTAACTATTAGTAGGCATGCCAAAGTCAACTTGATTACCATTACTTTCAATGTCAAGATAAGTGTTGGAAATACAATAATGAAAGTAAACTTTGAGGGGGGGGTGAATCAATCCTTCAAAACTTTAACCATAAATTCATTCACCACACATCCATCTCTTGATCTATATGTAAATTGAAATAGCTAGCTAAACATATTCATCTATAGTATGAAAGAAACTAACATTCAACACATATATCACACAAGATATTTGGTTACCCAGAAACCCTCCAATGAGAAGGTAAAACTAGGGTGGAGATTGTTGGAAGTAACTAACTTTAACCCTTTCAAAACCTTTTCAGCTGAAATCATTCACATGCATCTAATTCATCTAATAAACACAAAAGTAAAGTCATGCATGAAAATAGATAATACAAGAATTTGGTAACCCAGAAACCCTCCAAAATGAGAAGGTAAAACTGGGGTGAGGATGACACCCACAAAGTATCACTGTAGAAATATGTAACTATTTAAGGTTACAAATTTTGACCACTTCCAATGGTTTACCCTATGAAAGGCCTATCCTGTTAAAGAGTTTACATCCTATTAAAAGAAATCTAGTTAAAGGATTTACAAATATTCACTTGGAATGTTACCCTGTTAAAGGATTTAGCACCTTGTCTAAAGGCTTACAACATGGATGTTAGACTAACCCATCATCATAGGATTTTATTCCTAATATAATGGCTAGAGAGTATTAGAAAGTCTTGACCTAATGACTTGTAATCTTCAATTACTGATTCTAGATCCTTGTTTTGCTCTGTCTGTTATGATCATTGCTTGATCTGATATGTCTCTCTTTGAAATTTTGATACACTTTTCTTGATCAACTGAATTTTGAAATGCTGTTATGTTCTTTCTAAGTCTTTGCACCCTCTAAACTTTGCTATAATTCACCCATACACTTCTCACATGCATACACATAATGGGGTTTCATCCTCTTTTTAAAGGCTTTGAAGACTTAGGGTTAGGTATGAATCTACAATCAATATTCACTCTTCATTTCTCGCTCAATTCTTTCACTTTTCCTATTGCTTGCATGTCTTCTACATTTTTTTGATTGGCTGCATGCTAATCACATAGGAAATATAAAATATTCAATCTTATCTTCAAGATCCTTTCAGATTCATCCTGAATCAGCTCAAAAATAGTTTACATTTGAGTTTGTGAAGATACAAACTCATATGTTTTTTTATTAAGAAAAATAGGTTTTATAGGGACCTAAAACGCGAAAGTTTTACAACATAAAAATTAAGACATTAAAGTATAGCAAACACAAAACAACAACAAATAGCCAAAAAGAAACAAAAGGCCTAAGGCCAGGAGACAAAAGCCAACAGCCAGTCTAACAAGGAAAACCAAACCTAATGGTTCTCCTTATCCAGATCCTGCAAAGTTTCTGCAGCTTCATTATCCTTCTGGTTGTTCGCTCCTTCCTGGTTCATGTTCTGGGCTTCCTCCTAGTCCAAGTGATCCACCTGGTCCCTGGTAGCATTTAGATTGACCTCTTCCTTGCCTATATTCTGGCTGGTCAGCTTCCCTATGTTGCCACCGATGCCAACTCTCATTGGAGTATCCCCCAGGTTGACAATGTTCTCGTTCAAAGTGTGCAGAGTGTCCACAATTTGGTTAGTTAGAATCTAGATGATGTTGTCTAACCTCTAGACTTTTTGTTCAACCAGGGAAAATCTATCCTCCTGATCATTTTTGGAGTCCTTGCCACTGCAGTGCTTCTGGCTGTCATCCTAGTCGTTCATCCTTCTAGTGTTCTCCTGGACTTTGTGAGGGCTCTGGCTGCGATCTTGGATATTATTTTCCTCTAGAGCCTCGATTTCCTGAAACAACCATTTGATAGATCAAAAGTTATCTATCATGCAGTTCTTTGCATTGTTCATAAGGTTGAAGCCAGATTCTCGCGTGTTATCAGACAAGACCAACAGAGCAGGGTTGATAAGCTCATCATAATGGGTTCTGCCATCGAGGTCCTCCATCACCTGGATATTCATTAGCTCTCTGAAAATTCTCAACCTAGTAGTGTCCATGTTAAAATTCCTCCAAGCCCTCCTCTTGTCCTTTCTTATCACCTCCCCACTTTTTTCCACAGTCTTCTCCTTAGGCAGAGAAGAGGGTGAGACAAGACCAGGGGTCTTAGAGGTCAGGACGATGGGGTCTTGTTGAAGTAGGGCTTGGTTCGCTTTTCTTTTCCTGGGGTTATCCAGGGGAGGATCGAGGGTATCAAGGGTAACTTCCTCCTTTTCTCTCTCCCACCCCTTTTCCTCATCCTTCATAGTGTCCTTCCCCTTCACCTTCTCCTCATCCTTAGACTCAGTCTTAGTCTCCTCTTCTTCTTTACTTTCTTCGTTCTCCTCCTGGGGCTCAAGCTTGGGAAGAATGGGGGGGAGATCTCTAGGGCTCTTTTTGCTGGGAAAGCAGGGGTTTCAAGCAACAGAGATGGCTTTGGTGGAGTAATCCCCATCCTTAGATTTAACAACTTGAACATCCTCAGAGTCTGAACTAGTAGTGTCCTCCAAAGCATTACTTGAGTCACCAAGGGATTTTCCCCTGGTTTGAGCTTTCAGAAACTCATAAACCAAGAGGAGAAGGCCTTCATGCAGGGCAGGATTAGTGATGGTTTTTCTCTTGAAACCCTCAATATTCTTAGACATGGAGGTGAAAAGAAAGAAAGGAAAGGAAATTTTAACAGCATGCCTACAGTGGTTTAGCAACACAAAATGGTGTGTTCTTATCCTGTCGAACTTGGAGTCAAGAGTGATATACTCAATGAGTATCTTCAGAACATACCTCCATAATTTTTTGATGGATTCCATCTCGTAGTAAGTTTTGATCTTGATAATTTTGTTCCTCTCAGCATCATCCTTGACAAATTTGCTAACAGCATTGGCCAACATCTTTTTATCCCTAAAGAAGTTAATGCTAACCTGAGGGATTTCTATCACCTCCACAGTCAAGCCCTCAATGATTTTGTGCGTGACACCATCAATTTTGACTTTCCCATTGTTCCATGTTTCCACCATCCCCTTGGTAACCCCAACGTCAAAGCCATGAAGCTTCTCCATGAACCTGGTTAATACAAACTCATATGTTGATTCTATGTTACTCGACACTTACTAGTTGCTGACGCTCGACACATATAGGAATTCTGTCTCACTCAGCTCTTATAGAAATTCTATTTTGCTTGGCATCTATACTTTGCTTGGCACCTATAGTGACTCGATATCACTTATCACTCGACACTTGAACTTTGCTCAACACTTGAATTTCACTCGGCACCTATTGGATCTCTGGCTCGGCATACACTGTAGCTCAACTTCTGTGTTATACTCGGTATCAACTTAAGAATTGATTAAGTGTGTTGACACTCAAATGTCAAAAATAGTCTGAGACCAACAATCTCCCCCTATGACATGAGTGGTAAAAACACTTAACTAAGCATTATGAATCTGATCTCTATGAGTATAATACACATTCTATTCGACATATGTACGAGATTTCAAAAACTTTTTCAAAATTTTGTAGAAGACTATATACCTCAAAAATTTGTAACTCCCCATGAGCTGATGTGCCATTTCTATAACCAAAACCTCTTGTGCCAAATTTGTCTCATGCTGATGTGTTTGATACTCTTTGTCTCTATTTTGATGTACCCTATTTCTACTTTGTTTGTACTCCTCCTTTGTTTTTGCTCCCCCTTTCATACATCCCTTTGTAGTTGATCCTTTTGGTTGTATCTCCTTATTAATTCTTCAAACTTGTGTTACATGAATATCTCCCCCTTTGGATATTCTTTATTTCCTTCATCAAATAATTTATTATCTCCCCCATTCTTATCATTTCCTATCTTTATTTTTCCCAAAATATTATATCTCCCCCTTTTTGACACTTATGTCAAAGGGTCCTAAGAATGAATAGAATATTAGCCAAAAATGTTTTATTTACCTCCATTATCATCTTCAAAGAAGCATCCCAACTGTCTAAGGCAATTTCTAGTGCTTTTTGTTGTATGGTTCTATTTGCTGCAAGATGTACTAGGCCTTCTAGGGTAGAAATATTAGGGTCTTTCTTTAAAACATTTTCTACATAGGCCACTTCTTTATGAAGTACTTTCAGATGTGGGGTAATAGCAGATTGTATTTGTAACAATTAGGCCTTAATATTGACCTCTTCTGCTATTAATACAACTAACTCCTTCTAAGTGTGAAGCATAGTTGCAAAATGCTTCTCACTTTGAGTTGGATCTTTATGTAGCTGTGTGCTAGATATCTTCAAATTCCTCTCTAATCTCACTATTCTCTAGTTGGTATCTTGTGTGAAATATGATGAATCACACAATTTGGAGTACAATCAGAATATATTCTCAAGTACTATTTTCACCTTTTCAATTTTCTTAGCCAATTCCACTTGTGAAAGTGCTATCTCACTAGATATCTTCTCATTAACTTTCATTTGAAATTTCTTTTCAGACCATTCCAATAATTTAACATTAATATCAAGGTCTTCATTTTGTACCTGGTCCATTATGTTGGATAATTGCTCCATGATGGGCTTTGTTTCATCAAGTACAAGCAAGCTAAATGTATCAAGGAATTTTTCTTTGATTTCTACTAATGCTTGTCTTTTTCTATACTCATTTTTGAGTATCTCCTGCTTCTTCTTCCTCTCAAGTGCCTCTTGCACTTCATTTATTTGTGCTAGGTTCATATTTTTGTAGTCATACCTAGGTATGACTATTTCCTCATCAAGTGCAAGGTCTCCATAGTGAAGTACCCTTGCTACCTTAGTGGAGCTCAAGCTTGGTGTTGAGATTTGCAATGGTATTACATCAGTGCTCGGCTATTTGGTAGGAGTCCCTAAGGTAGGAAAGTTTACCAGTGTCTATATTGCCTCTTGATCTATTTCCTTTGTGGTTTTCTCCTCTTCCTTCTCTTCTTCTCTACTACCTTGATCAATGGTAATGATTTTAGGAGGTGCACCTTGGCTTTGTGCTATAGGACCATCTTGTCCTATTTGCTCCTTTGTTGGGTCCTCGGTAGTTGCTATTGCTATTACTATATGATCAACCTTATTAGTTGTGTCTTTTGTTGCTTGATATTTTGGTTGATCTTCTATAGTTGTGGGAGGTTTTGAAGGTGGTTCTTGTGTGTTCACTTTCTCCTTAGCAATTTTTGCTATAGCTTTTTGCAATTCTTCCACACCCACCAAAATAGGATTTTGTGCATAATTGTGATTGCAATGTTGTTTGCTAAAGGATCTTTTTGAGATCCTTTACAGTCAATGGATTGATGTTCTAACTTGAGGTGTTAGGAACATCCTTTACAATTATAGTTTCTACAGGTTTTTTATGTGGAGGACTTAGTGGTGGAAATTGGGTGTCTTGGACACTCTTTTCTGGTCGCTACTCCTTAGTTGTTGTCTCTTCACCTTGCTGTGTCTTCTCCACTATTTCCTCTTCTTTTTCTTTCTCTACTTCCTCATCCTTTTCATTCTCTTCTTCCTAATCATTTCTTCCCTCAAAGGGATCTTCCTACCCTTCCTTGATAGTATTCAATCCATAAATCAATTTCCACATTTGTGTGGACTTTTGCACAACATCTTCAATTTGATTTTGTAGAATACAGAAGGCTCTGTATTTGGGTGCAAATTTTCCCCCACGTTTCTTAGTAGCCTTACTTATTTGACCTTTAGTTAGGTTAGCCATCACATGAGCCAATGTTTACTCCCTTATTTCCTTCTCCATTTTAAGGCGGTAATGTCATTTATTTTCTACAATGGAGCTTAGCTCCTTAGGCATAGATTGTCAAGTTCAAGTGGGGTAGCCTTGAACTTGGCCATCATAGTGTAGATGGACTCTTCCACTATGTTTTGTTCTTCCCTTGAAAATTTATTAAAATCAATGGTCTTCAAACCAGTTAAATCTTCATTATCTCTAATTTTATTACAAACATTTTCCAATTTAGACTTGGTAGAATGCCTTACCAATCTGAATTGATCGTTGTTAGATTCTGTCTTTTCTTCATCTGACTCTAGGGGTGCAACATATTTTCTTCTTTTCTTTTGTTCTATAGGCCATCCTTTCTCTATGGATTTTTTCTTCCCCTATTCCTTTTCCACTTGTGTTGTTTCCTTGGTATTTTCCCTTGTAGTTGGCTTGGTTGGGCTTGGCTTTGTTGCTTTCTTCCTCCCCTTGGGTTGTGCAGTTGGTTGTTTCTATGCCTTTATTTTATTTGGTTCAACCTTGGGTGCTTCTTGCTTGGCACCTTCCTCTTCTTCTACATCCTCACCCATTCCTTGGGTCAAAGCAAGTGTTTCCTATCCTTTTTCTTCTTCATCATCTTCTGCTTTTGCATCTTCTTCTTCTCCTTCTGTAGTACCCTCACCAAATTTGGCTTTGAATTTCTTTACAATTTTATCCTTCTTCTTTAGTGTGGATGTAGTCTTCAACTCCATATCCACCTTTGACCTTACCACATCATAGGTTCCAAAATGTGGTGTAGTCTTGTCCACTTCCTCAGCTAGTAGTGTAGTTATAGCTACTAATGCCTCATCTATATTTATTTCATAGCCAAGAGGTCTTAACCATCTAACACTTGGTGTAGTAGCTTGAATATAGGTGTAGTCAATATCTAAAAGAAAACATACCTCATTTACATGCTTCTCTACCAATGAAACTAGTATCCTTAGCCTTTTCTTCATGGTCTTCTTGAAGTCTTCAAAATAGCTAGTCATTAAGGTCTCAAAATTAGCTCCCATTTGTTCAATATATTCATTAACTTGAGCTATGATAAACCTATTTATTTTTTAGTAAACTTTACCAAAAGAAGGAAATTTATTTTGTACATAGAAGAATATGCAAATCAAAATTGCACCAAACTTGCATTGTGCTCCCTTGGTTCTCTTGATTACTACTAAATTCTCATTAATTTGTTGCAGTTGTAGTTCTGCAAGATCATAAGTGTGATCCTTTTTCACTAGCTTGTAACCCACATCCACTGCAATGCAAGGCACAATGTTAAGTCTGTTGGATTGGTAAAATTTATGTGCAATAACTCTAACAACAAAGTCAATAAGAGGGTCTTGGATGGTGTCAATTGGCATTCCTCTCTTGTTCCATTTGGCACCAATATTATTTTTAATTGCTTCCTTAGAATCACTTTGTTATTTTCATTTTTTTAATTGCTTCTCTTTTTTATTTTCATTGGGCCATCCTCCAGCCATAAACTTCATCATGTATCCTGCTAAGCACTCTCCTGATCCATTTAGTCTTGAAAATTGTCGGAAATTCTAAGGCACACTTCAAACCCTTCTTCTCAAAAATTTGATAGTCCTCTTTTAGTACTCCATTTTCACACAACTTCTCATAGGCTTCCCTCATCTCCATATCTCCTATGGCTCCAATTTTATAGTTGTAACATCTTCTAACATCCTGAACCATAACTACCTTAGGGGGTATTACAGATAGGGCTCCAACTAGGTCATTTTTGTATGTTGCCTCTGGTATTGGTTAAAAATTTGGTTGTTTTACTTTGTTTGATACTAGTTGTACCTCAAACGACTCTTTTCCTTGTGTTTTCCTAGAGCTAGAAGCCATTTGTGTGATCTAGGGTTTGAACTCAAAGAAAATGTGAAATAGTGTAACTCGACACAAATGTAAATACCTCAAATTCAATGAAATTGTGTTGAATCACTATTGAATTACCTTAAACACTAGATTTTTTGCTTTGAAGTCATTCTATAGTCTTCTTCATCTCTGCTCTTTGTTTACGATGAAGAAAAATGATTTAAAATGTGATAATATACTCTATTTTCATTGTATTTAATGCTTAGTACATTTACAGCTATCCACTTGGCTTCCATTGATTTTCAACCACTCAGCATCCATAGAAGTATCCTTTACTTGGCCTCAACTAAAATTAATCTTTACTTAGCTTCCACTACCAACTCAGCTACAACCAATCATTCAGCTTCTACTGATTTTAACAATCAACTCGACATGCACTAGAATTTTACTTGACATCTAAGGGCAACTTGGAAATACTTATGAAATCTTGAAATTTTAACTTTACATCTCTAATCATGTTGATCTCTTCATTTTAGTGCTTGCTTATTTAGGAACTAATGTATGATAAAGCTTTGTAAATCAGTCCCTCATGCCTTCTTGTACTTAGTTTGATGAAGTGTGACCACTTGACCTTTCGGGTGAAGTGATCTCTTCATTTGATGAGCTACTCCCATCTTTCTTCTTCCATGTCTTATTCATTTCTCTTTTAATGTGTTCAACATCCACCTTTTCTTTTCCTTTGTTGAACTCTGAGTTGGGTGCCTTTGACCTTGTTGGGTAATTCCTGCTAGTATGACCAATCTTCAAACAACTAATTTTGGTTGAGCCATCTATTGTAGTTTTCATTGAAACGTGTTCTTATGCAATGTTTTAGGACTATGTCCATATTCTTGACAATAATGACAGTTATACCTAGTGTTGTAGTCCCAATTGTAGTGATGTCCATGGTTATATCCTCTTGTTGGCTGATTAGGTGTCCACATAGGCTTTGATCTACACTCAAAAGCTCCATGTCCATACTTTTTACAATTGTAGTAGTGACCTTCAAATCTTGGTGTTCTGACAATCCTAGTCCTACAGTCATGTGCTTGATGTCCTTGCTTGTTGCACTTATGATAATCACTCGCATTCTCAAGTGTGTCATGCTGATGGGCATTCTTGCTCTTACATACATTAGAGGTATGTCCCTTTTTACCACAAAAATGACAAGTAGGTTTAGTGTTCTTACCTTTGTTACTCATTTCTTCTATAGTCTTGGATGACTCTCCTTGTTCAGCGTTAGTGTATCCTAGTCCTGAACTATCATTGCTAGCTCTTGGTGATTCAGTAGCTTCTCAAAGTACTTGATGGCCTCATTGGGTTTGTTGAAGCTGTAGTGCTTGCCCCTGGTTCGCATTTTGTTATCATTGTTGAACTCTTTTAGAGGTAGTTTCATGTTGATGGTTAGTAACATTATTATGAGATTATCAGATATTGTGTTATGGATTCAGTTGATATGTGATGAGATTACTTAGACTCTACATTTCATGTATGTATGATGATTACTTTCAGTGTTTGCAGTTATTAATGATGATTAGTAAGATGATTTATTATCATATGTGTTTTCTTATGGATACTTACCCCATACTTGCATGTGTATGGTGTGCGTGTTTGCTTTGTGTGTTTTCTTTTGTATGGTTGTCTAATGTGGTTAAGGAAGGGAGTCGTAGTCACCTACTAGTCGGGATCTACATGATGCACCACTTCATGCCATTTCCTATTTAGTTTAGTATATATTGTGCTTGTACATGCATAGTTTTTATGCAGGTTGCAGGTACTGGGTATCGACTTCCCTGAATTGCCAAGATGAGCGTACCCTATCACATTATCTCAATGATAAGAGAAGGGAGGTAAATTCTCAAGTCCAAATCCCAACCCTTTAAGCCATTTTTTGTAATTAAAAAATTAGGACAAGTATCTAAGTTGAGTGCCCTCCGAATGCATCAGATGATGTAATTCATGATATAAACCGCTTGGTTTGATTTGTGTGTATTTTGGCTATGATGGGTTTTTCGTATTTTTACCTTTGTGATTCTTTGGAGTATTTTCTATTAATTAAGCCTAATTAAAAGATTTAATTAATGGTTTAATTAAATAAAAAAATTAATATGATATTTTAATATTTATTTTATTTAATTAATTGGAAAATTAATTAAATAAAATAATTAAATTTGAAAATAAAATAAATTAATTTGGAAAGAGTAAAGTAAATTGGAGTTATAAGTTTGCATGGGAATTAACATGTGTCAACAACATGGGTGTTAGTGCATCAATTAAGCACAAGATGTCTACAACTCTATGACTCATCAAAAAGGTTGGAAAAGACCCATGCTTAGTTGGTGACACCTTCCAGTTGTTTCAAGAAGCATTCCAAAAGTTTCTTGAGAGCTCTTCATATTCAGGCATTCATAGAAGCTTAGATATAGCGTGGAGAGCAATTGGGGAATGGAAGCTACAAGCTACAAGCTTAAAATGGAAGCTTCAAAGCTTACATGCATGGGAGAAGTTCATATGCTCATATATTTTCTACATGCTTGTATGCTTCAGCTAGCACTTCTAGTCACTTGGAGATTCTCGGTTGGCTTGGATCTTGGAGGAATTACAATGATGGAGAAGGAAGGGATTTTCTATGGACTTCTGAGGCATGGAAAATTAGCATCAGTATCGAGGTGCACTCGTGATAATCACATATTCTATTTGCACTATTTTTCTTCTTGTCTTCATCATGTTTGTTATATGTATCTGAATACTCTCTGTGATTAAATCTATAATTGATATAGGAATCTAGATATGCTATTTGGTTGAGAAGAAAACAATAGAAAACCCTAGATCCTATTGAGGAGGAAATTAGATCTTAATCGGGTTTGGGTTCGAATTTATATTGTGAAATTAGATAGATAAGATTTGAAATTAAAATAGAAATTTTAAGTTGAAAATTCAAATGATTAGATGTAATCTTTCTATCAAATTATATTTTCAGATGCGTATGGACAATTCTATTAGATGGATGAATGGGTAAATTTAGAGAACAATTATTTTAGGAGGAAATTCTTAATTCATCACAGATTGTCCTGTCGTTGCCCCTTGGATAGACCCGAACTCAGTCATTCATAACTTTTTATCGTGATTGAATTTATTCGATCACTCCAGTCAAAATTGGCGCAACTTGGCCCTCTCCAACATATTTTAATTTCAGCCCAATCCAACGGTTTATTAGGGAGATATGGCCGTCGTACAGGGACTGTTTTATTCAAGGACAGATATTTCTCCATTTCCCATAACCAAGAGTTTTTTATGCTTAAACTTCACAAAAATAATATATCAAAGCATGGAATGAATTAAAGATATTATTGTAATCTTTCATTATTAGAATCTTATTAATATTCATTAGTTTTATATGATTTATTATCTAATCTAATTAAATCAAGTTTAATTAAGATTAGTTAATAGTAGAAGAAGTGTAATTAATTATTAGTCAATTTAAGTAAATGAATTTTTAAGTGAGGGAAAATTAAAACAAAAGAGATATTAATGATTTAGTTGTTATTCATTGATTGGTTCGAATATCAATCATTATAATTGAATCTTGAAATTATTAGTGAGTTATTATTTATTAATAATTGTTAAGTTATTAATGAAAGATAGTATAGATAAGTTTATATAATTATTAATTGATTCAATTAAGTTCAATTTAATTGAGATTAGTTAATAATTGAAGTATAGTAATAAGAATTTAGTTGAGATCAAATTAAGGGGGGAAAAATACAATGAAAATGAATTCATGTTATCATGAATGAAATTGTGATTAATGAAGATGATAATGTTTAGAATTTGGAGATTATTCATGTTAAAATCTACAATAAGTCTTATTGGTTTGTGATAGGGATCTTTTCAAACAACGTTTATATAGACAAAATATTATTAGAACAATTAGAAAATGGAGTCTAATTGTTGATTTTAATATTGATTAAATAATTATAAGATGATAATTTATATTATGTTGATTTAAAATTTAGAAACTCTAAATGATATTGGATTAAGATTGAATTGTTATGTTAATACATTTGAATACCTTATAGTGTTAAGAGTTAGTCAAATATTAACTAATGGGATTTATGAAAATAATAGTTTGATGAGTTTATTATTTATTAATGTTTGTTGGGTCTAACAAACTATTAATAAATAATGGTTTAAATAATTATCAATAAATTCAATTAGAGTTAATCTAGAGGAGATTATTTGATGATTAAAGTTTGGTAAAAGATATTAATTTTTGGATTTGGATTATAATTGATTTTTAATCAATTGATATTCATTGAGTTGATAATATAACTATGATATTAATAATTAAGTTGTGCGATAGAGTCTTATTCGAAAAGATTAATGATAATACGAATTTGTTGAGGGAATGTTGGTATTCTTTGAAAGATGACGAATATGGTCATTTAAGATTTTCAATAATTATTATTGAATTATTAATATGATCATTTGAATATTGAATTATAGCTAACTTTTAACTTATAGAATTCTAGTTAGTTAGTTAGTCAGCTAATATTAATTGGAACGTTGCTATGGTTATGCAATTATTAATTAAATCAATTAATGAGAGTTAATTGGATTTAATTAATAATTATGTTATGTAATAGAGATTTAATTGAAATAATTCTTTTAATGTGATTGTAGAAATATTGATATCAAGTTGATAGGTCTTATTCTTATGACTTGAATAATGACTTTAGATATTTTTTTTGGTGAAGACTTAGTAATATATAATTGAGAATTATTAGAATGATAAAAGGTCAAAGATTGTGATCCGATATTAATTGATCATTCTAATAAAGTTATAATCTTTTATTCGAAGAATGATAATTGGTCCTCTTATAACATAACGAATAATGATCCTAGAAAATTTGAAAGGTTAATCAATTAGAATATGGATCATGGTTAAATCAAAAGAACAATTAAAGGTCAATGATAATCAGTTTAGTGAATATTTATCTTTAAGTTATTCTTAAAGTATTATTTTTAATTAATGGAAGAATAATGCTATAGGGGAACAAATGGGTTGACTTGTAGGTCAAATGATGAAACTTAAGACACTTGAAAGTATACTTGCAAACAGAAAATAGGAAACCCCTACACATTATTCAACTATGTGAATTTAGTAAACCAAAACATGTGTTTGCATCGTGTATTCTCTATACTTCTTGTTTTGGGTTTTGGGTTGACTAGTGTTGACCAGCCCTAGGTCTTTACCAGAGGCTCAGGGGTTATGAGATGTGATGGCATGTTGATTTTATTTGGTCTCGATCTTTATAAGCTCAACCATGGTAATGTGATCATATGCTCTATGAAATGTTTGTATTTACTGATTGTTATTGTTCATTAGTCTTCATGTGTGAAGCTGAGATGTATGTGTATGAGATACTTGAGCTAATCATTTTTGAGTCATCGATCAGTTATCCTTGGATTATTTTCTAGTTGCCATGATGGAACTAAAGTGTTGATTTATTTCTTGATGATGTCATGTTGTGACATGTTTTGACTCAACCATTTTGGAGTCTTTGATCAATATGACTTTGAGATATATTTTGGTTATTGAGAACCAATGGATACTTATGATTATCAGTGATGCCTTCAGTTGCCAATAGAGAACTGTTGTGGTCATGATTTTATATGGATGCTTTTCAAATGCTCATGGAGATTTGATGATTCTTATCTTGGAGGTTTGATGATTTTTATTATGGATATTTGATGCTTTTATGCATATTTGATGATTTTATTATGGATTATCTTTTGTGATTTTGAAATTTATGATTCTTTGAGCTTAGGGTAGGTAATCTACTTGTAGTTTCGGGAAGTGGCTTGCAATGAGGGTCGGGGCCCTAAGTGGCTGCCAAGGTAACTCATTGTAAGTTTGGTTAATAAGTGATAACATTTACACACTAAATGGGGATTAAATGAACATAAAAAGATAATTGTTTTGATGTTCTCACCCATGCCTTGAGTGCTTGTATAGGCTAGGATGGGAGTAGTGAGAACACATGGTTGCGACCTTGCATTCCATTTTATGCCTTGTCAGTATGAGAGGATACTAGTGGTTGCATGAGATCAGTATGGACCCATGGAGTTTAGCTAACTGCCAGGGTAACTTGTACGTGATAAATGCGATGACACTTTCCCACTTGCATAGTAGGTTCCTACATGTCATTGTGTGCCTCTGGGAAGTAGATGTCAGTTTCGTGATTGGAACCTTTGAGTTAGTATACTTTTAGGATTCTTGGACTATAGAGATTTGTGCTTTGTGGTTTTGATAGCTTGTTTGGGACTTGAGATTATCTCCTCAGCACAGTGGGAGTGGACCACTCAGGTTCCACGCGATCGGGTGGTAGTGTTTTTTCCACTCTTATCATTTGAGATCTGTCCGAGACACCGTGGCTGGAGTATTCTTGGTTGGTATTTATCTTCATTATGTTCTTGGAGCATTATGATAGATGATATACCTTATGATGGATGTATTTACTGGTATGTTACTTATATTGATTATTTTCTTTACCTTGCATGTTAGATGATGTTATCTTATGCTTTACTTTGTATGTTAGTAGGATGTTTTAGGAGTGACATTCCTACTATGTAAATACCGATGATCTCTTCGGTGCTTTGGAATGTTATGCACAGAGGGATGGCTAGGATCCATGATGGTCTAATGATGCTATTAACGGTTGGGAGGAACCGTGCACTTAGTTTATTTTGTTTGATCTTTATGATGGATGTATATGTCTTCTATCATGATGTATCATGTGATTATCTCTACTTTGATGTATCATGGATTGGAATAGGATGATATACCTTATTTCACATATGCATATTCTTTTAAGCCTTCATACCCTATGACATGTACAGTGGATGATTGAGCATTTGGAAATGTAATGTATGAACATTGGACTTATCATTATTATTCATGTGGATGTTGTACTAGATGGATTCATGTATGTTAGTTAGTTTAGATGTAACTCAACGTTAAGGGATTCTTAAAGAATGAAATCGGTTATGTATGTTATGTTTAATTTTAGATGGACATTGCTATTGTTTCCATTATTATGTACAAGTTATATGTGGTATTTACTTTCATGTTATAAAAAAAAAAATGTTACCAAACTTAGTGAAATTCTAGATTAATTCTTTGGATCCCTTGGCGGGGCATTACAGAAGCTCTCTACAATTTCCTTCTCTCTTTTTAGGTCATTTTTTAGTTGTTCATTTTTCATCTTTAGTATAGAGATCTCAATATCCTTGATATTCCATTCGTGATGTGCATTCATCATCTGGCTTAGGGTGTCTAGCTGCATGTTTGAAATTCTTGCAAGTTCAATTGACTTTTTTTCTAGTTTGTTGGCAAGGTTTCTCTTGTCTTCTTCTAGCATGGCCTTATATTCAATGGCTCTTTTCCTATGTTTAATCATCTCACCAAGCATCATAGCTTGTGATTCTTGTTCAAGCTTGAGTGTTCTAATTTATTATGCTTGAGCTCTATTCTTCTCCATTAGGTCTACTATTGCTGCATCAAACTCTTTGGAATATCCATTTGAAAATAGTTTTGAGGTGTCAATCTCCTTGTATTGTATATCATTCTCAGGTATGGCAATCTCTCTTTTTCTCTTTAAAGACTTTCTCAGTTCTTCTCTTGCTAAGTTTGTAGCCTTCCATTTCTAGATCTTCCCAAGTTTGTAGCCTTCCATTTCTAGATCTTTTCTCCAAGTTGTAAGGCTCCTCCTTGTGAGAACTTGGCTCTGATCCCAATTTTTGGAATTTAGAAGTGGGAGGGTTTACTTTTGAGCGGGGGGGGGGGGGGAATCAAGAGTAACTAACTTTAACCCTTTCTAGCTAAAATCATTCACATGCATCTAATTCATCTAATAAACATAAAAGTAAATTCATGCATGAAAATATATAACACAAGAATTTGGTAACCCAAAAACCCTCCAAAATGAGAAGGTAAAATTGGGGTGGGGATGATACCCACAAAATATCATTGCAACAATATGTAACTATTTAAAGTTACAAAGTTTGACCACTTCCAATGGTCTGCCCTATGAAAGGCATGTCATGTTAAAGACTTTACACCCTGTTAAAAGCAACTTGATTAAAGGATTTACAAACATTCACTTAGAATGTTACCCTGTTAAAGGATTTAGCACCTTGTCTAAAGGCTTACAACATGGCTATTAGACCAACCTATCATCATAGGATTTTATTCCTAATACAATGGCTAGAGAGTATTAGAAAGTCTTGACCTAATGACTTGCAATCTTAAATTGTTGATTCTAGATCCTTGTTCTACTCTGTCTATTCTGATCCTTGCTTGATCTGATATGTCTCTCTTCAAAACTTTGATACTCTATTCTTGATCAACTGAATTTTACAATGATGTTATGTTCTTTCTAAGTCTTTAAACCCCTCTGAACTTTGCTATAATTCACCCACACACTTCTCACATGCATACACATAATGGGGTTTCATCCTACTTTTAAAGGCTTTGAAGACTTAGGGTTAGGTATGAATCTATGATCAATACTCACTCTTCATTTTCTGCTCAATTCTTTCACTTTTCCTATTGGTTGCATGTCTTCTGCATTTTTCTAATTGACTACATGCTAATCACATAGGAAATATAAAAGATTCGATCTTATCTTCAAGATCCTTTCAAGATTCATCCTGAGTCAGCTCAAAAATAGTTTATATCTGAGTATATGAAGATACAAACTCATATCTTGATTCTGTGTTACTCAACACTTACTAGTTGCTAATGCTCGACACATATAGGAATTTTGTCTCACTCGGCTCTTGTAGCAATTTTGTTTCACTTGAAATCTATACTTTTCTTGGCACCTATACTGACTCGGCATCACTTATCACTTAGCACTTGAACTTCACTCAAAACTTGAAGTTCACTCGACACCTATTGAATCTCTAGCTCAACACACACTATAGCTCAGCTTTTATATTATACTTGGTATCAACTTAAGAATTGATTAAGTGCATTGACACTCAATTTTAATAACCATTCTGAGACCAATAGGGATGACTTGCAAAAATATCCACTACTGCTTTAATAAAGTGTATCCAATGAAGGCTACAATGTTTGATCATAAGCTATGATCTACCCTATGAAAGGTTTGCTCTGTTAAAGAATTTCAACACCCTATTGGAATTGTTCCTGATTAAAGGACTTTAACATACAATGAAATAAGCATCATGTTAAAGGATTTACAACAACCTATTAGGACTACTATGCTAAGAGATTTAACTGATTCACCTACTAGAATGTATTAGAAATGATCCTATGGTTAGCACTTTGCTGCTAAATAATAGATCACCTCTTTATTGATGTGTACTTGATACTCACTAATTAGATGTATCGCTTATGTCCTCTAATTACTTTCCTTTATTCTCCTCTAACTTGTTGGCTTCTAAATTAACAAATTTTTAATAACCCAATGATAAGAACATATATACACAGGGACAACTAATTCCCATGTTCAATGCACCTATTTAGACACCACGACCAACTATAAGCTATTTACTTTCCTTCTTCTTCTTTAGGCTTTGCAAGACCTAGGTGGGTGGACCTCAAATTCTTTATATGGTACCAGTGTTAAAGCATATAACAAATAAAACCCATGAATCTTCTATGTTTATTTCAAAATTTCATGGATATGAAATAGCTAATAACAAAACACATGAATCTAATAAATTGAGCGTAGCTATTTTCAGTTCTTAAGCATAAAGGGAAAAGATATTCGATTAAAGATTGATATCAACAAAATCCAAATATGCAATAAGAAGAACATGTTGATCTTACAACTAATTAGTGCCTTATCTTTTGGGCACTTCCACAACTTACAAACACACATCCTTGAAAATCATTAACACATATCATGTATTAGGACCCTGGATCTATCCTATCACCTTGTGAATCATACATCAATGTTCATGAAAACTTTCATACTTATGCAATATCCTTCTGGTGAAATCTGCAACCCTGTCAAGGTAAGTATTTATGGCTCTTTACTCCAATAGCAAAGCCTAACAAGAGATACAACTTTAAGGGGTTGCAAATGGGTTTAAACTCTTTTTTTCTAAATCATAAAACATTACAGATAGCAAAGGAAGTAGACAAGAATTAGAATGAAACTAAGAAATTAGCTTTTTATTATATTCATCTCTTTGAAACAATACACTTAAGATGCATGTAAATAATTGAGAAACAACTCAATATATTGGGACTATGCATAAAAATTTCTTATTGTTGTTCATATACATAGAAAACTAAAAATGTGGTATCACAATCATAAAACTAGAACCAACTATGGTATCACAACCATGAGAAAAAGTAGAGATATATAGATAAGAATAAGACTCCTGGATCTGAAATCTGATTCTGCCAACTATCTTGTTGAAACTCTTTCCTCTCTTGTTGTAGAAATTGTCCCTTCCCTCATCTACTAGCAATCAAATCTCATCAATAATGTTCCAGAATGTTTGAAATATCTTTTTAGAATACATAGGAAAACCATCCTCTGAAGGAAAATTTGATGCACATCTAGAATGTGGAGATCTTTCAAATTGATTCTAGTTTTCTTCATCTGCCCTTGTCATGAATCCTCAACAGTCTTTGCCAAAAAAACATTATCACTTACAAGTACCCTCAAAAACATTCAATTCTTCTTGGTAGCCATTTTAGTGGATTTGATCTTATCTTAAACTGATTACAGTATGATATTATTCCTATTGAAATAAAAAATCTGCATAAATATTGAGGATGCCCCAGAAACACAAAATTGCATGTAGCTTTTGACGTTTAAGACTTGTGCAAAATCTAACTATAGAAAGGAAAAGTTCAACTTCTCTTAGTTCTGGTGATATATTACACTATACATTTCTGATGAAAAATGTGCCTCTAGAGTCGATTTGAAAAACTAGGCCCCAAGCCATGACTAGAGCATTAAATTTTTTTTTTAAAAAGTCTATAGTCTAAACTATAGAAAAAATTTAAAATCTTTAAATTTTTCATCCCCATTAAAATTTTTGAAAGAAGCTCAATTGAAATCAAATTTCAAAAAAAAAAATTTATATTATTTTGTCCCTTTCCCCCTTTTCTAATCTGGGTCAACCCTTTGTTGACAACCATGTAGGTGCCACATATCAATCTCTAATTGACCGGCTCCTATTACATCATCACCACCTCAAAAACCCTCACCATGTGTCACCCCCTCATGAGTTTGCAACCTTAACTCCTAACTATAGCTTAACTCCTATGACTGGAAAATTGACCTCATTTTTGCAACTTTGCAACTTCATTCGCTTAACCATAGTTAAGGCATGTGACCAAGAAAAATAAGCTGTTCCACATGGTTGTGACACTTTTCAAACCTAACATCAACTGCTGGCAACTCGACAAGCAAGGTTAATTAACCATTTTTGCATCATTATGTGTGTTGGTGTTTGAAAATGTTGGAGGGTTTTCAATTATCCCACTAAGAAAGTGACATATCTAGGGGCACCTAACTCCCATTTTCAACATGCCATTTCTAACAATAGGCCAACTATAAGGCATGACCCTTCATCTACTTCAGGCTCTACTAAACCTAGGCGGGTGGACCTGAGATTCAATTGATACCGTACTAGTGCAAAAACATATCCATGAATCTATTAAGCAGATGAAACCCCTTATATCTCCTAATTACTCATGTAATAACTCAGATCTACAGTAGCAAATTACAAATCCTATGATATTCACAAGATGAGTGAGGGCATTACATTTAGGTTCTTCAACATAAAAGGGAAAGAACGTTTGATTAATAATGTTGAATTTAGCAAAATCTCAAATATGTAGCAGTAAGACCTAATGATCCTATAACTGATTAGTGCCTTAACCATTGGGCAAATCCATGAATCAAAAACATACATATGAATATCTAAGACATATGTGTATCTTCAGATATTTGATCTATCTATTCAACTTGTAAATAGACATCTATGTTCAATTTAAATCTCATTCTTACCTGATATCCTCCTCAATAAATCTATAACCCTATTGATTTCTATGAAGCATTTACACAATTCCTTGAATCATCAGCAACAATGAAACAACATATAGACTTAAGGGACTGCAACTATGACCTAGGTTCTTTGTTCAAAGGTCATAAAACATTACAACTCACTGAGAATGGAGACAAGATTCAACTGAAACTCAATCATCTGCTACTCTTTGTATTTATTTCCTTGAAATTAATACAGTCATATGCATGAAAATGAAAACATGGAAATACCTAACAGATCTAAACTATCTATATTAACCTACTGCTCTTCATACAAGAGAGAATATGCTGAAGAATGAGGGTGGAATCACAGTTCTGGATCCAAAGAAGTGGTATCATAGAATGATTGAAAATTTCCTACCAACAATGGTCTCACAGTGAAAAACTAGAACCCTTACAATGTATCAAAGAAAGAAAGATATAGACAAGAAAGAATTCTTGGATTTGTTCTAAAGACGACAAGTGTCCACTTGAAATTCAATCTTCTGCTATTGAAAACCTCTTTCTACCTTCTCTCCTCAACTGCTAATCATATATTTTCTGTTTTGCCTCTCCAAATGCAAAATATCTCAGCAAAAGATAAACATCTAATAACTGAATCCAAATATGTTCTAATTGATCAAAACTTAGCCAAAACACCACAAATATTAAAAATAATTAGATAGAAAATCCACTAAATGTGTTTTAGGTGTTTTTTTATTGAATTCTGCAACTCAATAGTCAAAACACCCCTCGAAACACACAAATCAATCTCTGATAGAAAACCTCTTGTAGCATGAACCAGTGGCATTTTGTGCAAAAAATAACTCCATATTCAAGAAATTTAGCTCGTTCCAGTTTCAATGGTATATTGGAGCGTATATTTTGCCTACCAGAAACCTTTAGAATCTTGATTTGAAAAATATTCCCCTGGTACAAGTGTCTAGGTCTGCATTGCTTAATTTTTCAAAAATTTGAAATATTCTAAAGTACTAACTTTAGAATATAACCTTTTAAATTCAAAATCTTCTGAACGTGCATATGTTGAAAAATAATTTTAAAAAATGAAATTTTTAAAAATTATTTATTTTTGAAAAGCACATTGAAAGACAACTAAAAATATTTTATTTTTAGTCCACCTGAGCCCTGACATGTACCACGTCCCATGCTACCACTGGCCGGCCATTTGCCACATCGTCTGCTAACAAGGCATGCCCTGTCACCCACTGCCCTTGACTGGATCATTACTTGAGAATACGTCTCGAGCCCACTGCCATGTAATGCTCGGGTGCATTCCCACATTCCTTATCTTCCCTACAACTTATTATTGTGGGGAAGTGCTAGCCATAGGATGTGACACATGTCAAAATCTTGAAAAATCTGGCCACATCAACATGGGTGCACTTTCATTCAAAACTACGCTAATGTCAGGCTAACATCACTTCCAATTCGCTTATAGGTCCCACACAACACAAGATGGTTGGGCTTCCAAAAAGCCACTGCCTTTTAGGCAACTAACATATGGTGTGGATTTGCATTTAAGGAAGAAAAATCACCCTCATCTCAGCGATGTGGGATAAAGTTTTTAGAACTGTCATTCTGCCCTTGCTTTTGATTTTGCAAATAACAACTCCCCTATTCCTTTTCATGCATGAGATGCTTTGAAATTGCTGACGCCTATTGCTTGTTAAGAGTGGGGTTACTCTACCAAGGCGTCTCCATCTACAAGCTCCGGACTGATGTTGCTACTACTCTTAGTGTGGATTTCCTTTTCCTTGGCTTGTGACTTCTCTGCATTGACTTCCATAGTGTGATGATTTTGCTTACGGGTACGAGTTTGCTCCTACCCCTTTTTATGTCATGGCTTGCCTTATGTTTCCCTACCGTGGGTAGTGTCTTTCCCATTCTGGGTGGCCTCTTCTTTGCATGTCGTGGGTCTTTGTCTGACTAGTCTGGGGCTTCCTCATTGTCAACTTTGACTATGTCATGTTTTCATCTTGCTAAATGTGCTCTTTCTCAAACTTTTGGAACCTGCGGCTCATTGCTTTTGATTTTTGTGGATCCTCTTTTTTTTTTAGAACCAAAATCTACATTCCCCTACCTCTTTCCTGCCACTGCTTAGAAGACATGGATGGGCTTCCTGGTGAATTTTTGAATTCCTTTGGTGTGGAATTCCACCACTGATGCTTCATGTGGTTATCCCCTTCTTTAAAATGGCTTCTACTTTTGACCACTGTGTTTTCTTCCATTTTTGGCAGCTTCTTCAAAAATTCCCATGGCGCTATTTTAAGTGAGTTGCCCCTTCATCATATCGTGGGCTTCCTTGCCTCTGAGTTTGCTACTTTCTGGATGGTATCATTTGTTTCATTCGAAAGCTTAGACATATACATGGTAGTGACTTTCTAGAAATCCTTCCTATCCAAAGGAAGCGAAGCAACAAGATTCCACACCCAGTGGAATACCAATGTAAAGCTCACCACTAATACCAAGTGGATGCATAAATACCTCCTCTAAAACCTCCTGAAATTTCACTTTTGATGCACGCTCTACAATTTCCCCACAAAACCTACCAAAAGATAGTGAATGATATTTTTTCTCAGACCCAAGTGTAGACCTGGTTACAGTAGTAGTCACTCTATTAAGAGCCTTTTCCCAGTCATACATAAGTAAAGGGACCTCCTTAATGATATTGACCATAGCATTCTGAAATCTAGTTGTATGGTTAAGGACATGAGCAACCTTGCAAGTTTCTTTTCCATTTATAGAAAATTCAGGCCAGAGGCTAGATACATTATCGATGAGACTCATCTCCCTTTTGCACTGAAACTCCTCATGATTCATATCTCCTTTTAAACACTCCACTTTCCCTCTTATAATGCAAGTTATTATCCCTTAATCAATCTATTTGGATAAATCCAATATTTTATGTTCTTCCATCTTATACTTATAAATCCCTTTTGTACCACTCTTCAATTAAAAAATGGCACTTGAATCAATGAAACGAACTATATTCAATTTTATCACAGACAATTGGAACATCTATAACATATTTAAATTTTTCATGATTTATCATGAGTAGACCCTGCTCACCAATTTGACTTATAATGATACTCTCATATCAAAGTACACTTGTCTCCAAACATCATATCAGTCTGACAGGATTAGTCGGGCCCCAAAGTGGGTCCGGCTAAAGAAATTTTCGTTTTCAAACAATTGAACTGTCAAATTGACCTACTAAAAATCTGATATTGACTAAACTCAAATTCGATCACCGAACCATCAATTGTAACTCATTTTACCATTAATCTAAAACTTGTCACTTTTGCATCAGGAGGTCCTTTGACTGGCCTTAAAAACTGATCTAAACACCTGACCAGGCTCTGAAAACTGGCACAGTGACTCTTTGTTCCACATACTTTCACCCTTTCAGATCTTGTCTTATGAAGAATTCCTAGACAAAAGATATTCACCATAAAATTTGCCTTCTCAGAATTACCTGTAAGTAAACAAGTCAGAAAACAACAAACTGGGTTTAGATTTGGCTTTGAAAACTAGGTAAACTGACACTTGGAAGGACAAAAATTGGGGTGTTGGTTCTCTATCATGAGGAGAGTATGAATCTGTGATTTGGACTTATGACAAATAACTAGGTGCAAATGGCAGACAGTCAAAGTAGGCTACTCAAAATTTGCAAACTAGAAACATTGACAAGATAACAATTTTTGCAAAGGGAATTGACCTGGGAAAGTGTGCAGACAGATTCGTCAAGGCTTGAAAATTGGCACACTTAAATTATTTTTGGAGAAAAATACAGTGGTACAATCCATTTGATCTCATCTATCATGGATTTTTAATTATAACATCATGAACAGGGCTTCCAACAAATCTACAAATGTTGACACCAGTAAAATGATATAAATTGTGTTTGGAATCGCATTTGAAAATTGATCAAATGGATTCCTCATAAGCTAAAACTTGAAACATAAAAATTTTCTAATATCTATAATGCAACAAAAAATGAAATTTAACATTTTGGTTAACTGGTCAAAAATTATAGCACGTCAAACAGGGCTTCCCAGAATTCAGAATTAATTGCAAAAGCATGAAAATAGTAACTGACCAATTTTGAGGGATTCAAAACCTAGTCAAACAGACTCGAAATGACTCAAAATCTGAAACATAGGTTCTTGAATATGGATACTAGACACTCCCAAAGCAGTGAATAACAAAACATTTCTGGGTGCGAGATATTCAATGACAAACACAACCTCTTGTCACTGTTTGACACTAAGGGTAAAATTGCAGATTTGATAATTGCTTAAAACAAGACTTCACGGGATGGCTTGGAATCTCAATTTTTCTTCATGGAACACTTAGATGCACTAAATGAAAGGTGTTAGAAATATTGAACACCTTAGGGGCCTCAAAGGTACAATCGGGTACAATCGCATTTAAAAGCATTTATAGGGCTCAATTTTCTCAACGGTACTCAAAATTGACCATGCAATTTTTAGTCCCACCAGTGGCTCTATTTGGGGATGCATGTCCCTTACGAGCATGGCAAGGATTTAGATCTCTAGCAAAATCATACCACACACATGACTTCAAAAACTCTCTCTCAAATAGCTTTATTGAAAGTAAGAAACTACCACTACTATTATGTACATATGATGACCTCAGGCCACCAAACTTTAGAAAAATTCTTTACCTTTGTCATATACTTGATTTTCATTCCTTTCCTCATAAGGTAAACTGAAATTATCACTCGTATCCATTTCACCAATTAGATACACATCATAAAGTGAATCACTTGGCAAAACAAAATCATCACCCTCACTTCTATAGTGCATGTGAAAACTTGGCATAAATTTAACCTTTGGCTCACTATGAAATAGAACATCAGCATGCTCATGAATATTGACATCAAACTGAAACTTATCTTTAGAAACTGACTCATGAGAATTATCAAATGGAAATACAAAAGTCTTATACTCAACTTCATCAAATGAGTTATATATGTCGCTCATACCTTGACCTTGCATTTCCTCAAATATTGCCGATTGAATGTCAAATGAATAGTCAGATTTATACTCACATATAACATCATCATCACAATCTGAAAGCATTTCATAACCTTCTGATGTATTTTCATAATCGAAGTGTTGATTTTCTTTTACCTCATTTGAATCATCATAGAACTTACCATGAAGTGTTGATTTCTCTTCAAAGTCAACTCTATCGAACACTTCATCTTCAGACTCACAAAATGCAACATCATTAGAAGATTTAATATCAGAAACAGAAGAACAATAATCTGATTTACTATAGCAATATGACAGTGTATCACCATTTGCATCTAACCCATCTAAATTTGAAAGCTCTGTGTCTTCGTCAAACAATGGGTTAATGATTCCATGTAGTGATCCCTTTTGAACATTAGGACAAAACATGGGTTGCTCATTATGAAAAAGAACATCATCATATAAAGCATTATCATATACTTTAAACTCACTACCCACTTTATCCTCATGGAAACTTTTAGTGTATGAAGAAAAGTCAGAACTATATGAAGACTCCCTTTCTATTTCATCTACCAAACATATAGTGTCCATAATTACATCATTTTCATTATCTTGTTTAGGATAACCATTATGAATAGACCCTGATTCATCCCTAAACATCTCACTATATGTTGAATATTTACTGTCTAATGTAAGAACACTTGACAACTCTTCACTGAAATCTTCATACTAAAACTCATTAACCTCAACTAACTTCACCATCTCTTTATCTTCATACTTTGCGGACAAATCACTTTCAAATTTTTCATTGGCTAACTGATTTGTATAACACAAAAATTGAGATGCACTTTCTTTTTCAGATTCAAAAAAAGAATTCATACCTTCACTTTCGAATGAATGTTCACTATCATCATTGCTTTCTTCTTCCCAATCAGCATCAGATTCATGTGAAGACAAACATATTGTGTCATTTTCCTCATGGTGACTCAAGTAACCACTCTCATCATCTCCTTCATGTGATGCTTCTTGATTATACATCAGATCAACAACTTCATTATCATCGCTTAGAAGATGACTTTCAGCTTTTTTGTACCCACATTGAGATGCATATCTTTCCTCTTGGACTTTTATATTATTCTCAACATAATGCAATCTCTCAATGAGATAGTTCATTTCTTGCATATCTGACTAATCAAGAAAATCCATCTTACCCTCTACTGCTGAAACATAATCAACATGTGAGTTTAGTTCTTCTGATTGTGACTAAGATGAGTGTGATTTACATTCTTCATCTTGTGTTGTATCTCCATGACATGTCAGATCAACAACATCAAACTCATAATTAGAAAAACAACTCTCATCTTCCTCACTTGCACAAAATTGAGATCTAGGTGCAACAACTTCATTAGCAATAGAATCATGTATACAATCAACATTATAAGAACTTTCTAATGTAACTAATTCTTGATCTACAATATCAACACATTGCTGAACCCTATCAAAGTCTGAGATACATCCTAATGTTGTAACATAAAAAATATGTGTGTCTTCATTTGCAACTGGACTAACCTTCCTTATACACACATTTTGATTTGAATTTTCAACCTGATTATATATTACAGCAGGGGTGTTGATATTCTTATTTGAAATTGAAGCATTAACACCACACTCATCCTTTTTTTCAAACACATTATATCGAAAATCATTCAAGGCAAAATGACCTCTAGTTAATCCATACTTCAAATTATTCTCAATATCTCTAGCGATCATAAAAGCCTGATATAATGTCTATGGTTCTTTATCCCTTAGTAGATAGTTCATTTTCTTGTCAAATGCATCAAAATATACAGCTAAACACATTTGATCATCAGGTCTATAACTCTCAGGGATTTCATTCAAAACTATTGCAAATATGATGTTAAATTGAGGGACAAGTTCATCACTCTAAATATGAATCTTCAAGAACTTATCATAAGAATCAAATATGCTTACCCATTCTCCAAATTTCTTAATGAAGGCAGAACGCAACTCACTCTAGGATGAAATAGAAAGTGCTGGTAAAAATGAAAACTACTCTCTAGCATCTCCTTCCAAGGTTTGAACAAATAACTTCATGTGAACATCTTCATGAGCCATCTCATAGTCACCCATCAAATCACTAAACAATTCAACATGATGATTGGCTGAAATAGTATGGTTCCCACTAAACTTAGGCAATTTATTTTGAACATCATTAGGAATGACATTCGGGAAACCATGAATACCATTGAAACTTAATGGCATATATCTCTTGGTAGAAATGGATCTAGAAACTTTACTGACTGACTGCATAGTAGGTGAAATAAAAGTCGACATTCTTTCCACAAAATGAAACTCATTCACCCGTAATAAATTTTGATTTATAACTTGTAGGAGATCTACACAACCCTCTACCAAATGAACACTTCAAATACAATTCACAACTTTAAAACAACAAGATGAAACTAAATCAATGAAGTGTATGAAACTTTTCAAACTATTCTCCTCTTCTTAGTGTTGAAACTCACTTGATGGAGAACACATATTTAAAGCCTACTTTCATGGAAACAAAATCACATGAAATTGTAAAATATCTTTGGTGTTGCTGTTGAAAACATTGATCTGCTAGTTGGCCTGGTGCTGATCTCAATTCCTCACACCACTGATCAAATCTTATAGAGCCGCCATCTCCATGAGGAGAAAAATGAAATCACAACAATGATTCACATTTATCATTAAAAGTTCTTATTACAAAAAATCAACAAAACTCTAAAACTTATTGGTCAGAAATTCATATACTCTCTTTTCTGTTTAAAATTTGACACAAATTTTAGATCTATCTGATTCAATTGAAAAATCTTGAAAGCAATTTTATATAACTGACCTACACTGGTTTAGAGATCCTTTTAGAAAGAGTCACCACTCACAATTGTGAGAAAGATTTAACACATGATTTATAACATGACAGATCTGAACTGGATTTTTACTTTGTAGAACTTTACAAACTGTCAAACACTTAGAAGAGAGAAACCATTGTTAAACAATTCTGACTCTAAAATTACAATAGCACTTTGAAAACAAGATCCAGTTGAAGTGATTGAAAATGAAACTTAAGAATAACACAATCTGCATTCAACCTCAAAGTTGCTACTACAAATGGATAAAGCTTCACTAGGGTGCATGATTTGGAGTAAGAAAATTGGAAAGAACATCAAATAACTTACTACTAAAACTTTTTAATGCACTTGTCCCACTGTATTGAATCTCTTCTTTTCAAATCCTCAAGGTTTGTCTTAAATTTGATTCAATACAGTCCCCAACAAAGTTGCCATCTTGTTGGTGTTTGAAAAAATTGGAGGGTTTTCAATTATCCCACTAAGAAAGTGACATATCTAGGGGCACCTAACTCCCATTTTCAACATGCCATTTCTGACAACAGGCCAACTATAACGCATGCCCCTTCTTCTACTTCAGGCTCTGCTAAACCTAGGCGGGTGGACCTGAGGTTCAATTGATACTGTACCAGTGCAAAAACATATCCTTGAATCTATTAAGTAGATGAAAACCCTTATATCTCCTAATTACTCATGTAATAACTCAGATCTATAGTAGCAAATTGCAAATCCTATGATATTCACAAGATGAGTGAGGGCATTACATTCAGGTTCTTCAACATAAAGGGGAAAGAATGTTTGATTAATAATGTTAAATTCAACAAAACCTCAGATATGCAGCAATAAGACCTAATGATCCTATAATTGATTAGTGCCTTAACCATTGGGCAAATCCATGAATCAAAAACATACATATGAATATCTGAGACATATGTGTATCTTCAGATATCTGATCTATCTATTCAACTTGTAAATAGACATCTATGTTCAATTTAAATCTCATTCTTACCTAATATCTTCCTCAATAAATCTGTAACCCTATTGATTTCTATGAAGCATTTACACAATTCCTTGAATCATTAGCAACAATGAAACAACATACAGCCTTAAGGGACTACAACTATGACCTAGGCTCTTTGTTCAAAGGTCATAAAACATTACAACTCACTGAGAATGGAGACAAGATTCAATTGAAACTCAATCATATGTTGCTCTTTGCATTTATTTCCTTGAAATTAATACAGTCATATGGATGAAAATGAAAACATGGAAATACCGAATAGATCTAAACTATCTATATTAACCTACTGCTCTCCATACAAGAGAGAATATGCTAAAGAATGAGGGTGGAATCACAGCTCTGGATCCAAAGAAGTGGTATCACAGAATGATTGAAAATTTCCTACTAACAATGGTCTCACAGTGAAAAACTAGAACCCTTACAATGTATCAAAGAAAGAAAGATATAGACAAGAAAGAATTCTTGGATCTGTTCTGAAGATGACAAGTGTCCACTTGAAATTCAATCTTCTACTGTTGAAAACCTCTTTCTACCTTCTCTCCTCAACTGCTAATCATATCTTTTCTATTTTGCCTCTCCAAATGCAAAATATCTTAGCAAAAGATAAACATCTGATAACTGAATCCGAATATGTGCTAATTGATCAAAACTTAGCCAAAACACCACGAATATAAAAAATAATCAAATAGAAAAGCCACTAAATGTGTTTTAGGTGTTTTTTAACTGAATTCTGCAACTCAATAGTCAAAACACCCCTCAGAACACGCAAATCAATCTTTGATAGAAAACCTCTTGTAGCATGAACTAGTGGCATTTTATGCAAACAATAACTCCATATTCAGAAAAGTTAGCTCATTCTGGCTCCGATGGTATATTGGATCATATATTTTTCCTACCAGAAACCTTTTGAATCTTGATTTGAAAAATATCCCCTTGGTACAAGTTTCTAGGTTTGCATTGCTTAATTTTTCAAAAATTTGAAATATTCTAAAGTACTAACTTTAGAATATAACCTTTTAAATTCAAAATCTTATGAACGTGCATATGTTGAAAAATAATTTTAAAAAATGATATTTTTAAAAATTATTTATTTTTGAAAAGAACATTGAAAGACAACTAAAAATATTTTATTTTTAGTCCACCTGAGCCCTAACATGTGCCATGTGGCACACTACCACTAGCAGCCCATTTGCCACATCATCTACTGACAAGGCACGCTCCATCACCCACTGGCCCTTGACTGGATCATTACTTGGGAATGCATCTCAGGCCTACTGCCATGTGGCACTCGGGTGTATTCCCGCATTCCTTATCTTCCCTGCAACTTATTATTGCGAGGAAGTGCTAGCCATAGGATGTGACACATGGAAAAATCTTATCAAATCTAGCCACATCAGCGTAGGTGCACTTTCATTCAAAATTATGCTGATGTCAGGCTAACATCACTTCCAATTCGCTTATAGGTCCCACGTAACACAAGATGGTCGGGCTTCCAAAAAGCCACTGCCTTTTAGGCAACTAACATATGGTGTGGATTTGCATTTAAGGAAGAAAACTCATCCCCATCTCAGCGATGTGGGATAAATTTTTTAGAACTATCATTCTACCCTTTCTTTTGATTTTGCAAATAATGACTCCTCTATTCCTTTTCATGCATGAGACAATTTGAAATTGTTGATGGCTACTGCTTGTTAAGCGTGGGGTTACTCTACCATGGTGTCTCCATCTATAGGCTATGAATTTGTGTTGCTACTGCTCTTAGTGTGGATTTCCTTTTCCTTGGCTTGCGACTACTTTGCGTTGACTTCCATAGCATGTGATGATTTTGCTTACAAGTATGAGTTTGCTCCTACCCCTTTTTATGTCATGGCTTGCTTTATGTCTTCAAAAATTCCCATGCCACTATTTTAAGTTAGTTGCCCCTTCATCATATCGTGGGCTTCCTTGCCTTTGAGTCTGCTACTTTCTAGATGGTATCATTTGTTTCATTTGAAAGCTTAGACATATACATGGCAGTGACTTTCTAGAAATCCTTCGTATCCAGAGGAAGCGAAGTAAGACAAGATTCCACACCCGGTGGAATACCAATGTAAAGCTCACCACTAATACCAAATGGATGCATAAATACCTCCTCCAAAACCTCCTAAAATCTCTCTTTTGATGCACGCTCTACAATTTCCCCACAAAACCTACCAAAAGATAGTGAATGATATTTCTACTCAGACACAAGTGCAGACCTGGTTACACTAGTAGTCACTCTATTAAGAGCCTTTTCCCAGTCATACATAAGTAAAGGGACCTCCTTAATGATGTTGACCATAGCATTTTGAAATCCAGTTGTATGGTTAAGGACATGAGCAACCTTGCAAGTTTCTTTTCCATTTATAGAAAATTCAAGCCAGAGGCTAGATACATTATCGATGAGACTCATCTCCCTTTTGCACTAAAACTCCTCATGATTCATATCTCCTTTTAAACACTACACTTTCCCTCTTATAATGCAAGTTATTATCTCTTAATCAATCTATCTAGATAAATCCAATATTTTATGTTCTTCCATCTTATACTTATAAATCCCTTTTGTACCACTCTTCAATTAAAAAATGGCACTTGAATCAATGAAATGAACTATATTCAATTTTATCATGGGCAATTGGAACATCTCTAACATATTTAAATTTTTCATGATTTATCATGAGTAGACCCTGCTCACCAATTTGACTTATAATGATACTCTCATATCAAAGTACCCTTATCTCCAAACATCATATCAGTCTGATGGGATTAGTCAGGCCCCAAAGTGGGTTCAGCTAAAAAAAAATTCATTTTCAAACAGCTAAACTATCAAATTGACCTACTAAACATCTGATATTGATTAAACTCAAATTCAATCACCGAACCATCAATTGTATCTCAATTTACCATTAATCTGCAACTTGTCACTTTTGCATCAGGAGGTCCTTTGACTGGCCTTAAAAACTAATCCAAACACCTAACCAAGCTCTGAAAACTAGCACACTAACTCTTTGTTCCACATACTTTCACCCTGTCAGATCTCATCTTATGATGAATTCCCAGTCAAAAGATATTCACCATCAAAGTTTCCTTCTCAAAATTACCTGCAAGAAAACAAGTTAGAAAACAACAAACTGGGTTCAAATTTGGCTTTGAAAACTGGGTAAACTGACACTTGGAAGGACAAAAACTGGGGCATTGATTCTCTGTCATGAGGAGAGTATGAATCTATGATTTGGGCTTATTATGAATAACTAGGCTCAAAGGGAAGATGGTTAAATTAGGCTACTCAGAATTTGCAAACTGGAAACATTGACAAGATAACGATTCTTGCAAAGGAAATTGACCTAGAAAAGTTTGCAGACGGATTCATTAAGGCTTGAGAACTGGCACACTTAAAGTATTTTCAAAGGAGAACACAGTGGTACAATCCATTTGATCTCATCTATCATGGATTTTGAATTATAACATCATGAACAGGGCTTCCAACAAATCTACAAATGCTGACACCAGTAAAATGATATAAATTGCATTTGGAATCGCATTTGAAAACTGATCAAATGTATTCGTCATAAGTTGAAACTTGAAACATAACAATTTTCTAACATCTATAATGCAACACAAAAGGAAATTTAGCATTTTGTTCAACTGGTCAAGAATTATAGCATGTCAAATAGGGCTTCCCAAAATTTAGAATTAATTGCAAAAGCATGAAAACAGTAACTGACCAACTTTGAGGGATTCAAAACCTAGTCAAACAGACTCAAAATGACTTGAAATCTAAAACATAGGTTCTTAAATATGGACACTAGACACTCCCAAATTGGTGAATCACAAAACATTTTTGGGTGTGAGATATTCAATGACAAACACAGCCTCTTGCCATTGTTTGACACTTAGGGTAAAATTGTAGATTTGACAATTGCTTAAAACAAGACTTCATGGGATGGCTTGGAATCTCAATTTTTCTTCATGGAACACTTAGATGCACTAAATGAAAGGTGTCAGAAACATTGAACACCTTAGGGGCCTCAAAGGTGCAGTCGGGTACAATCGCATTTAAAAGCATTTATAGGGCTCAATTTTCTCAACGGTACTCAAAATTGACCATGCAATTTTTAGTCCCAACAGCATGGTTTCATCCTGACTGTGCAATTATCTCCACAACATCATCATTTTATGCCACTTTTCATGTGCTGACATCATCATTATTTTCTCCCTTCAACTATGGTTATAGTAAAAAAAAAATATATACTCGTGTCTAGTTGGCAATTCGGGTATGGATGGGGCCCCCACATGAGCCTTGCACTTCAAAAGCATGTGTCCTTAAGACATTTCACTAAGTGTGCACTTGGGCATTTAAATAAAGAAAAAGTTCCTTGCCTAATCAATGTGGGATTTTTGTTTTTTGGTTTTTTTTGCTCACATCATGATTTTGGAGCCTGTGATGAATATTGCTAAGGGATCGACCACCTCTTTGAAAAACATGATCCACCTCCCATGTATTTGGTACATAAGCCTTTTAAAAACTTGTAGCTAACTCGATAGGCAGGGACAAAGATGTCATTCCCCTCTCTTGTCCATCCCCTTTGGTTTGAATTAGACACTATAATACTAGGCAAAACTTAGAGATTCTTTATGTGGTGAGAGGGAATAAGGATTGTATGTACATGTTGCAAAACCACAACGTCCCCTTCAAACTACACATTCATGATGGTCTTGCACACCAATCAGGCTACCCAACACCTAACGCCAACCACTCTCTCTACCTCAAACTCTAAACTCTACATAACTGTCATGGCTATTAAGCTTTTTCAAATCTATCAAATATATTGAGGATTACAAAAAGATGTGTAATAATCAACTTCAAAAGTTGTGTGTGGCTCTGTAGATCCCTCATTGTGCCTTGTTCTTCCTATTCCTTTGCTATGAGGGAGGAATTTTCAAGTATGGAGCATATCACTTCATTTATAAAATAGGGTTTATACCTTACGCTAGTGGCACACATGTTGTGGGATGACATACACATGCTAATGCACATCGTCCACCAATCTGCTAGCAATCTAAAATAAAAATGTCAAATTCAACCCATAGGAGTTGACTAAATTATTCATATGCCTTCATTGTCTTTCTTATACTTTATACCTTTTTTAAATAGATCATGTGGCTCATGAAAAATAACTTGGAAAATTTGGCAAGTGGTCAAAGTGGGGTACTTGGATTTGCAGAACTGGGAACACTGATAGAAAAGTAATTTTTGCAAACATAATAGACTTGGGAAAGTGTGCAAACAGACTCATCAAGACTTGAAAATTGACACACTTAAATTATTTTTAGAGTATAACATAATGGTACAATTTGTGTAGTTTTTAGAATCATAGATTCAAAGTTATGACATCTGAAATAGGGATACCGATCAATCTATAATTCTTGACACTAGTAAAACATCATAAATTGCATTTGGAATCACATTTGAAAACTAGTCAAATAGATTTTTCATAAACTCAAATCTAAAACATAACAATTCTCTAACCTCTAAAACACAACACCAAAGGAATTTTATCATTTTGGTCAACTAGATCAAAAATACAACTAGTCAAACAGGGCCTTCTAGAATTCTGAACAATTTACATCAGCATGACAATAGTAAACAACCGACTTTGAGGGATTCAAAACCTATTCAAAACATATCAAAACAACTTGAAAATTGAAACATAAATTATTTGATACACATACTAAATAATCCCAAAGTGGAGAGTCATAAAAAATAACTAGGTGCAAGATATTCAAATGTAAACTAAGCTTCTTATTGTTGTTTGACACTTATGCAAAAAAATGTAGAATTAAGCATTGCTCAAAATGAGACTTCACAAAATTACTTTGAATGAAAATTTATCATTAGGGAATGCATGGATATGCTGAATGAAAAGTGTTAGAAACATAGAACACCTCATAGACCTCAAAAGATAGGGGGGTACACAAGCATTAAAATGCTCTTATAGGGCTCAAATGTACTCAAAAGTTTGGAATGGTACTCAAAACGAGAATGCAATTTTGGGTCCCATCATAATTGATTCTGCAATTGTATCTCAATTCACAACTCCTTAGCCACCATGAATACTTTTTTCATATGTAAACTTCTCTCTTCACTCCTTCCACATCTACAAAATGTTTAGGGTTGGTCCTCCCTAAGAAGACCTAGGTGACTTAGGGTTAGGTATGAATCAATGATTGTGATTCACCCATTTTGTTGCTCAAAACATCCCTTCAATAGATTGGCTACATGTATTTCATAGAGATCCTCAATAAAGATCATCCTTACCATATGAAATCACAAAAAAATCCTTAAGTCAGCTCAAAAATGGTTCACATAGAAGTTTGTGCCACTACAAACAACTATGTCCAAAAGTGTTTACTCAAAACTTGAAGTGTTTGATGCTCGACATCCACTAAAACTTCAATGTTGTAACTCAGCCTCTAGATGACTCATCATCCACTAATCACTCAACATCTAAATGACTTGGCATCTACTATTTGTTTGGCACTCGAGTGACTTAGCACTTACTAATTACTTGACATAAATTGTATATCACTCACTCGACATATACTATTTGGAAACTTACGCTCGGCATAAATTACTTGTTTGGCATGAACTAAGAAAATGACTTAAGTATATTAGCACTCATATGTAAAACCTAATCTAAGATTAATAATCTCCCCCTTTGACATGAGTGGCAAAAATACTTGGTCATGCATGAATAACCTTAGCCCTTGAGCATAACTCAGATAATATCCATTAAGTACTTGCATAAAAAATTTCAAAACTTAAAAATTTTGAAAAACTTATGACTCATCATTTGTACCTCAAAATTTTATAACTATCCCTAAGTTATTTGTTCCTTTCTAATTTTGAAACTGAATACTCTATGTTGACTCTATTTATGTAGTCTCTATTTGGTCTCCCAAAACTTATCTCATCTTTCATGCATTCTTCCCCTATCTTCATTTTCTCCCCCAAAATTTATTCTCCTCCTTTTAACACTTGTTTCATGGGTTGTTCACAAATTTTGTATTTTTCCAAGAAAGATTTATGGACCTCCATTATAATCTTCAATTATGCATCCCACTTGTCACATGCTACCTCCAAAGATTTAATCTTTATGTCTAACTCAATAGGTAGGGTGACTAAGCCTTCATGTGTAGAAAGATGAAGATTTTTCTTCAACAATATCTCTACATAGGCTTGTTCCTTATGTAACACCTCTAAGGGGTTAACATGGATTGGATGCTAATTAATGTAGCCCTAATATTTGCATCTTGAGCTTGCAATGTTGCTAACTAACCTTGAGCTAATAATAAATTTCTAAAATGAGACTGACCTTGACCAGGAGATTTTTGTAGAATGTTACACATTTTCTTTAAATCTCCCTCCAGATGGTCAATATGTCTTTGCACTTCTTGTGTGAACAAGGGAACATCACAGAAGTTGGTGTAAAGAGAGAAAATGTGTTCCAACATCTTCTTTACACCCTCAATCTTGGTTGCTAACTCAACTTGGTGTAGTGTAATGGCATTAGATATTTGTTCATCCACCCTGGTTTGAAATTTCTTCTCAGGCCATTCCAATAATTTCACATTGTTATCTATGTCTTCATCATTAATTGTTTCCACAATATTTTCCAATTGGTCAATGATTAGCTTGGATTCATCAGGTACAGGGAGGATAAATGCATCAATACATATATCCTTGATGTCATGAAGTTCTTGTTTCTACATGTGCTCCCTTCTAAGTAGTTCTTGGTGTTTCTTCCTTGCTAGAGCATCCTACAATATACTCATATGCTCTATTATGATTGTTGTAAGATCATACTTTTGTAATTCAATCACCTCATCTAAGTTGATGTCACCATAGGATGCCACCTAATCAACCTTAGATGTGCTAGGACTTGGCCTTGATGCTTGCAATGGTGTAGCTTCAATACTTTACCTATGAAGTACTTGACAAGGAGTAGGAGTAGTAATGTTTGTAAGGTAACCAATGTCTATATTACTATTACTTCATCTAGCTTCATAGTCAAGACTAAATCTTATATCCCACCCTTCTCCTTTTCTTTCATTTCTGCTCCACCTTGTGCTTGTGGTGTAGGTGTAGGACTGGCTTCCTGACTTATTTAGACTTTTGTCCCTTCTTTTTAAATGACTTTAACTGCTATTACCTTAGTGTTTATATGTAAAAGCATGTTTTCCTTATGATATATTATAATAGACATTGTATGTTGCACTTCTACAAATTGAGTGGGGGCAATACACAATGCTTGTGGTTTCTCCCCTACAGATGCCAATTATCTCTTCTCAATTTCATCCACACTCACCAAAACAGGATGACTGCATAGTTGTGCCTTGGTGATGGAATCAACCAATATCTTGTACATGTCCTCCTTTGTTAAGGGATTGATGTTCTAAATGGTGGTGTTAGACACATCCTTATCCTTTACCATATATGTTTGTGGATTGGCACTCGACATCTATACTTCTAGCACACTTTGGTCTTGTTGTTGCTCTTCCTCAACTGTTGCCTCTATAGTGCCTTCCCCATGAGCTTCCATCACAGATTCATCATTTATTTCTTTAACTACCTCTTCTTTATTCACGTACTTCCTTAGGTGCTTTCTCAATAGCCTTTTGAGTTGTTTGCCCATAAATTACCTTCCATACATGTGTGCTCTATCGAACAACCTCTTCAATTTTGTTTTGTACAATGTTAAAGACTTGATACTTTGGAGAAAATCTTCCCTTATATTTATTAATAGCCTTTGTCATTTTAGATTTGTCCAACTCTGGCATCACTCTTGCAAGTGTAGTCTCTCTAATATTTCTCTCAGTTATGAGACTATATTGCCATGTTTTCTCAACTCTGTCTTGTAGGCTCTTGTTTAGAGAGTTGGCAATCTCAATTGGGGTTTTCTTAAAAAATTCCATCATGGCATATATATATTCTTCTACTTGGTTCATATCTAACTTCCCAAGTGTATCAAACTCAACATGTGTGAATCCACTTAAATCAGCATTATTCTTTATATTTTCACACAATTTGTCCAAATTAGAAGAGGGTATGTGACTTACCACTTTAGAAATTGGCTATTGTCATTTGATTCTATCCTCTCCTCATCTAATTCAGCTGGGGCAATATACGTTCTTCTTTGCTTTTTCTCAAGTTTATCTCCTTGTGCAGTTGTACTAGGTCTCTTGCCTTTAGGCTACTGAACCTCCTGAGTCTTCTTGGCAGTAGTTCTTGTGCTAGCCCTAGCAACAAGAACTATAGGCTTTTATTGTGAAGGTTTCGCAACCTTTTTAGGTTTTCTTGTTGCCTTCTTCTTTTATTTTGTGGAAATGGGTGCCTCATTGGCTTCTTCTCCCTCAACACCTTCATCAATTTCCACTTCTTCTCCTTGGTCCTCACCTTGACCTTATGTGAGAGAAAGTGGTTATTGGGTAGGTGCATCTTCATCATCTTCATCTCCTTCTACACATTCACCAAATTGTCCTTTGAGTTTCTTCACAAGCTTATTCTTCTTCCTCATCATAGAAGTTGTCTTTAAGTCCATTATGATCTTTGACTTTTCTAAATCATAGTTTCCAAAATAAATAGCATTCCTATCTACTTCTTCTACCAATAAAGAAGTGATGGATGTAGATGCCTCATCAACATTAATTTCATAAGGTAATGATCTAAGCCATCTCACCCTTGGAACAACAGCTTGAACATAAGTGAAATCAACATCAACTCAAAAAAAAACATTTAAATTCTTCTCAACTAGTGACATTGGAATCCTTAGTCTTTGTTTCATTGGCTTCTTAAGTCCTCAAAATATCTAGTCATCACAGCTTCAAAATTATCTCCCAATTGCTCTATAAATTCACCAATATGCATTGCAACTGACTTGTCAGTCTTCGAAGCTACTTTCCCAAATGAGGGAAAAGTGTTCTACACATAGAAAAATATACAAACAAGTATTCAACCAAATTTGTATTGCGCACTTTTAGTTTTCCTTATGGCTCCCAAGTTTTCAAATAACTATTGGAGTTGTAACTCGGCAAGGTCATAAGAATGGTCTTTCTTCACTATCTTGTAACCCAAATCCACAGCCATACATGGTACATTGTTTAATCTGTTGGATTGAAAAAACTTATGTACAATAATTATCATTGCAAATGCAATTAGGGGATCAAAAATTGTGTGTATGGTCATCCCTCTCTTGTTCCATAGTGCCCTTGTATTCTTTTCAATTACCTATTTTACATCACTCCTCATTGTCTTAGGTCTATCTAGGGTTGGATACCCTTTTACTCTATGAATAATCCTCTTTGTGAGTTTGATAGGGTCATCCTCCAACCATACAACATTTTCATGAATTCTACTAAGAACAATCTTAGTCCATTCTGTCTTGAACATGTTTAGAAAATCTAGTGCACGGGTTAACCCTTTTCTTTCTACAACCTTGAATTCTTCTTTCAATACTCCATTCTCACACAATTTTTCCATAAATGTCTCTTATCTCCATATCTCCAACACTTCCTACCTTACAAGTGTAGCAACATACTACATCTTGTATCATCAAAACTTGTAGTGGTATCATAGATAACACCCCAGACGTGTCTTCTTTATATGCAATGTCAGGAATTGCCTAGAAATTTGGTTGTTTGATCTCATTGTTTATCAATTGAATATTCAAAACTTCCTTTCCTTCCTTAACCACAACAAAAAAAGAGCTAGATGCCATAACAACCAACTAGGGTTTGCAAAAATTCAAACAACATAGCTTGGCACATGATAAATACCTTGAAAAATTTGATGACTAGTGTTAAGTAGCAATTGAATTTAGTATGCAAACACTTGAATCCTTTTCTCCAATTCTCCTTATGCTCTTCATGCTCTCTTCAATATCAAATGATTGCAAATGAGTCTATAATTGACCATATAGCCCTTAAAACTTTGTAATAAATGCTTAGTGCTTACA
The DNA here is from genome assembly GCA_028749045.1 of Cupressus sempervirens. Lineage (NCBI taxonomy): Eukaryota > Viridiplantae > Streptophyta > Pinopsida > Cupressales > Cupressaceae > Cupressus > Cupressus sempervirens. Next base: position 123,406,694 of record CM053791.1, on the reverse strand, counting down.
CAACTGTAAGCTCATGTATAATGGCAATTCTAACCCTCTCAGCTTCCATGAAGCTCCTTCTATGCTCAAAAACCATAGCAAACTCGTCCAACACTATCACCTTTGATAGCTTAGCAGTAACTAAATTTTCACTTGACAACCACAGTTAAACTTTTCATTCTCAGAAACAACATGAAAAACTCGTAGATTTATTCTAAGTTCTAACCAATACTTTGCATCTTTCTTTATACATAAATGATCTTTTTAGAAATCACTCCTTCGAACTGATGTATAATTGAACTTTAAAATATCAGTCCCATGCATTCCTCTTGATTTCCTAGTTGATGATGGTGTGATCACCGAATCCATTGGATGAAGTGATCCCATCTGAGCTTGATGTATTGCGATCTTTCTTTTTCTTCCATGCCTTGTTCATCTACACTTTGACTTCTTCAACATCAACCTTTCATTTTCCTTTATTGAATTCATTGCTAGGTGCTTTTGACCTTGTTGCAATTTCTACTAATGTGACTAGTCTTCAAACAACTAAAACATGTAGTTTGACTCAACCATATTTTGTAGTCACTTCTGAAATGTGTTCTAATGAAATTTTTAGCAACATGTCCATAGTCTTGATATTAGTGACAACTATACCTTGTATTATAATCCCAATTGTAGGATCTTCCAATATAGTTTACCTTGGCTTGCTTGTTTGATGACTAGTTAGGCTTTGATCTACACTCATATGCTTTATGTCCATGTTTCTTAAAATTGTAGCAGTGACCTTCAAATCTTGGTGTGTTTGATATCTTGCTCTTACATTCATGTGCCTAATGTCCTTAATTGTTGCACTTGTGATAGCTACACATGAATTTCTTCTTAGGGTTTTGATTTGCATTGTTGCTCCTGCAAACATTTGCTATATGACATATCTTACCACAATTATGACAAGTAGATTTGTATTTCTTACCATTGTTGCTCCTTTGTTCAATACTTTTAGATGATTCTCATTCTTTAGTACTAGTATAACTCAATCTAGTAGTGTCATTGTTAGATATAGGAGATCTCATAAATTTCTCAAAGTACTTGATGGCTTCACTAGGTCTATTGAAACTTTTAGTAAATTCTTTTTCTCTTTTCAGATCATTTCTCAATTGTTCATTCTACAACTTTAGTGTTGTGATCTCAATAGCTTTTCCATTCAATTCATTATTGGGAATCATCATTTGATTCAATGTTTCTAGTTGCATGTGAGCAATCCTATTAACCTCTGATGTCTTCTCTTATAGTTTGTTTGTATTTTTTTGTCATCTTCAATAATGACTTTTTCTTCTTTAGCTTTATTTTTCTACTCGATCACCTCACATAACAATATTGATTTGACTTCTTATTCTATCTTTAGATTTTTGACCTCTTCAGTTAGGGCTCCATTCTTTTCCATTAGATCTACAACTGTTGCATCAAATTCACTTGTGTTTCCATCTACAAAATAATTCAATAGTGTCTTCCTCATGCTCTTGTGTGTCATTCTCTTCAATAGCTATCTCTTTCCTTCTCTTTAATTAGCACTTTAAATAATCTCTTACTTCATTCAACTAATGTAGGGTAAGCTGGATTTCAATCTTCTAATTCTCAATAGTCTTTCCCAACTTGTAGACTTCCATCTTTAAGATCTTTCCTCAAAGTTGTAAAGCTTTCCTTTCCAAAGAACCAATGCTCTAATACCAATTGTTGGAAATACAATACGAACATTACACTTTGAGAAGAGGGGGGGTGAATCAGTCCTTCAAAACTTTAACCATAAATTCATTCACCACACATCCATCTCTTGATTTGTATGTAAATTAAAATAGCTAGCTAAACATATTCATCCGTAGCATAAAAGAAAATAATATTCAACACATATATGACACAAGATATTTGGTTACCCAGAAACCCTCCAATGAGAAGGTAAAACTAGGGTGGGAATGAAACCCAAAAATCTCCACTACTATAGTAATAAAGTGTATCCAATGAATGCTACAATGCTTGATCTTAAACTATGATCTACCCTGTGAAAAGTCTACCCTGTTAAAGGCTTACAAGATTGTTAGATCTTACCCTGTTAAAGGATTTCAATGCCCTACTAGAAGTGTGCCTAATTAAAGGACTTTAACTTACAATGAATTAATCACCCTATTAAAGGATTTACAATAGCCTATTAGGACTACTCTATTAAGAGATTTAACTGATTCACCTGCTAGAATGTATCAACAACGATCATGCAGTTAGCACTTTGCTACTAGATAATAGATCACCTCTTTCCTAATGTGTACTTGATCCTCACTGATCACATGTATCACTTATGTCCTCTAATTCCTTTCCTTTGTTCTTCTCTAATTGATTCTGCAATTGTATCTCAATTCACAACTCCTTAGCCACCATGAATATTCTATTTGTGCATGAAAATATCTCTCTTCACTCCTTCCACATCTACATAATGTTTAGGGTTTTTCTGCTTAAGAAGACCTAGGTGACCTATGGTTAGGTATGAATCAATTATTGTGATTCACCCATTTTGCTACTCAAAACATCCCTTCAACTGATTTGTTTCATGCACTACATAAGGATCCTCAATAAAGATTTGTCCTTACCATCTAGAATCACAAAAAAATCCTTAAGTTGGCTAAAAAATGGTTCACATAGAAGTTTGCACCATTACAAACAACTATATCCAAAACTATTTACTCAACACTTGAAGTGTCTGATGCTCAACATCCACTGAAACTTTGATATTATAAATCAGCCTTTGAATGCTTTGGCACCCACTAAAACTTCAATTTTGTAACTCATCCTCTGAATGACTCAACATCCACTAATCACTTGACATCTGAATGACTTAGCATCTACTATCTGCTCGACACTTGAGTGACTCAGCACTTACTAGTTTCTTGGCATAAACTATATATCACTTGCTTAGCATATACTATATGGAAACTTACACTTGGAATACATTACTTGTTCGGCATGAACTAAAAAAATGACTTAAGTATATTGGCACAAATATGTCATTTAACCAATCTGAGATTAACAATAAGAACCCACTACTAGTCCTATTATTTGTGATACTCCCACTTCCACTACCACTTGGGTTTGAAATTTTGGCCTTCCCTCTTCTTTGATATTTGTTTCTCCAATATGCTTAGGGTCCTATCATAGGGGAAATTATCTACCTCATACCTTTAATTATAGAGCCTCAAAAAATTATCCAAATTTTTGTCTAATTTGTTTCTAACCTTTGACTTCAGGAAGCTCAAAGTATTAAAAATTGTCTCATCCTCCACTGAACCCAATATCATGTCAAACATAAATTGGTAAGCTTGAAATATTTTGATATTGACTCTCTCAACTAAATTCTCTAATCAAGGTTTTTCCAAAGCTTTGTTACTACTCCCTCTTCATTTGGATTCTCCATAAGATCATATTGTTCCCTCAGTATGTTTGTAAAACAATATGATTGATCTCTTAATCGAGATTCATCTAAAATTCTATTTATAGTTACTCCATTGATTACTTTAATTTTTCAAAAATTCCTAATCAAAGTCATCATCCTTCTTCAAAAATTATTCAATTTTTTTAGAAACCAGTATTGAGGAAAAACAATAGACATTGCCTCAAGTAGTTCCTCTAGAGGGAATCTGTATCTGATTTGTGACCAGAGATTGTAGCAAACTCACTTGAAATACTCAAGCACATAGCCAAAAATCTTCTTGAAGTCTTCATTTTTAATACGTGAAAGTACCTTCTTTGGTTTGACTTCACTTCCTAATTCATTAGGGTTAGACACAGGGTCAACATGGATATAGTACTGCATTGGTATGTCAACTCCATGTAACTTGGCACATACCTCATCATTTGCACCAATATATTAAAAGTTCCCATGATTGTTCAAATCTGTGATTTCTATCCACTTTGTAAACTTTGATTCATCTAATCGTCATAATCGATACAAAGTATCCAGGCTATTACATGTCATTTTATGTAGTTTATTATATTCAACAATGTACATATCTCTTTGTTGAACCATTTTCACAATATTTCTCATATTCTGTAGTATACGGATAATAGCCGCTAAAGTTAAGACTATCTTAACATTATTTAACTTGAATAGAGCTAAGGAAATTTTTAGAGAATTCTCGATGCATCGGTCCATCCAAAGAGATCCATCTAGCATCATTATCTTTAAGAAGCTTCCTCTCATCAATAAGTCCTTCAGAAAAGTGTTTAAATTTTCGAACTCATTTTGGACTTTGAAAAAAGAATTGGTAAATCTCTTTGATTAAAGATTCCACTTTACAAACACAACTAAAATTGCTAACAATTCCAAAATCTAGATTCATTCGATGGGCCATGCAATGGATGGGAATAACGTAGGGTGTCAAATCATTCTCGATCTTTTTGCAAAGAGTGACTTTATGATCTTGCATAATTGAAGCTCTATCTGCTTGAACACACACCAAATTTTTGGCAATCTCCATGTTATCAATTCCTTCACAATCAATTGGAGTACTCTTTAATAAATCATATAAATTTTCCACTATTGCACTATAATTCAATTTAACAATAGATAGTAGAAAGGGTTGATAGAAAAGATCATTTACAGTATAAATATGCATGCACACCTGGGAAGTATTATCAATTGTTGTAACTTAATCTAGAGACAATGCAATGAAATGTAACTATTTTATTTTTACTATCATATCTTCTTTTGCAACCTACTCAAAAAAACTAGCCCATTCTCATCCATTGTATACTGACTAGTTACTATTTGGATAGCTTCAAACTTTCAAAAAGTGCAATAAACCACTAATTGAAGGGTAGTATATCATATGATGCCCTCTACTCAAAATATAAAAGGTGACACTTAATTGAATAACTTTTCCCATATTTTCCCTTTCCATTGCTTTCCAAAAGAAAGCTTCAATAAAACCTTTTACTGTAAAACACTTCTCTCATAATTTCTTGTGTAACTCATATGATCTTATATTCCTAATATACAGACAAGTATAATTCATTTTCCAAGTTAGAACAAAATTTTCAACTCTATCTATAGTTAATTTCCTTTTTGTAAAATTTACAAACAAGTTTTTCTATGGTATCAAGTTTAAGCTATAAAATATTTTCCCTTTTTGATATCTCAACACAAATCTTACATCTACATTCTACAAGAGGCTCGCCATTAATTGGATTAGGCATTGGTTCAATGAACTATAAATTTTCCACCCATTCTAGTTGAAAATTCCTTTTGGACAAATCCTAGTGAGATCGATCTTTTTTTATTCCAATTTTCTTTTTCACTTTTGTGCATGACCATCATTTATGGCATCACTTTTGGTTTTCTCACCCAAATCTATAATATTATTTTTGACATCACTTTTTATTTTCTCACCCAAATCTATAATATGACTTTGTGACTCCCTACTCAAGGGAATTGCCTCAAAATTCATCTTCAAGTGCATAATCAACTTAGATATCAAGTTCACCAACTTGAACTTCTTCAAAATGGTCTCCAACTTGTGATGAATCTCCTTCAAAGATTTACACTAGAGATGTAGGTTGTGAATCTTGTAGTTTGCCAATATTTCCACCACCAAAGTGTGTTGATAAGGTTTTGCATTTTGGTGGCCTCTCTTGGCTTTCAAGGATCCTACCAGAACCCCACTTGTTTGACATTGAAAACCAATAAAGGCTACAAAAAAAACTAACTTGTTGAACAAAATACTATGATAATAGACTAAATATAATAATAATAATATGATTCATTTGCATAAAAATTGTATACCTACTACGACACTGCCCAATAAAATTTGCAATCCTATCAGAGTATGTGAGATGTCCAAAGGGTATCTTCTACCCACTCCTATTAGATAGTAAAAAATAACCACATAAAAAATAAATTCAAAATCACTTACCTTACAAGAAAACCATGAGTCGTGACTTCTCAATGTGCAATGCACTCACCACGTTGAAACTTTGGTAGTAATAAGAAATGCCAAATCAGAAAAGAGAAAATTGTGTAAAATAAAAGTATCTTATGAATGCATATATACCAAACTATGTTGGAAAATTGCATGGGATTAACAAGTGGGAATATCTAAAGTAGGAAAAATGACGCTTCCTCCATAAGCCCAAAATATAAATTAGTTGGCTAAATGGGACTAGTTGGCAACACACATTGGTAAAATGGTAGGTGATGCCCAATCCAAGGGAAAATATTTTCTTATACTAAGGTAAAAATAATGTTGTTCAATAAGAAAATAATAGGAAGAGTATGGAATTTTTTAAAAAATAATTGTATCCTAAAGGTATATTACATTGGTGATTGAATCAGGATTTTCAAAAATTTATGTGTAAAATAATGGATGGTTGGCTCAGGATTTAGACCCAAATTTGGTAAATTTTTGGAGACACAGTTAAACAACTATATATGTTCTATTTTCCAAATGATGATCAGATGAGGAGACAAAATTGCCAATTGGAAAATATTCACCACTAATAAAATATCTGCTCCAAACTTCAAAATGCACATAGAAGGAGTGTCATAATTGAGGAAGATATGTTATGAAAAGGTGAAGTTAAACTTTATACTAAATACAATGCTAGCTCCTCCAATTCAAACAACAACAATAATTCCAATACCAACAATGATAGATCAATATAATGGAATAAGAACAAAAATATTGTGAGTGATAGAGTAGTGGACAACCAAAATGTTAAAACATCACAACCCATTCTAAATCTTGGAAACAAGTCCAACACTCCTCAAACAAATTAAAACACATGAAATACTCCAAATAATCATCGAAACAATTAGTCATTTACACAACCACTTTTTATGCCAAAGACAAACATTCAATCATTTAGTTGAGTGTCTTGAACCATATTTAAGGAAATTAATAAGAAAGAAGCTCATTACACTTCCTAAAATTAGAGATTATGAGCCAAAACTGAAACCATCATGGTGGAATGATGATGACTATTGTTAAATCCATAGAGGAAAATGACATAAAATAAATGATTGTCAAAGGTTGTAACATGTGATACAAGATTTGGTAGATAATGTGGAAGTCAAGATTGATGGAAACACCTCTAAAGAGACACATACAACATTCAAAGATCCACTTATAGGTCATGAAAAAGGAAATTCCTCCAATACTAAGCATGAAAATCAAGCTATTTACAATGAAACATTCTATATGTACATTAAAAACATGTCTGAATGTGAGCCTTCTCAATATTATGCAAATGTAATTACCCTCTATGAGAGAGATGAATCCAAACTTGTTAATGTTACTACTAGAGGTCAAGATAAGGTCACTCTACAAGAAATCTCATCCAAACCATGTACTTCTCAAAACAAAGTGTTTGTGTACCAAAGTCCATGTCTAGAGTGTCAAAGTAATACAATCTTTTGGGTCAATTGAAGAAAACACCAGCCCAAACATCTATACTAGAGCTTTTATAGTTTTCAACATCCCATGGAAAAATTCTTGAAAAAACTATCTTAGAAACTAGTGTCCTCACAAATATAGATCAAGATCAATTTTGAGCTATGGTAGGACATTTAACTACACCACATTTCATATCCTTTACCAAAGATGTTGTTCCTACAATTCACCAGCCTCATGAGGTCCTCTCTATATTAAAGTACTTGTCCAAAGTCACAAAATCAAAAGAGTTCTCATAGATGAAGGAGATGGATCGAATATATATAATTTAAAACTAGTCCTTGTACTAAGATTTTATTAAATCACCATAGATCCTAAAAATAAAATCATAATAGAAGCCTATGATGAGGAATAAATTTTATCCAAAGGATCAATAATATTACCTATTAGAGTTGTTCCTATGGTCAAAAATGTACCTTTCAAAGTACTTGATATGGAACTAGCTTATAACTTTCTCTTGGGACATCCTTGAATTCACTCTATGCAATGAATGTCATCTACATTTTACCAATGTTTAAAGTTTCCCTCATTATGGACAAGAGATAACAATCAAAGGTGATTCTAATCCTTTTCAATATTGTAATATTGTGAAACCATTGTTAAAATCTCTAGTACCACATAATAGAGCTATATTTATGTTAATAAGTACTAACTCAAGAAATGAAGAATCCACTTATAATTCATCTAAACTTAAGGTTGATATCAAATAAAAAAGCATGAGAGTATAGATTTTGGGATAAACATTTTGTAAAATAGAGTCACATCTATCTCTTAGGTCTTAAGGGAGATCATTGATCACAAAATAAATTAGAACCTCCTCGTACATTTTTTTAGGCACTTTTGTAAGTGAGGGAACCTTGAACAATGTAAAATAAAAAGAATGCCAATCATTTCCTTTTTAGGGAGAAAAATAGGAGATTATCAACTATGAGAACATATTTCTAACCTTATGGAAAATGTTATAACTTATTTTCAAAAATGGGATACTAAGGAAGTGGACCTGTTGTACCATCTTAAAATGGATGCACTATCTTATTAAATACTTTTAGCTTCCTCTTCATAATTCCATTTGTGGACCATGGATATGCCTATGCTCAATCTCATTTTCCCTCTATCTTCTTCCTCTTTCTACCCTTATCTTTTTGAGACCTACCCATTCTTTTTATGGCACATGGGACTTGACCTCTAGATGAGGTTGACTCAAGTTGACTTATTCATCCAGGTTAATCTATTCCCTAGTAATTCTAGAGCTCGAGGCTTGAATGTCCTTGGAGTTTTAATTAGTTTTTTACCATTATCCAATCATCTTGTATTATTTTCCCACCAAAAAACTCATATGTAATGAAACTTGGAGGCTTCATTTTCATATATCATCTCATCTAATCTCAAGCATCTCATTCAAGCTTTTTCTCTTAAGTGAATATTTTTTCCCTTTTGCATTCAAGGTTTTCAAGAATTTAAGAAAGGAGATTTCTATCTAGTGTTGAGGGATCCTTTGTGAGCATTTCCTCTTCAAGCTCTAGCTTATTGTTGGCAATCAAGGGAGAAGATCTATAGTAAAGCATTCATCATCTTCTTTATTGATGCACTTTTATATCAATGGCACTAGGATGGTATTATGGTAGCTCCATTGCAAAGAGTGGAGATACCCTACATTCCTAATTCAATATATATAATACATTTACATACAAAATCCTTACAAATAAGGGTTTCAAGCAAGATGAATCCTAATATTTATCTTGTCTTTTATTCATTTACATTTACACTTCTCAATTATGGTTAATTCCTTAACCTAAAGATTGACCAAAGAAAGCCATCCTCAAACCCCAACCCCAAAGCTTTCTTTTTCATATTGATTTGCAAGTTGGGAGCAAAGAGGATTACAAATCTAGAACCTACTATTTGCAAGATTTTTGGAGTCATTAGTTGCAAATCATCAGACTACATCAACTTGGTTTTAGGATGTCTTCCCAAGTTGACCTAGTCCTTCAGTATCATATTCTGGGCAGATTTACAGGTTTTGTTCCCTTCATCATTTTACGCAGAGATCCATGGATGGATATTTAGATATAGTTTAGATCTATGAGTTTTGGATTAAAAACACATCTTCTTCTACACATTTCAAGGTGATTCATTTATATTTTATTTCTTTTCATACCTTTACCCTAGAGTTACATCTTAATTGGGCTTATTGTCTTTACACAACATCTAGATTTACATTATTTAATAAATTAGTTCATTTTCACATGTAAATTATCCTCTTAAGGGCCAAAGAGAGTACATTTACTTGTATTGCATTCCTCTTTATAATTTGGATTAGTATTAGTTCTTCCATTGGGTCCTAGCTAATCTAATTTGGGTCATAAGTGGAATCATACATGGAAATTCCCCTCTTTTCCTCACAAACATATTAGAATGGCTTAATTGTCCCATAAAGTAGAGGCCTACATCTTATTAAATTGCTTCCATTTTACCACTAAATATTTTAGTGAACCTAAATTGTGCCACTTTCTTTTTGGAGTTAGATTGTTTATTTTGAGGTGTTTACTTCCTTTCATAGAATTTTATTTGGCTATCTTTTGATCTTTATTATATTTTCATAGTTAGATCTAATTAGGGTTTCCTTTTTTGATCTCCTCTTTTTTGATCTTAATTACACAAAGTCTAACCTATAGAATTCCCATTATGCAAAGTCATAGACTAATGGGCTCCTTTGATCACGATTCCTCTTTTCTTCCTAGGACTCATGATGACACTCACATCTTTACACATGATCTTAATCTTATAATGGAACATAATTCATCTCTCATTTAATGATGAAGATGATTCTATAGGAGTTCCTCCTTCACAAGTTGATAATCTTTCCAATGAATTTAATAAATCAAAAACTTGTCTTGCTCAAGAGAATCTGAATCTTGATAGTGTTGTTGTTGTTTAAGCTCTTAAGAATCTTGTTAATAACTATGACAATAATCTCTCTATCTTGAATGGTATATCTCACCTTATTAATATTCATGGTAAATCTTTGACAAAATATGCTCAAGAGATAGGATATCCTCTTCCTTCCACAACTCTTGAATCTTACATCATGATTTCTACCACCCTTTCTAGCATACCTACATATTCTCCTCCTCTTATGACTACTTCTACCCAACTATCTAGTCCTTTAATTTTTGGTCTTTCTAGCCTTTCACTTCTCATGAGTGTTCCTTCTACTTCTATTTCTTCTTTACTACCTTCATATATGCAGTTCCTTTTACTTATTCAAAATATTTACCATTCCTTCTAACCCTCCATGGCATCTTTACATTCTAATAAATTTCCCAACCTATCTAGCATACCTATGCCAATTAGTGCTTATTCTAATCCTATAATTAGTACATTGGTTCAAACTATCACCACTTTACAACAATAGCTTGCTCAATCAACTCAATCTAAGTACAAAATTCCTACATGTGATGTTGCTAATCCCCTTCCTTAGATATCCTTTGTGTTGTTATTTCATAACATGTTGAGGTACCTTGTCTTGAGACTTATAATGGTAAGGAAGATTTCATAATTCATGTTAAAACTTTCTAGACTATATGTAGTGATTGTTCTCATGACTATAGGCTTATGGCTAAGTTGTTCCTGCGTACTTTTAGGGATAGAGCCTTGCAATGGTATTGGTCTCTACCTCCTTCCTCTATTGATTATTTTCAAACTCTTGCTGATACTTTCATTCAAAAATTTCTGAATAATATTGGTCCTCACATTTCTATAACTAATTTAATGCATTGTAAGCAGAATGTTAAAGAGAAAGTTACCAAATTTATTACTAGATTTAAACATTTGTATGCTTAGATTTTTTTATCTCGTGCCTAATTATGATATTCAGTGTATCTTTATTTCTAATTTACAAAAAGGCATTAGGGATAAGATTCTCCTTATTGAATATACCTCTTTTTCACATCTATGTGTAGTGCTTCACCATTATTAGTTACAAGTGAGTCAACTTGAGAGCTCTACTTTGATGGCTCTTATTTCTAGTGATAAGAGTGATGTTACTAAAAATTCAAACAAGTTCTCTAAACCTAACAATTTCATCAAAATCAAGTCTATAAATACAATTGATGATCAAGTGGCTACTACATCCCAAGGTATGACTAATTTTTCCTTTGTATTTCATCCTAATCATTAGTTGACTCTATTATCTGATCCTTTATTTGAGGTGATGACTAAGTTGATTCATACCCATGTTCTTAACCTTCCTCATATTCATCCTATTGATCATAGTAAATTGTTTCCTAAGTCTTTTGCTTCGAATGCTTTATGTTGATATCACCATCAACCAGGTCATGATACTCAAAAGGGTTATGGTTTGAAGAATGCTATTCAAGACCTTATTTATTTTAAGACTAAATCGATTGATACTCAAGTTGATAAAATGAATAAATGTTTTGTTACCCCTAATTAGAATTTCCAGGTCATTAATCCTTTTCCTTCTCACTCAATGAATATTATTAATTAACCTTCTTGTTCTTATCACCATATTGATTATGATGAGAAGATACAAGAAGATAATCATGTGGTTAATCATGTTGAGTTAGCAACTCAACTTTTGATTTATTCTCCACTTCAACCTGAATAGACACCTATTATTAGCTTTAGCCAATCCAATATTTTTAAGGCACCTAATGGTCCTCTTTACATCATGGCTAGGGTTTCTCATATTCCTTCTTATGGTACTTTGGTTGATCCTTCTCTATTGTGAATGTTATCAGTGAACACCTTTTTAACAAAGTTCTACATAGACATACTTATGGTAATACTCTTGTGTGGATTCAAACTTGTAATGATTTTCTTTATCGTCCTCAACATTCTATTACTTTACCAGGGAAAGTTGTTTTTACTAACTTTTTCATTATTCATACTTCTAATCAATTTTAAGTTTAGCTTTGTATTCGATGGCTTTCTTACATGCAATCTACATCTTCTCCTATTCATAGATGTCTTAAATTTCCTCATGATGGAAAAATTATTACCATTATTCATTCTCATATCATCCTATAGATTGTGTTGAGCTTGATTTTTATTGTCCATCTCATCCTAAAAAACCACCTACTCCTCTCAATCATCTCTAAAGGAATTATCAAAGACATAAGTAGCCAAGATCATGGAGCTAAGTCTTCCTAAGGGTTGTTCATCTATACCTATCTTGCCTACTACTCCTTTTACTTTTGAACATGTTCTTCCCTCTATATCTACTAAACCCTTTAATGTTCCTTGTTCAAAACCTATGGTAATTTATCCTAATCCTAATCCTTCTACTGTGTCTCATAAGACAATTTGTAATCAAGATGCTCATCAGCATTGCAAGAACTATCAAGCTAAAGCTAAAGCTACAATTCATTCTCTCACTTTTGAACCTACATCTTCATCTCAAAATTTACCTTCCTTTGACCAAACCATGAGTGATTCTTTGGAGGAAGTTAAACAAGGTAACATTACACATTTGGATAAACATGACGATTATGTTTGTATTTTAGATTCTGTTATTCTAGATATGGAAGATACTTTAAATAGTAGTGATGAAGAATTAATTGATATGGATAGTGATTAGCCTAATATGTTTTCTATGTAGCTTACAATCACTCCTAGTAATAAGCATAGTGACTCTCAAAGTCCTTTCTTAGAACTTATTGTGATTCCTACTATAATGGATATTGTTCCTCTTGCAAGTGACCATCCTTCCCCTAGAATTTTAGACCAAGATGGGGGTGAGGGGCATTCAAAATGCTTGAAGTGGACTTTATTCATCATAGTAGTCTTTGTGTTCTCATGTTGTGTTTTTGTTTTATGTTTTATCTTTTGATTTCTTTTGGTGGTTTGTGATTCTTTGTTGAGGTCAAGAGGATAAAGTAATCATCCTATTGTACACATTCTTCTATTTTTCTATCTTTTTCATGCTTGTGCTATTATTCGTATCAATGGTCTTCCATAGTCTTTTTTGTCACTTATGATATGGTAGCACCAATTATTTTTGGTCTCCATGTTATTGGCCCAAAAGACTCTTCTTTGTAACTCTTATGTGTCTTTTGTTGGAATACTTAAGAATAACTAAGAGGGGCTTGAATCAATTATCCAAGGTCCAAATGTGCAAATAAAATTTTTTAGTACCTCAACTTATACTTATGCATGCATTTATCATTCAATATCTTAAACATATTCATATTGTTTTCCTAGGTCAAAATAACTTTGTAGAAATGTAAACATGCAATATCACAAAATCAATCACACATTTTGACACAAGGATTTTACGTTAAGACCCAATTTTGGAAAAACCACTAGTAACATGCTACCTATTTTCACTCTTTTGAAGTGAGCCCTATGAGGAGCCAACCCTATTAAAGGTTATGATGCAAATTATTAAATGTGACCTAGTTAAAGGATTTCAATCACATTGTTAGGAGTGAGCCTTGTTATAGAACTTTAGAACATTCCATTAGAATATTACCCTATTAAAGGATTTACTAATGAATGTTAGATCAACCTTAGTCTAAAAGATTTATCCAGACTGATACAATTATTAGAGAGTAACATCAGGACTTGATCTGATAACAATAACAACTCACTTTTAGATTACAAATCTCACATTCAGTCCTTCATTTTTCTTGGCATTCATCCTCTTCATCTCTAATATATTTTCCACCCTTCAAGCATTCATCATCTTAAGCCTTCTTGCTTTGTATGCCAATTGCAGACTCTTCTATTCAACCACCATATGAAGCAACACCCTAGACTTCTTTTTCTTTGGTTCTCACACATGACAATAGTTTCTTCTGGCCTGCTATCTCCTTATATAGAGAATTTAGGTATTTTTCTGCTTAACCACAATTGTCCATTCTAGGGTTAGGTCAGATTCATTAAATCTACCCATCTTTCTATTTTATGCCCTTATAGAAACTTCTTCTACAATCCTCTTTAAATTCACCTCAAAATAGTTTATCTTGAATTTTGTGCCACTAGCTCATCATAGTTATCTTTCACAAACTTCACACAATTCAAGAAATTAACTTTGTTGGCTCATATTTGTTAAATCTCTAATCTAATTCATTTTACTGGCACTTGGCAATAACACTCTATTTTCCTGACAAATATTGTCTTCTGATGCTTGGCCAACACTGGGTTACTTCGTATCCACTAAGTCTTTACCGGTGCTTGGCACATACTAACTTTCTTCACTTGGCACTATTGAACTTTTGTTTTGTACGATGCTTAATGGCAGGAATCCTTTCAAACTCCTATCTTGAAAACTGATCTAGGATCAACTCCAAGGTCAGAGCAATCTTGCGACCTACTAGAATCCACTTAGTTGAAGATAAATGTGTTTGTTCATAGGGAAGCCTTTGTTGGTTTGAACCAAATTTGGATAAGATATCAATCTGCTTGTTGTTTCAAAATTAACCACAAAAAGAGATATATTTTTGTATTATATGTTATTTTAAATGAATGCAATCTAACAATGCAACTATATAATTTCCTAATTTAACCAAGGGTTAGCAAAGCAAATAACAAAGATAAGGTAACAAGAGATGAAAGCAAATAGCATAAAAGATAAATTCCTAATAGATATAAGTCATGGAAACAACATGTCTAGGAATTAAGCCTTTGAAAAGATTGGTAGGTAACCAATAAAAATAGGAGCAGCACTTCCTTAGTTCCACTGATGCAATTGTCGAAGGAAATTTAGTAAATGTAAGATGTTTCATTTTTCATCAGATAGCAAGTCCATGGAAATTGTGCTCATCTGAGACAAAAAGCTATGTAGGAACAATAGGCAATCTCTTCTCCAACTAAGTACATCATATAAATCTGTAAACATGTGGCAAACACCAAAATTAAAATATTTCTCAATCAAAATAACACAACAAAACTATTGGCTCCATTACACTCCATAAACATACATTCACAAAATATAACACACTCAGGCAAGAATAACTACACTTCAAATGAGAGCACCAATAGCATATATTATTGCATCAAAATAATAGCCTGGAATACATATTACATTCTTGAATTTATAATAAATCTTTTCCTCAATTTTTGTTAAGAGTGAGAGATCTCTTTATTCAAACATATGCTTCTAAACTAATAAAACAAATCTATATGTACAAACTAACTCTCTAACTGATGCTAAGAAGGACTCCATTATTTATATCATTTAATGGATGCATGAGCTTTTACATGTCCTAAAAAAAATAAAGCATGAGAAAATAAGAAGGAAACTACAAGATGATGTAGGAGTCTTTGGAGATTCCAAAAAATAGAAGCTCAACCTTCTCTAGATGTTTGTAGGAGTTAAATTGTTATTAGAATGTATTTTCAATGTATGGAAAACTCTAAATTTGGAACTAGCAATTAGCTATCGACGCACCTCTGACTTCTTCAAAAACTTATGGCACACCTTTGGAGAATCACACCTTGGGAGAAGCACACCTTGTGCACCTTGGGAGAAGAGCACCTTAATGAAATTTGTGCAAGGTGCTCCATTCTCCAAAAAATCAAAGTTCTTAGTTTTAAAAATGGTTTCTAGGTTTTTCTCAAATGAGGTTTGGGAGCAATATAGTGTACTTATTTTTCCCTTTTTTGATGATTTATAGCCTCTTTATAGCCAAACACTTTCATAGATTTGAACTCCTACTTCTTCTATGTGAAATCCCAAGGCACCTATGTTGAATCTTGTCATTAATAGTTGCATAAGATAAGGAACCTATTCTGGTTCATGTGTCCAACCTCTATAACTTTGATCTTTAGTGAAAATTGCATGATTTTTTTCTTATCTTTGATCAAAGACCAAGTGATCCAAATTATCTAGAATGATCAAATGTTTGAAACATTTTCATATCTTTTTTAACAAGCTTTTTTAGGTCCTCTTAATTGGCTTTTTTGGAGGTCTTTTGCCCAAAATTTCAAGTTGAAACTTTTATCGCTCTATAAAACTAGGCAGCCAAAGGATTGTTGTTTTAGGAACTGAAAATAGATTTTTAGTTCTTCTTTCCAACAATGTAAACAATTTTGAATTCCAAGCTCTATGTCAAAATTTATGACCCCTACAAGTTAAGGATGCCTTTTTTACCTACACAAAGAAGCAAAAATTAGTTTGGATAGTTAAAAATATTAATTTAAACAAACCCTAGATACTAAAAAAAATGACCCAAAAACCCTAAATCTCCTTAAAACCCCTAAAAACCCACTTAACACCTCTAATGGGCAAAACTTTGGTGCACCTTAAGGGTGTTCTAGGTGTGCGTTTTCCCTTTAGAAAACTTTCAACACAAAGACTATGCACATAGAGCACTTAAGTGTGCACCCTTGTAATGTAGAAAGTGTTGAAAAAAGGGTGTGCACATAGCGCACCTTTTGGGGTGCACTATGTGTGCGCCCTTTAAGGAAAAAAGTTTTGTCTTTGAAAGGTGTACATGTGTGCACCTTGGATAGATGCGCACATGTGCACCTTTCACTTAGGTGAAGGCTTAAGTTTTTTTTAAGTTTTATTAAGTTTTGTGCAAACAAAAAGGTGTAAATCTTATGCACCTTTTCCTTGGTTGTTTTTAAACATGTTTATGTGTGTGCAGGTTTAGGAGATGAAGATTAGCACACCTCACAAAGTGTGGAGGTGCACTCACCAGAGTGAAAGGAGGAGAAAGTGAATGAGGAGGGGAGCACACCCTTTGGGGGTGTGCACCTGCGCATGTGCATAGGTGCACACTTCCAAAGGGAATCACTCTACACAAGTGGACTTAGCACACTAGTGCACCTTGAAGGGTGTGATAGGTGTGAAGTGTGCTAGTGCACTCTTTTTCATACAAAATTAATTTTTTCACCTTAAAACTCCAATTTTTAGTAAATGGGTTTTTCAAACAGAGGGCTAGACTAGGCTTAGACACTAGGTAGACCCCTAATAAAGACTCAGACCCTAGACTAGGGGACTAGAAAGTGAAAAATTATACTAGGGGGTCCCATTTCTAGTAGAAATGGAGTGTGCATTATGAAACCACAACAGGCACCAACTAGATTTCTCTTGCTTAACTTCATCTAATTTTCTACTCAGCCTACACTAACTTTGCTAAGCTTGCTCTATTTTCTCAATCAGGCTTGGTAGACACATTTCTTTACTTAGCCTTCTTCAATTCTTTTCTCAAGTATCCTT
Organism: Cupressus sempervirens; assembly: GCA_028749045.1. Taxonomy (NCBI): domain Eukaryota; kingdom Viridiplantae; phylum Streptophyta; class Pinopsida; order Cupressales; family Cupressaceae; genus Cupressus; species Cupressus sempervirens. The sequence continues at coordinate 123,389,036 of CM053791.1, read as the reverse complement.
TCATTATAGCCTTAAGTAGATAAAAAACACACTATATCATCAATTTCTTTCTTGGTCTTAGTGCTCCTTTATACACCAAATAACTCAACCTTTCTCTAGGTTCTCTTGTTATCCTTTCTTTTTTAGTCCTCTTCATCAATAAATAAATTGATAATAGACCAAAATAAAAAATTTCTTACCAACAAGTAGTAGGTTTGACATTAGTGACACAATATTGATTGTTCTATGATAGGTTTCATCAATCTTCTTCACTTCAACAATCTCCTTTCAATGTATTTTCCTCCATTGTGTGGTAGATATACCTTCTTTAGGGAAGGATGATATTTTCATACTTGATATAATATTATATTTTATCATATGATCTTACTGACCACAAATTTAGTAGATGCCTTTTGTGCTCTTTCTTTTGTTATGTGTTCATTTCTCTTGATATGTTTCTCTTGTTGGGGGCATTTCATAGTAGAAACATTATTCAACGGATACATGTATGCTTTTGCTAAAGCCATTTCTCTTGTTAAGGTGTTTGCAATCACTTTAACATGGGGGAATACACTATGCTCATCCTTTGTCCATGGAACACATATAAAAATTCTATGTATAACTTGGAGTACTTCAGACTTTAGTGCTTGGTATGATTTCTAAGGTATACCCAAATCTATACATTGTTATTTCATGTTTATCCCCTCTCTTTCTTTTTTCTTTTTATTTCTAGGAGTCATTCTTGGGAGCTTGGTCTCTTTCTTATTGGGTTTCTCTCTAACTTATTGACAATTTGGGAGGATCGATCCTTGTTTTGACCCTTTTTTTTACTATTAGTAGTCTAGAAAGCCTAGTCTTATTCTGATCTCTTGAGGACACATACATCTTTATGCATGGGTCACTTTTTTATTCTTCTTTTTGGGACATGGAGTTCCCTCGAAGTTGAATCCCTTGATGGATTGACTAGCATGCCCACACACTTGCTAGACCATTTGGTTTATCTTCAATGGGTTGACTAGCATGTCACATACACTTGCTAGACTATTCAATGCTATCCCCTTTTCATTTATAAATACATTTACTCTTTTTCCTTTTTCTTGTATGGCTTACAATAAGGCACACAAACCTTGTTGGGCAAGTAACTAGTCCCTTTTTTTGTAGCACTTATCTCTCTTATCATGATTCTACATGTGATAATGACTCAATTCTATTGGGGGCTTGATGATTTCATTTCCTCCTAAATCATCATAAGATTTTCTCTTTTTCTCTTGATCTACTTTACCATGAGTTTGAGGAAATTCATACTCCTGCTAAAGTGGGGGATAAATGTACCATCTTAAAATGTATGCACTTTCCTTTTAAGACCTTTTATCTCCCTCTTAATAATTCCCTCTTTGGACCATGGATATGCCTATGCTCAATCTCCTTTTCCCTCTACCTTCTTCCTCTTTCCATCCTTATCTTTCAGGCACCTACCCCTTCTTTCTATGGCACCCGAGACTTGACCTCCTGGACTAGGTTGACCTTGTCTAGACTAGGTCAACCTAGTCATCCCATGTCAACTAAGTCCTTGGTAGTTCCAAATCTTAGGGCCTAAAAGGCCTTGGGGATTTAATTAGTTTTTTACCATTATCTAGTCAGACTATATTGGTTTCCTACCTAAAAACTCATATATAAGGAGACTTGGATGTTTCATTTTCATATCTCATCTCATCCAATCTCAAGTATCTCATTCAAGCTCTTTCTCTCAAGTGAATATTTTTTTCCTTCTTCATTGAAGTATTCAAGTTTTTCAAGCATTTAAGCAAGGAGATTTCTATCTAGGGTTGAAGGATCCTTTCTGAGAATTTCCTCTTCAAGCTCTATATTGTTTTTGCTCATCAAGGTTGGAGATCTACATTGAAGCATTCATCATCATCTTCATTGATGCACTTTTATATCCATGGCACCATTAAGAGATTATGGTAGACTTTTTTCAAAGAGTGGAGATACCCTACATTCCTAATTCAAGATCTACAATACATTTGCATACAAAATCCTTATAAACAAGGGTTTTCAGAAAGGTGAATAATAACATTTATCCTATCTTTTGGTCATTTACATTTACATTTAATCTAAGGCTTGATCAAGGAAAGCCCTCACAAACTGGGAAACCCCAAACCTTTCTTTTCAGTGTTGATTTATAGGTTGGCAATGAAAAGGACTACAGTTCTGGAACCTATTATTCGCAAACTTAATAGAGTCATCAGTTCAGATCATTGAACTACATCAACATGGTTGTAGGATGTCTTCCCTAGTCTACCTAGTCCTTTAGTCCCAAATTCTGGGGAGATTTATGCATTTTGTTCCTTTCATCTTTTTATTCCAAGATCTACAAACAAATATTCAAATACAATTTAGATCTGTGAAGTTTGGAGCAAAAACACATCTTCCTCTACACATTTCAAGGTGATTCATTTATATTTATTTCCTTTCATATCTTTACCCTAGAGTTACATCTTAATTGGGATAATTGTCTTTACATAGCATCTAGATTTACATTATTTAAGTAATTAGTTCAATTTCACATTTACATTATCCTATTAAAGGCTAAAGAGAGTACATTTCCTTCTAGTACATTCCTCTTTATAATTTGGATTTAGTATTAGATCCTTCTTCCATTCAATCCTAGCTAATCTAATTTGGATCATAATTGGAATCATACTTGAAAATTCCCCTCTTTCCCTCACACACATATTTGAATGGCTTAGTGACCTGATAAAGTGGAGGCCTACATCTTATTAAAGTGCTTCCATTTTACCATTAAACACCAGAGAATGTGTATGACAATAAATTTTAAAGAGTCTAGATTACTAGAGAGATACCATAGGATTGGGATATAGACTAGATCAAATGAGTGAATTCAAAGGAAAACAAAAGGTAACACCCAAATTTCTCAACAAAATCATAGATAAACAAGATGACAGTGATGATGATGATGATGATGATTCCAATGTTTATGAGTGGGAAGAGATGTTAGTTGTATCTAAGGACAATAAAATGGATATTTTAAATACCTATAGTAGCTCTTACCATGAATGTGAGATTTCACAAACTGAATCATTAACTTTAATCTCATCTTATGCTAATCATGATGATCATGAGGAAATAGAGATTCATCATGAATGAGATAATAGAGAAAATAGTATGGAAATAGACCTTGTTGATAGCTTCTTGAATCTTAATTTTTTTTCTATTAATACCATCACAATGTTGAACATGACTCAAATGATCCATTAAACCTTGAACATCTTGAGCTTATAGATTTGGATTTACCTCCTATTCCTGAATTAGATGTTTTCCATAATGATGACACAATCATTGATTGCCTTGGTATTAAATATCATTTACAGTTAGGAGATCATAAGGCAGGGCTCCCTATTGAACTCAATGACATGGCTTACTTTGGTGAGGTTGAAAATCCTTTCATTTGTAACAATGTGAAAATAATCAATAGATATAATGGTGAAAATACCTTTGTGATAGTATTAGATCCCAAAATAGTAAAAGGAAAAGAAATATTTGAGGGTGAAAACCTCTCTAACTTGCCTAAGTATGAAATGATTGACAATCTTCCTAATTATTTCTATCAGGAAAAATTAGAAATACTTATTGAGCTAGTGGTGTCTCTCAACATAAAAATTGAGGAATCTCAACATATTCTAAAAGAAGTTGCATCTTTGATAGAATAAGAAAGGAAACCATTTTTGTAGTTTTTCAAAGCTAAACAATGAACCTTATATGGATATATTTTGATATGCCTAGTCTGGACCCAAATATCATAATTCATTATTTATCGATAGCTTCAAGGGTTAAACTAATTAAAAAGAAACTTAGAAAAATGCATCTGTATATTACACTCCTACTAAAAGCAAAACTGAAGAAACTATTTGATGTTGGATTTATCATAACAATTGATTAGGTAGAATGGATATCAAATATTGTTCCAGTTTCAAACTAGACAATTCTATCAAAGTATGAACAAATTTTAGAAATCTTAACAAGGATTTACTTACAGATTATTTTCCTTTACCAAAAGTGATATCATTGTCAATCTTACAACAAGACATAAAAGGTTGTCTTTAATGGATATATTCTCTAGTTATAATCAAACAAAGATTGCACCTGAAGACTTGTAGAAGACCACTTTCACATTTCCTTGTGGCACCTATTAGTGGAATGTCATGCCTTTTGGACTAAAAAATGCCAATTCTACCTATCAAAGGGCTATGACTATGATCTTTCATGACATGATACATACCATAATGGAAGACTACACAGATGAGATTCTATGTAAGTCAAAAATAAGGAAGTATCATTTGCAAGTGGTATACAAGATATTCAAAAGAATGGAAAAGTATTGTGTTAGGTTGATTCCAAGAAGTGTGTATTTGGCATTACAACTAGAATTTTTTTGGGATATATAGTTTTTGCAAAAGGGATATAAGTTGGTTTTAAAAAGACAAAATAAATCATGGAGATTTCACCCCCCAAAGATAGAAGTTATTTGAGATCACTATAAGGAATATTATAATCAATAAGAAGATTTGTCTCATAATTGGTCAATAAACATCATCCTTTTATCACATGTTGCATAAGAATGTACCATTTGAATGGGATATTGTTTCTGAATAAACCTTTGATAAAATTAAGTACTATTTGACAAATCCACTGACTTTGATGTTGCCTATACTAGGAAAACCACTTTCATTATACTTATTAGTGACTAAATATTCTTTGGGATCCTTATTGGCACAATAAGATTGATAAGGAAAAGAGAAGGTTAAAGATTATATTAGTCATACCTTAGTGGGATATGAGCTTAATTAGTCATCAACTAAGCAAGCATAGCTTGCAATAGTTTTTTCTTCATAGAAACTATGACATTACATGTTATCTCATACTATTAAGCTTATTGCAAAGATTGATCCCCTAAAAAATCTACTTAATAAATCAACTGCTAAAGTTGATGAAAGTTCAACCCCATATCTCCCAAGAATCACCTACATGCAAACACTTGTCACAGAAAGAGAGAAGCAAAATCAATGGAGGCTGGAATTCTGAGATCCATGAATGAGACATTCTTGATGAGAAAAAAGAGAAATTGCTATTATCAAAAGTGTGAATAATTTATTACAAAGAGATCAATCCTTATAAAGGAGATCAAAATACTAAAAGTTAAAACCTAGGTTGCATGGTAATAATTAATAAAAGGATTAATTATTATATGGCCAAAATTTAGCTTAAGTTGACTAGAGATAATAAGTGACTTAATAATTAAATCAATATGATTTAATTAATAAGAAAATACTTTATTACTCTAACAACCCCCAAGATAAACTTAAGGAGTACCTAAAAACCTAGAAACCACTACTAAAAGTAAATTTGGGTCCCAAAAACAAGGCTTGATGAGGTACCCAAGCACAACCAACTCTCTAAAAAGATGACAAATAGAGAAAACCACATGGAAAAAACCCTACTCCAAAAAGAGATGGAAATAATGCTAAAAAGAACTAGTGAAGGATTGAAGAAGCCTCCAAACTAGGTAATGTCCTAGAAGATAGGAACAAAAGATGATCATGAAGAACATTACTGAAGCATGAAGCTAGAAACACTACCAAGTTGTTGATTTGAAGAACCTCCATTGTATAGAACATGACTAGGTAGAGAAGACTAAGTCTAAAGGTTTGATCAATCGAAGATCAAAGGTATCTTCATGGCCTTTGTAAGAAGGAATGAAAGAATGCATATACGGTAAATAATCCATATCACTAAAATGCATAGGTATCTAGCCACTACAATCACGTAGTACATAGGATCAAATACTAAAGAAATATCTCACTCCATCAAACCAAGAAAGAAATAGAACCAACATAACCCCCCTATAATGTTGAGAGGTAAGTCATGAACAATGGGATTGAATGCAATATCTCCTATAGAAAGAAGAACCAAGAACATTGAGAGTGCAAAAGAAATACAAACGCCTATAATGGCACGTGTCATTAACACATCATGAGGCTAATGTCATGGAAGAAACACTCAATTGAAAAATGAAGATGGAAAATATGGCCAACATGAAACCCCCCAAAGCACTTTATAATGTAGTGTGAGTATAATAAAACACAAATATGTGCCAGATACTGAAATGCAATAGAGTGGCACTTTATCTTAGTGCATTTGTAAAAATACTACAAAAAGATGTTAACAAAGATCAAAAGAGACATAAGGTTGATATAATAGATAGTACAACCCATGAAAAATTAGTTGAAGAAACAAAATCAATCTCTAGACCTAAAACAACCAAGATATCCACCAAAATGAAAAAAGCAAAAAAATTAATTGGATGTGCCTGGAGCAGAATCTAGAAAATAGAATGTCTCAAGATATGCCTCTCAGAGTGCAAAATAGAACCTCTAAATTTGACTTCATAAATTAGAAACAAAAAAACACCAAAATTCCAAATAAACTACACCATCATGTCAGGCTCAGAATCAGCTTTTCAATGATATATCATTTATGAAAAATGGAGTCCAGATGAGAAAGTTATGGCCAAAAAACCATAGGTAGGTCAAAAAAGAGCTAGAAGGGCAAAATAAAAAGTCACCGCCATGAGGCCTATGCCAAAATGCATTGAGAAGTGTGTCCAAATATACCATAAATTCCTTTGAGAACAGTGTCAATTTCATACCAAAGTTGTCTCAGGAAGTGTGCAAGTCATACCCAAATTACCTTAGGAAGCATGCATCTTCTATACTAAAAATTGCGTTGGGAAGTGTGTCAATTTTGTACCCAAAAAACTCAATTTCTATGCCAAAAAATCATAAGATTTCCACCCTGGGAAATGTGCCCAATTTGGGAACAATTATTTTTACTTCAGATTCCAATTGTGTCCAAATTGGATGTCCCTTATATGAAAATAAGGGTTTTTTAGCACTATGAGCTCAACAGTGAGGTCTATTTTTTCTCAAAGTGCATTGAAAATTAGTGACCCCACATATCCAATACAAAAATCCTCTGAAGAATGAAACCCTTTGAAAGAAAAGGCACAATTTTGAAAGACAAGCCAAACCTCTCAAAAATAGAACATGGGCATGAAGATCTGGAGCTCTCCTACCATGCTGAAGTTGATAAAAGATCAACCCTACAACTCCTAAGAATCACCTACATGCAAACAACTATGATGGAAAGAGAGAAGAAAAATCTATTGAGGTTGGAATTCTCATATCCACACACGAGACATTCTTGATGAACAAAAAGAGAGATTGCTATTATCAAAAGTGAATGAACAATTTATTAGAAAGAGATCAATCCTTGTAAAGGAGATTAAAACCCCAAAAGGTAAAACCTACATTGCATGATAATAATTAATAAAATAATTAATTATTATATGCCCAAAATTTGGCTAAAGTAGACTAGAGATAATAAGTGACTTAATAATTAATGAATATGATCTAATTAATAAGAAAATGCTTTATTACTCTAACATCAACATTTATAAGAAGATTAGCAAAGTAGGTTATGATATTGAGTGAATTCAACATAGAGCATATGGATTGAAAAGCCACTAAGGGACAAGGAATAGCAAATCAATTAGCATAAGTGTCATTGTCAAATGAACACCGTATACATTTTGAATTCCTTATATGAACTTGGAAATTATACTTTGATGGATGATATACCCAAAATGGTTTAGGAGCAACAGTAGTATTGGTTATACTACAGGTATGCACAATACCAAAGTCATACAAGTTGTGATTCCCTTACACAAATAATGTGGAAGAATATGAAGCATTAGTGATAGGTCTTAAGATGGCATTACAAATAGAGAATAACAAAGTTGAATGTCTATGATGAATCTCAATTAATCATTACTCAAGTTAATATGAGTATCAAACCAAAGCTGACAAAATTTTACCATATAAATGTGGTGGATGAATTCAAGAAATATATCACAATGATCATCTTTAAGTAGATTCTAAGATAGGATAACAAATTTGTAGATGTCATGAAAACTATTGCTTCTCTTCTTGACATGAATGATGCACAAGCTTGTTTTGTGTTCTTAGTTTAACCCTTGTCTTATCTTTTCTATGATGATTATAATTTCATAATTATATGCAATATTATAGGCCACAATTCACCCCTCTATGGAAACCTATACACCTACTTTAAAGATAACATGTTACCCCTAAACCTTTCTTGAAATCAAAAGCATGATTTTCTTTATCAAACCTCTCATTAAATCTTAATCGCTAACACCTTGTACGGATGAGGTTTTCACGGTACTCTCTTTTATCGTCTCAAACATGATAACTCTCAAACTTCATTGCAAGAAGTAAATGAGGGTATATGTGGTTTATAATCAAGTGGTCCTTTTTTGGCTAAGAATATCATGTCTGTAGGTTGCTGCTAGACTATGATAGAGAAAAATTCTTTTAATATGCTAGAAAATGTAAAAAGTGCAAGATACATGAGAATTGTATACATAAACCTACTCAGTAACTCCATCCTTTTACAAAAATACATTCATTTAGTCAATGATAGTTTTACCTCATGGGGAATATTCATCCATCCTCTTTCAATGGCCATAGACACATCATAGTTGCAACTGAATAGTTTACCAAAAGGAACAAGGTTATTCCATTGATAACTACCAATGGAAAAAAAATATTTGTGTTCATCATTAACTATATCATGTTTTGATATGGTATTCCTATGTCCATAGCCAAATATCATGGGAAAATAAAATAAAATAAGGATATCAAAGAACTATGTGAAAATTTCTACATTACCCATCATTCATCTACCATCTAGTATCCAAAACAATCAAACTAAAGTTTTTATTAAAACTATTATAAAGATTCTTAAAATACCATCACTGATGCTGGTTGTGACTAGTGCATCCAACTCAATCCAACATTTTGGGCTTACGACACATCCATCTGAACTCCTAATGGATTCATTCCATGTTCCCATGTCTTTTGTTCAAAAGTTACACTGCTTCTCAATTTTAAATTTCCCTCTCTCATAGCAACTTCAAGAGATTTATTCCATATGAAGAGTACTGAGTAGCAAGATTACAATATCTAGAATTGTTAGATAAGAGAAGATAGAAAGCCCTTTGATCATTTGAAGGCTTATCACTAGAGAATGTCTCATTAGTACAACAATAAAGTGAAACCCATATATTTTTAAGTACGTGACTAAGTCCTAAGAGAGAACCCAAGAAACTAATTAGTTTGGGAAAATAAAGGAAAATTTGAAGCAAATTGGCTACGTCCTTTTGTGCTTACTATTGTATACAGATCTAGGGCATATTAATTATCTATATTCGGGGTGAGCTATTAGATGAACCTATTTTCATCATGAACCTTTAGAAGTTTTATGTCTAAACTCCTAGTGCAAGGCATGAAAAAAAATTGAAAAAATGAAAAATGAAAAATGGAAAAAAAAAAAGTACAATAAAAATAAGTGGTGAAAATTCAGTAATAGATGTCACTTGTAAAAAGTTAGCTCCTTTATATATTAGGGTTCTTCTAATCTCATGTCCCATTGTACATATCCATAATATTATTGTGTATTATCCATCACACTTCCTATGTATATCCATAACAAATTGGATACCTATGTGGTCTACCCTGTATTAACTATAATAAACTCCCATTATAGCTTGGTATTCTTAGATAAGAGAAGATAGCGAGCCAGTTGGGGTCATGTCATCAACCTAGTTTTGGAAGTGGATCTTTGACAATCTTGACTAAAAAGAGGATAAATTGGATCATACACTTTAACAATCTTTAGGAAATGAATAATAGTCATACTACACTTAACAATGGATTCAAATGATTACTCATAACTTGTGATACATAAATCAAAATGGTTACCTAAATTGAAAATTTAGCTTATCCAAAATCTATACAAACAAACAAACCATAACAAGATCTTTAGCAAGAGATTTATATATCTAGTAACATATTTGATTTATTATTAGAATACACACATTCATATTTTTTATTTTATTGCTATCATGTTCTTATATTATTCCAGGATATCTAATTGTTGTGAATTAATCACTTCTATATGCCATGTGACTAGAATAACTAGGATAAAATATGATATTTTTCTTTTATTGATGTTTTATATTGAAGCCAATTAATTGTGGTGTTTTTACATAAGTGCATTCATATATCTCATTAACGGTGTCGTGTGATAATAGTTTGTTACATCTTGATTGGAGTATACCATGCCACACATACCTTGACTCCAAATATATATTCATAGATGAATAAGAAAATATTCCTTGTCTATTGATTATGTAAGTGAAACTCAAGTCATCTTAGTTTAATTATACCTAGATGCTTGTCAAGCTTGCTATATTAAAATCCATGTAATAAATTCTCTAGTCAACTTGGTTTAATTATACCATGATGCTTACATTTTCTTACAAAAATAAAGATCTCAATGATGATAAAAATCATCATGTTACCTCATATCAATATTTTAGGGAGGTTATGGAGATTATGAATTCCAATGTTACATTTATAATTGCATTCATTTTTGTATTCCATTTACATTGATGTCATTTGTCTATAAGGTTTCTTTTATAGATTATTGGTTAATTCTTCTAAGTATTTTGATTCTTCTGTTAGGTCTTCTTAGGGTAAAATATTCTTGTTATTATTATGATTGAAGCTATTAGACATAAACAAAAATAATTAAATTTCATATAGAATTTCATGTCTAGGGTGCATTGTCATTTTTCATTATAATTATTTGCATATCATATGTCAAATCATTATCATAATATTAGTGATCACCATAATTCATTTTCATGTAATTTACATCATTTAGTAGTAGTCATTTCATTCCATCACATATTGCATTTTAGTTTATTTTAGCTTATTTAGGAACAATAAAACACATTCATAATCTAGTACACCATATAAAATCCATATGCATTTATCCATCACATATAAGAATTAGTGAATTAATCAATTTACAACCATATATAAACACAAAATTGTCCATAAATAAATGCATGCATAAGATAGAGAAGTCATGCCACATAAGATAAGTGCATCATGTAATAGGAAATCATCAACCATGTATATAGTTGTATTTTCAGAACACACCCTAATTATGTCAGTATCCATCATAAATCATTAACAATAGACATGCATGATCAATCAAAAAAATAGAGTGTCGAATGTTTGTTATATAGTGTCCATAAATTGATAAAAAATAATAATATAATGTCCAATAGCTAATGATATCAAAATATAATAACATGTCCTAAGTACATAATCCATCAAAATGCATAGTCTTTGTTAGAGTGTATACAAATATCTAACTAGAAGTACCACCAGGTTTTTTGTGTCTCTCCCTCTATGTTAGAATGGATGGTTCATGTACCCTCTTCTCCACTAGTCCTTATTCTTTCCTATGTTGTCTACCAATCTTTGGTCTAGGAGACCTTGATGCCACATCTACATTCTCACCCTAAGGCTTGGTTGATGGCCTCCCCACATGCAAGCTCTCTCTAAAGCTTCTAATCCATTGATTAATAGGAACTACCTAGTGATATGGATTCTTCTAGTAGGAAATCTCCTTACTAGCTCTTAATCTCAATTTATATGCATGTGGACTCAATATTTATGCCCTCTCCAACTCATCTAACAATGTCTCTACATCCACCAATCTCTCTAGTGTTCACACAACACATTGTGATAGCCTCAACAAACAATGTCTCTAACCACTCTATTCTTCTCTCTAACTATGGAACCCTAGCTACTTATCTCTAGGTCTTTGCAAACTTAGTTACTAATTTCTCTACGTCAAACTCTTCCTCTTGGTTATGTTGTTGGATGTATGGATCATCTCATTCACATCCATAGCATGTGGGATGTCATGTGCAAGGTTCTCCTATCCTAGCCTCTTTACCTCACCCCCACGCTACAGTCTTTGTACATGTGTGGGTACCTATTGTATCACCTAATTTAGTAGTGAAAATTGAATACTAACTATTAACAAAAGCTTTCACAAAACCAAATAATCAAATACTTATGATAGGACCAAGGTTATCACCAATAAGGAAGTCAAACCAAGAATGGTAAGCTCCTTGGGTGTAACCTATGATGACGTACATATGTCCCTGATGGATAGGGGATGTATGCTTATGGTGCACTCCAGCTTCTAACAAATGGGTGTTTTACCAAGCATGGGGGTGGGTGGAGGATTCAACAATGGATGTGAAGATTTATTTTATCATGGCTATGGTGAAAAATAGGTATGATGTAGTGGTCAAGGAGGCATCATAAGTTTGCATGAAAGTGGATGATGGATTGTGAGAGGGAAGGGTTTTATTTATAGGCCAAGAGGTGGAGAGATGGAGGGTCAAGATGCAAGGATGGAAGAATGGTGAGGGAGAGCTAGGATGTTTTAAAAGAGGAGCACATGGATTGTGCTTGTTTGTAGCCAATCGAGGAGTGACACTTGTCAAAAGGAGGATGAGTGTGAGGGGATGGGATAATGGTTGGTTAAAGGGAGTAATGAGGGTGGAAGAGTGTGGAAGAGAGATGTAAGAGGCTTTTAATGGCATGTAAGAGCCATAAATGCTCTTGGATAAGGATGGAAGAGGATAAGGGAGACTTTTACACTTTGGCTTGGGTTAGCAAGTCTTAACCCTTGCTTAAAGTTGTGCACATGTTTAAGAGGGGGATTAGACTTAGTTTAGAAAGCAGGTTAGGGGGCAAGTGGCTTAGCTTTGATGGGATGGGTTAGTTAGGTGGCTAAGCGAGGTTAGGATGGGTGAATAGTTGGATTAGGGGTAAAGGTTGGGTTTAGGGATGTTTTTAGGGGTTTGGATGGTTTATTAAATGATTTATTTAATAAATAAGGAATGTGGGATTAAATTAAATAGGTTTAAGGATTTATTTAATTTTATAGAGGAATAGGATTTAATTGATAAATTGATTTTGGTTTATCATTTGATTTTATCAATTGGACTATAGTTAAATAAATTAATTAATTAACTAGGGGATGGTGATTAATTGGTTAAATAATAAATATTTAATGAATAATGTCCTAGAAGATGACTAAATAAGATTACCTAATGGTGTAATTAGATTTAGGTGTCTACACCTATAGTTGAGGAGTTGGTCTCTATCCTCTTTTCTAACCATCCCACTATGAGTCCTCAATCTTCGCAGACCTCACCAATCTCCTCTATTGTCTCCATGACCTGTACCTTTTCTTCTATTTAAAGGTGTTCACTGATCACCTCCTCTCCCTCCATGCTTCCTCCTTTGTCCTCATCTAGTGAAGATTTCCTAAGGATAGGATGAGCCTGTAAATATATCTTGTATTCGCTGATCATACCAAGACCCACAATGTAACTCCTCATGATCCAAGTATGAAAAGGTATCTGATAGAACTCCTATGAATCCAATCCCTAAATCTTGCCTCTCCTAATTCATTTGTGTGAACTTTTCCATGCCTTGGGGCATCCTCTGGATGTATCTAAACTATTTGAATACTTGGCCAACCAACTATCTCTCCAAGATATGAGAATTTTATCTAATCAACCATCTAGTCTCAAGGTAGTAACCTAGATCCATCTCATCATTCCAAGAATCATAGTCTCAGTAGTGTATCCAAGTAACAAAATATAATGTGTCCTCTATGCATGTCTAGTGATCTATGTAGTTCAACTTAGGTTGGGAATGAATAGAGGAATACAGATGAATGTAGGGTTTCTTGACACCGATAAACCTCATGTTAATTTGTCATGGCATAGGTGTATTCTCTCATGCCCATACATGAAGCATTTTTACTCCTATGGATAACAAGGCTCTAGTATGGTATACTACCTAGTGTAGATCATAGTACAAATGGGCCAACATGCATACTCCCCAAGAAAATAGGGTCCTCTCCTCCATAATCCTCTCCAACATCCTCCCCCATCCAACTAGAAATCCACATGATCTCCTATCTGAACATATAAATGACAATCATCCCTACTAAAATTGTAGCCAATGGATCATATAATCCTACCATGTCATCTCAATTGATCTCATCATCTCCAAACACATCTCTACACTATATTAAAATAACATGCATATCATACTGCACCAACTCACCTGTAATAAGTGACCTAAGGATTTGATATACATCCTTAAGGGTGATTGTAATATCTCCAATCAAGAGATGAAAGGTGTTCATCTACAAATTCCATCTCTTAGTGAGATTTTCCAATAGACCAAGATTGGCCTTGAACTCAAGCCAATATAAAGCATGATGTAATCCACAACAAGAAATCAATACACAATCACTCTTAGTCAAATATGGCCTAAAATTTTGAGTATCAAGGAATCACTCCTTCAACATCATGATGTCAAATATGCGCTTCTACAACAATTAGAAAAGCATGAAATCAAACACTAGAGAAATTTGAAAGACTTGAATCCCTAAATTAGCCGTTCTATCCTACAATTGCTACCATCACATGTCCATTAGAAAAAATCATCATTTGTCTCTACCTAATTTCTTTTCCAACACACTTTGTCATAATGATGCCTAATATAGTCAAGCCAATTCTCCCTATCAAAATATTTGAATCATGATCATAAATCAATTAGTTAACCTAATCAAACAAGTTTCTTAGGGTTTTTTATTTTATCAACTACAAAATTCATTAATTTTAAATACAAGTACAACAATATTTTGCATTTTTGCATTACCCCTCTATGAATTCACATATTACATGAATGTATAATATTATTTCACATTTGAACATGAACTCCTAACCAAAGTGTCCTTTTAACAAAAATATAGATGTATTAGACAAAGGTGTATTTACCCTAAATAGATGTGTGTTTTTAACAAATACAAATCATTAGAAGATGCATGTGTCAAATACTAGAACTTATGAACATATTTGATGAAAGTGCACATTTATAATATAAATGCACCTCTTTGATAAATACATTCATAGTTGCACATAAATGGCATATACTTGCACATCTATGCACCACAACTATGCATCCATTGGCATAGGGAAATAATTTCAAAAAAAAAATCTAACCTACCTAAAATTATATCTAAAATCTATATTCATGTTAAATCCAATTACATTTCATGCTAAAATATTAAATCATTGAGAGGGATCAACAATATACCAACTCATCACAGTCGTTTGTCGATTGTTACCTCTGTCTCACTCAAGTTAGTGGTCTACTATTGGGAAAAACATCTTGCTCTGTGCTCTATCCTCTAATCTCTAATCATCAAGTGTGCAAATGATGACTCATTCACCCCTGTCCTTTATACTTATAAACATAGTGACCTAATTTTTTGGGAGTGTTGTATGTTTCCTTGTGACTATATCATTTTCTACTATTTTCATGCTTCTTCCACATTTTCTTATTGAAATATTGATCAATGACCTAAAATAACAATATATTGCTTCATCTTTCAAGGGAGCATCCTATTATTTTGCATTGTCCAAAGTTTTGGGCAATGCTAGTTTTGTTTGAAACAATGTGACAAGCACATTATTTCAAGGAGGGGGAAATGTATACACTTATAAATGGTGAAGTCAATTAATTAAAAATAATTTATTATTTATTATTCTTCTTCTATTATCTTTAATAAATTATTTAATTTATTAAGTTAATTTACTTAGGTTATATTCAATATCCTAAGTGCACTAATTAATCTTATTAAGTTATATATCAAATTACTTAATTATACATTCATTTAGGTGAATAAGTCACCTAGTCCATACTCCTAGTCCATGTCACACGATACCTCACAAGTAATTAATTTTAATTAACTATTATTTAAGCATACTTTTCATCACCCTTGTGTCCTATTCCTAAGGGGTCAACAAGGGCTTGGTGTCCTCTAAAGAATGAGTCATAGGGAGACTTACCCTCACATGACTTGAGCTTGGAGACACTTCTCTTTGTGTAAAAGTCCTTGTTGTTGAATACAATTATCTGATTGTATATTGTCATTGATGTTACACAAATGTCAACCTTTAATCGAGAATAGTTAGTGTATATCGAGCTCAGTCAAGTACCAAAGGAGACTCCAGTGTCAGCCAAGCAGAAGTTAATATAAACCAAGTTAGGTCAGTTAATGAAGAAAGTTAGTGTTAACCAAGCTTGATCAGTCAGCTAAGCAGAGGTTAGTGTTAACTTAGTTGGGTCGATCATTAAAGGAAGTTCAGTATTAACTGAGTGTTCATTCCAATGTTAGCCAACTGACAATAGATTACTTTTGTTAATTATTTGGTTAATACAAGCTGACTAAATGGATGTTTATTAATTTTTTGAAATGGTTTATAAGATGAATTTTCTTTACTTATGATATTTAAGAAAGGTCAAGTTGTGGGGATTAAAGAAAGTATGGAAGTTGAATAAAAAGATGGATATGTGAGTGAAGATAAGGTAGAGAAGAAAGTGTGAAGGTTAAGTTGTAAGGAAACATCTAATCAAAAAGGATCCAAAAGTTAAGCCAGAATAGTTATTTGAATTTGCAAAGTTGGTTACTTCATCAATTAGGTCAAACTAATGTTTTTTTCTAAGAATTGTAGCAATAAAGAAATCTCTTAATAGAGTTGACTTAACAGTCATTTTGTAAATCCTCTAACAAGGTAGCATGATGCAAGTGTCCTTATAAAACCCTTAAAGAACCCTCAAATAACTCATGAATTTCCATCATAAATACACTTTATTCAAAATTATAGAGGCATCAATACATTTTTCCCAATACAATCCTCCATCAAATCACCATTATCAAAGAACAAATCAATCTTTAAAACATAGACTTCAATTTTGTCATTTGAGATAGGCCTGCATATAGAGATTCATAACTTTTTAACCAAATATTATTTCTTCAATCCAACCATCCACATTAGGAACAATTAGGTTTATAATAACATATCCAAAACTCAAAAAATCCAACACTTTAATCCAACATTATGGTCACTACACCAAGACCCATTTTTTGTGATTTTGTTGAAGATGGTTAAAAACCAGTTTTCACTAAAATGATCATAACTTAAAAAAATGTAACAAAATTGCACCAAATAAATTTCATTATAAATATGATTCATTCCTCTTTCCATAAATATAAGTTTCATCTCTTGAAACAACAATTAGACATATGTACATGTTGCTTCAATATGACTGTAATTTGAAAATCAGAAAAAACTGCCATCCATAGAATGCTCATAACTTTCTCAAATCTATATAAACTTAATAAAAAATAAATGGAAGGATTATTCATTTTCCTAATCTACCATATCAATAATAAATCATTTTCAATTTGTACATGGATGTATAAAGCCCAAAAAACAACAAGAGAACTAAAAAGTCAATCAAAATAACAAGTTAGAATCACTCTAAATTTGTTTCAAAAGCTACTATTTCCTTCCATTTTGATTTGGTTTGACCCTACAATTAATTTTATAGTTTCTTGGTAATTTTAGACCTTAAAAATACCACCTATAAACTTTGGACTTCATTTTACAACTTTAATGCAATTTTACATTGTTGCATTTTTTTGCAACTCTTCACCTTATTGAAAGCTTTTCAGACTTTTGACAAATGTGATGCCATGACTTTGCACAAAAATTAAAGATATATTGAAATGACCATTTAATAATATTTTACATGGTTATTATCCTTTCAAGGGTCATTTTACAACTTTTTACATATTAAACCAATTAGGACCTTAATTATGACAATGTGGACAACATATTTTGTTACAACTTTTCATTTCAATTGAATTATGTTACATAGAATGACATTGAAACATATACAAATGAACATTAATCATTAAATAATCAATTATTATTTTTTAAAATTTTATGATGCTAGGTGCTCTTGCACTATGGAATTTCTTGATTGAAGTGTCTAAAGACCTCTAACAAGGCCACTCCTAACAGGGCAATTCAAATCCTCTAATAGGGTCACACTTAACTATGTATTTTGTAACCTTTAATAGGGTTGGCTCCTAACATGGCTCTCCAAAAGAGTGAAAAATTGTAACTAGTTGCATTGATGGTTTTTCCCAAATTGAATTTTCATGTTAAAACTTGATATCTCATGTGTTCATGTTATGTGCTTAATGATTTATATTTTTGCAACTAAGTAACTAAAGTTCAATAAACTTTAATATCTTAATATTTCTCTGTTAACTAAGTTACAGTGAATATCTAGTTCTAACCAAGCAGTGCAAGTATTTGGTTTAAGAAGTAAAAGTTTGTATTGACATCTAAGGGGACTTGGATTTGCTTTTGTGGTAGGTGATTCACCCCTCCCTTCTCATTTACTCCTCTTACATTTCCAATAATTGGTATCAGCACATTGGTGCTTACAGAAAAAGGTTTTAAGGACCTAAGCTAAAGATCGAGATGTCTTACAGAAGGGAGATTCCAAAACTTAAAAGAGAAAAGTTTTCAACATGGCAAGAGTTGATGAAGCTTCATATATCAAGCATCACTAATGATGATGTATTCTATCTAGAGAAAAAATATGTGGCACCACCAAAGCCTATGGCTATGGTGAAAATTAAAGAAGCAAAGGATCACAACATTATGATGATTGATATTGCATTCTCCTTGAACTATTCTGAATTTAATGAAGTCATTTGGGAAAAACTGAAGAAATTTTTTGGGTGAAAAAAATGTGCAAAGAGCTAAGGCAGAAAGATTAAGAAGAGAATTTGATCATTTGAAAATGAAAGAAGGTGAGGACATCACCCAATATAGTGAAAGAGTCAAAGAAAGTGTTAGTGCAAGAAGAGCTTTAGGTGGAACAATTGATGATGAAATAGTAATCAACAAGGTACTAAGAATTCTTCTTCCTATTTATGCAATTAGAATTTCAACTATTCAATAGATGATATGCAATCATGCACATGATCTAACCCTTAATACTCTTGTGGGAAGATTGACTACTTTTGAGTTGGACAATTTTGATAATTATGCTCCTTCTTTTAAAAATATTGAATCTACATTCAAAGCTTAACTAACCCTTAGTAGAAAAGGAGGGAACTCATAAGGAAAACAAGTTGACAGTGAAGATGAAGAGGATTCAGATGAGGACCTAGAAGTTATTGAGGCCCTCCTAGAAAAAAGGGTAGAAAAGGGAAAAGGAAAATTTAGAGGAAAGATTCCATTGATTTGTTTCTCATGTGAGGAAGTTGGACACGTTGTAGCTAAATGTCCAAACAAGGAAGATAAAGATGAAAGGAAGTTCAAAAAATTCAAAGGCAAGAAAGACTTCAAAAGCTACAAGGACTTCAAAGGAAAAGGTAAGAAATCATGTTACATTGCAAAATATTTTGATAGTGATGATGATGAAGATGAAGTAGTTTATATTTGTATCATAGATGAATCTGATGATGAGGAAAATGAAAAAAATGGTACTTATCTCTCATGTTATAAAAAATGGTACATGGATCATAAATAGTGGTTGTTCTCATCACATGACTACTGATAAAACAAAATTTGAACATTTACAACACTATGATGGTGGAAGGGTTAGATTTGGGGACAATGAACCATGTTATGTAAGAGGAAAAGGTGTCATTACATTGAATAATGAAATCAAATGTGAGAATACTTATTGGGTTGAAGGATTAGGCATAATCTACTCATTGTAGCTCAATTGAACAATATAGGATAAAAAGTTGAATTCATGAATGGGAAATCTAAACTATTGGATGGAAAAGGAAAACTAGTTGGAACTAGAAATCAAACTAAAGGTAATTTTTTTTATCTAGATCAAATGAAAGCTCTTTTTTATTAGCTCAAGTTGAAGAAATTTGGCTATGGCATAAAAAATGTGTCATGTTAACTTTGATAACCCGATCAAAAAAAGAAAGAATAATAGAGTAAGAGGCATATCTTATCTAAAGAAACTTAAGATAGGAATGTACAAACAATGTCAAATTGGCATAATGAGAAAAAGAAGTTTCAAAAGTAAGTCATATAGCTCTGAAGATGTTTTGGAACTAGTTCACGTAAATCTTTGTGGGCCAATTGGTGTAGAAAGCTACTATGGAGATGTATAGTTTATTTTATTTGTTGATGATTACTCTTGAATAATGACTATAATGTTTATTAAAGATAACTCTAATGCTTTTCAAAATTTCAAATGGTATTTGGGTAGAGTTGAGAAAGAAACAGGAAAAAATCTTAAATGTCTGAGATTAGACAAAGGAGGAGAATTCATCTCAAATCAATTCAATGAGTTTTGTAATGAAAGAGGAATCAAAGGAAAGGTATCAGTATCTAGAACTCTAGAGTAGAGTGGAATAGTAGAGAGAAGGAACATATCCATCATGGAATGTGCAAGAACATTATTATCAGAAAAGAATGTTGCACCAAAGTATTGAAGAGAAGCAATCAATACAACAGTTCACACACTGAACTGAGTTTAATTGAAGAAAGGTACAAATAAAACACATTATGAATTATGGTATGGATATAAGCCTAATGTTTGTTAGCTTAGAGTATTTGGAAGAAAATTCTATATCTTAAAAGATGTAAGAAAAGGAAATCTTGATGCAAAGAGTGATGAAGGAATATTCTTAGGGTACTCAAATAAAAGCAAGGCATACAAATTTCTAAATCTTTCTACTCACAAAGTCAAAGAAAGTGCACATGTGAAAATTGATGAGTTTGCTGAAGAAGTGAAGAATAGAGCAACAAAGACCTTGAGTATTACAGAGGGTTTGTATACTATTAAGAAACTAAAACCTTACCATAGAAGGTTGAAGCCAATCAGCAACTAAGTAAATCTAGCAACACACTGGCCATTCAATGAAGTCATAGATAATTCAACCTGAGTTGCAGCCCCATGTAGTGCAACTCGAGTCATAGGCAATACCACTTGAGCTATAGCCAAATTTGCCAGTAGAACTCAAGAAAAAGGAGGAAGATATTAAAGAACCAACTTCAAAACAAAGAAGGAAAGATCCATGGCTTGCCAAATATGTTAGGAGGCATCATGCACCTAATCAAATAATTGGAGGAGAGCTAGAAGGAATATTGACAAGGAAAAAACTAAAAGGTCCATGTTTACTTAGTGAAGTTGAACCTAGATTTGTAAAAGATGCTTTAGAAGATGAAAATTGGATAGAAGCAATAAATGAAGAGATTGAGAAAATAGAAAAATAATAAAACCTAGTTTCTTGTTCCTAGACCCAATGATAAAAATGTAATTGGTACAAAATGGATATTCAAAAATAAATTGAATGACAAAGGTAAAGTGACAAGAAACAAGGAAAGACTTGTCTACAAAGGTTATGCTCAAGAAGAAGGTACTGATTATGGGGAAACGGTTTCCCCTATTGCAAGACTTGAAGGAGTCAGATCACTTCTAGCATATGCAACACAAAAGAAATTCAAAATATATCAAATGGATGTCAAATCAGCTTTCTTGAGAGCCTTAGAGGAGGAAGTCTACATTGATAATCCTGAAGGTTTCATAGATCCAAGCAAAAGAGACATGGTATGTAAACTTTGTAAATCCCTATATGGTTTAAAGCAAGCTCCTAGAGCATGGTATGAAAGAATTCATGGATATCTAGTAAAAATTGGTTTTGAGAAGACAAATAATAATAACAATTTGTATATTAAGGAAGAACCCAAAGACAAGATATTGCTTGCAAAAATATTTGTAGATGGTATCTTATTCACATGGCATGTGCAATTCCCCACTCGGGAACCCAAAAGAAATAAACCTAATACATTACAAAGTTTACTGAACTATTTTTTTAAAAGTTTAAACAACATCAAAGTAACAATAATGTGGAAGAAATATATACATACACATCTAGAACACGTAATCAATTACAAATACAGTTTCAATTTCTCAAGGGTTCCTTCACGTTGAGTCACATTTAAGAAAGTTTTATTAAAAAGTTTAAGTCTCAATTACAATGTCCATAATCATAAAATGAATAAACATATAATCATATAAGCAAATGCATAAGTACAACTAATAATATGAAAGCACATCTAATGAGTAACATCCACTACACATGTCATAAGGTATGTGAAAATAGATACAAGTACATCAATATACAATACAATATCATGTAGGATCTCAAAACACATGATACATAGATACATCAAATGAATAGAAGTCATCAAGATAAGAGGAAGAATGCTAATGGTACCATTGTATCAATGAGCATCCAACATCTGTCAATCTGAGGGGGACCCAAATGGTAAGAATACACTACCTCCTGATTGTGTGCTCACCTAATCAGGCTCCCAATCCCCCCATGTAGGAGAGATAATGTATGATCCATACACAGATAATAAAATCATAAAATAATCCTAGGCAAGGAATCTTGATAGCCAAAACTATCTCAAGGGTAACATAAACTACTCAAGAAGAAGAGATAATCAAAATCAAAAGGACACTCATTCCAATACTAACATCTCATACTAAGTCAACATAAAAATACCAAGACCAAAAACATACAACCACCTCAAAATCAATGTCAAATGTCACAATTACAATGACCAATAGATAACAACTATCATCAATAAAAATAAACTACCAATCACTAATTCCAACAATAAAAATACCACCAATGAATAATTGATCATTCATTAATAAAAGTCAATTGTCAACAATAAATGACATCCAATCAATGAGTAACAACTCACAATAAATGCACCATCAAAAGTAATATCCAACAAGTACACCACCAGAGGCAAATATTAAAAAAACCATGAAAGAGACTCAAGCTACATACTATGGAGTGTCATCACATGAGCCAACTCTAAGGTTACGCTGGTAGTCTCTCAAGACCCTGGCCCCCTAGTGACTCTATTTGGAACTAGAATACCCTCTCATGAAGATGAGGAAACTAGTCATACCTCTTAAGGTATCATCTCCATATCATCCTTAGTCCATATAAGCACTCAAGGCATGGACGAGGAAAAATCTCTAACTTATCTTTTTAATGTATCTCAAGGAAAGGGATAGGCAAGATATTTTAATTACTATGTTATCATTTGTTACACTACTTACAATGAGTTGCTCTGGCAGCCATTTTGGACCCCGGCTCCCATTGCAAGCCACTCCCATAGACCTAGACTACCTTCCCAAAAATCACAAACCACAATAGTGTCCCATACCACAACAGTAATATTGAAAAAAAAGCGATTCCTTAATAGGTAACCCAAAAAATAACATTGGTTCTTGAAACCCAAGTTCTCATAAATGTTTAATGACATAAAACTCATAAAACATAAATCTCAATTCAAATCATAAATTTCATCATGACATCTAGTCAAATAATCATAAAAGAAATCTCAAAAATGCCTCTAGTGCACATCCTAACTTGGCTAACTAAACAACCCACAAAGAAAAACTATCAAGAAAATAAACATCACAAGACTATAAATAGAATATTAGAAAACACATAGTTTTCAGCCACATTATTTAATTCCACCAATTTCTCTTGTTTACTTTGGGTAATAAGGATGTGTTTAGACATAAAGTAAGAATATACATGTTAATATAAATTGTTATGCTAATATACTTATTTAAAACAATAAGTATTTAAAAATCCAATCTTTTTGTGCATATAAAATATCATGCAATATTATCATGTTATTATTTTAAATAATCTTAAATCAAAAATAATTTAATTAATAACATAATGTACATTATTAGATTAAATACTAATATCAATTTCATTTCTAAAATATTAATTTACCTTATGTTTAAGTCCAATATTAACATTTAATTTTTCTTTTCAAAATCTTCAACATAATTCTTTATCCAAAAATCAATATAATAAATTAATAAGCATTATGCAAGCACACAAGAAGAAATGAAGTAGACAGATCTTTCAATACAATTCTATAATGGGTTTTCAAACCCTACCTCAAAACAACAGCTAAAATCTAAGACAATCTGTGAATGCATGCAAATCTTGACCCCCTAAAATTTTCAACAATTCTTTTGATCCAATTCTGAATTTTCCTCCCAAAAACATATATGTGTATAAATGAGCTCGAATCTCCTAATAAAGAGTTTAACTCTACCTAGGGTTTCTAATTTTTGAACATGCAAAGGCCTCTCCTTAAAATAAACTTTTACTACTTAGTCCTTTTATGCACACTTAAAGAACTTTTTAAATTAAAATATTCTTTTATATTTTATTTTCCTCCAATTTATTAATTAGTGCAAGCACTAATTAAAGCATAGTTTATTTAAATTAATAACAATAATCAAAGCTCATTGTTTAAATGCAACTTTAGTTTAATTATTATTAAATAATTAATTATAATAAACAAATATTAAATCTTTAATATTTTAATCTTTTAATTCTCTTTTTGTCCAACTTTTTATAGTATAAATTTAAATTAAATCTTTTAAACTGAAGTACATATTTAATTAATTGATTATTAATTAGATATCATCATATTCTCATTTCTCTTTAACCAATTTTTTAAATTAAGACTTTTAAATTAAAGAAAAATATTAATTATTTTTAATTGATTAACTATTCTCATGCTTTAATATTTTCTTTTTAATCAAATAATATTTAATTATATGATTAAGCCAAATATTATAATTAAAGCATTTACCAAATAAATCACATAGCAAAATTCACATAAAAACAACATTACCAAAATAGATCAAAATTCAAAATCAAACAACACAGACAAAGATAAACTCATGGGTTTAAAAAGGGTGGAAAGTCAAATACATGTTCTCTTTCTCAGGACAAGTAATTAGGCTATGGCTGGGATTGGACCTGAACATTATCTCTCCATTCTTACCATTGAGTTATTGTGATAGGGCATGCTCATCTTCGCAATTTAGTGAAGTTGATGTCCAGTACCTACATTCTGCATAAAAGACAAGCATGTATATGTATATAAATATATCTAAACTAAACCAACAATGGCAAGGAGTGGTACATCATGTAGATCCCGACTAGTAGGTGACTAGAACTCCCTCCATTAACCACAACAAACACAACAACAAAAAAGATAAAACAAACACATGTACCATACACATGCAAGTATGGCAAGGTACCATAATAATTATAAGTCAAACATCAAATGCTTAGATAAAATAATGCATTGTTATGAATATGAAATAATCATTATTAAAGCATCATCTGACATTGCTATGAAAGAAATCATATTTATTAACTACACATCATTAAAGCATCATTAATGCACTAGTAACCATCATCATTAAACAACACATGAAATATAGTCAACTAAGTAATTATCATTGATATATCTCTAGTCCAAGTTATGAAATAATATCCTTGAAACTAACACATCCATGAAATAGGTATAAAAGAGTTTGGTAAATATAATGCAAAAATAAACTATGGGTGGGCATTACAACATGATAATTTATGCTAATCATTCTCTAAAGAAATGAGGAAAGAATTTGAAATGTTTATGCTTGGTGAAATCAAATTCTTTGTGGGTCTACTAGTTAATCAGATGAAGGATGGGATATTTATCACTCAATCAAATTACATCAAGGAAACATTGAAAGTATTTGGAATAGTAGATTCCAAACCAGTTAGTACACTAATGTCTACTAGACATAAGCTCTCAAAGAAAGATGATTCAAAGGAGGTAAACCAAACTTCTTATAGATCAATGATTGGGAAACTTTAGTATGTGGTTCACATAAGACCTGATATTGTAGTGACAATTAGCATAGTTGTAAGATTCTCTGCTAATCTTAAAGAAAATCACATGATGGCAATCAAAAGAATTCTGAGATATCTAAAAGGAACTACAGATTATGGGTTATGGTACAAGAAAGGAGGAAATCTTGAATTAAAAGCCTTTGCTGATGTAGATTAGGTAGGAAGCATTGATGATAGAAATATTACTAGTGGAGGATCATTCTTTCTTGAAAAAAGGCTAGTGTCTTAGATAAGTAAGAAGCAAAATTGAATTTCTCAATCCATAGCAAAAGCGGAATATGTTATTGCAACAGTTAATTGTTCTAACATAATGTGGATCAAGCAATTGATGTTAGGAATGAAGGAAGAAATCAAGGAACCAATAGTTATCTATTGTGATCACATAAGTGCAATCAATATATCCAAAAATCTAGAGATGTACTCTAAGACAAAATACATTGCAATCAAATATCATTTCCTAAGGGAATTGGTTCAAGACAAAGAGGTGAGATTGGAATATATTAACACCAAGGAGCAGATAGCTGACATATTCACCAAGCCATTACATAAGAATGCATTTTTGTATCTAAGAGGTAAGCTAGGGGTGATTCCCCTATCTAATGCTCACTAGTATACAAATCAGTGATGCATCAACCAAGCTATATTGAAGATTTATAAAGTTGATGCAAGATTTTCATAGAACATTGCATATGAATTAGTACATTAGGTACATTGCAATTTCATTGAATATAGTCTTTGGCATTTGATAAAAAAGAGGGAGAGATTGATGTCATGTTAAAGAAAATAATCTAAGGAAGATATTTGTACAAGAGAAAGAGAGATTTTATTCAGACAAAGTCTGAAGATAAGATGTCAGATGGAGAATCTCAGAGGGAGTCTTCATGGATGAAGAATCAAAATCAAACTAAGGATATTATAAAATCTTGTGAATCATTGTGTTTGCAGAATGACATGTTGTATTACCATCAATGCCAAATAGGAAGATTGTTGAATATAATTATCCAATTGTATATTTCATTGATGTTACACAAATGTCAAGCTTTAACTAAGCACAATTAGTGTAAGCCAAGCTTAGTTAGGCACCAAATGAGAGTCCAGTGTCAATCAAGTAGAAGTTAGTATAAATCGACTTAGGTAAGTTAATGAAGAAAGGTAGTATTAACTGAGCTTTTTTAGTCAGCTAAGCAAAGGTTGGTGTTAACCAAGTTGGGTCCCTCATTAAAGGAAGCTTAGTATTAATTGAGTGTTCAATCCAATGTTAACCGAGTGTTCAGTCCAATGTTAGCCGATTGACAAAAGATTACTTTTGTTAGTTATTTGGTTAATACAAGCTAACTAAATGGATGTTTATTCATGTTTTGAAAGGGTTTACCAGCCAAATTTTCCTAACTTATGATATATAAGAAAGATCAAGTTGTGGGAATTAAAGAAAGTATGGAAGTTGAATAAAAAGATGGATATGTGAGCGAAGATAAGGCAGAGAAGAAAAGTGTGAAGCTTAAGCTACAAGGAAACATCTAATTAGAAAGGATCCAGAGGTTAAGCTAGAATAATGATCTAAATTTTCAAAGTCTTACTTCATCAAGTAGGTCAAACTACTATTTCTTTCTAATCATTGTAGAAATAAATAAATCTCTTAACATAATTGACTTAATAGTCATTTTGTAAATCATCTAACAAGGTAGCATTTCTTGATTAAAGTGTCTAAAGACTTCTAACAAGGCCACTCCAAACAGGTTGATTCAAATCCTCTAATAGGATCACACTTAACTGTGTGTTTTGTAACCCTTAACAGGATTGGATCCTAACAACACTCACTTTAGAAGAGTGAAAATTTGTAATTGTATTGGCAGCTTTTCCCAAATTTAGTTTGTTGGAAACTTATAATTGGAACAATTGTTGTTTTTTCATTTATGTCAAATCTATTGATAAGACATATTTCTACCTAATCTAAATGTCATATCTATTTGATTAACAAAGAGGATTTGAGAAATTTCTCATAATAAAAGCACCTAGAGGAAAGGTTGAGTTATGATAAGGAAGCTACAATCGACATTCAATTAGATAGACTTTGATAAAGTAAAATTATTGTTTAGGTTAGGAAAGTTAAGCTAAGTTGAGCAATAGAGTAAAAGCCTAAGAAATGTTGAGTGGTGCTAGTGTCAACTGAAATAGTTAGTGTCGAGAAAATCTAGTGTTGATCGAGCATTAGTATCAACTGAGAAATATGGTTGATGTTGAGCCAAAAGTTTTACAGTGACTGAGTAATTTAGTGATGATCAAGTGTCAAAATTTAGAGATTATCAAGTAACAATGTTGAGAATAAATTTTAGGAAATCTTGAGATCAAGTTGACTCAATTATTTTCTTGGGAGATGTAAATCATGTTAAAGATAAGATTGATGAGTTGGATCATTGAATTCAAGGTGAAGATTAGGTAAAGACTTAATACATGAATTCTAGAGAAGTTTCTAGATGATAATCAAGAAGATGGACAACTACAATGAACCATATTAAACCTAATCGTAAACCCTAAGATCTATAGTGATCGTGAAAAATGGTAAAGCAAGAATTGCCTATCGAAAGAGGTACAAAGTCAAACTCAACAATGAGTATAGTGGTGTGAAAGGTGGATCAAAGGTGTACAAGGGTGAACACAAGAGTGTGTTAGTGATTGCAAAGCTTAAGGAGATAGCTTGCATAAATTTTGTTGATGTTGGTAAGTGAATTTGAGTTGAAGGATTAAGTGTTATTGAAGGGGGAAGACTGATTACTTGAAGAGTTTCCAAATGAATCAAGATTAGAGATGACAATGGAAGACTTATCACTAAATCAACACATGAACTGAACATAGATCTAAAACCTACAAAAGTGAGTTGTAATCATACAAATCAAAACCTATTATTTTATTTCTTACCATTGTAAATAGTTTTCATTGAAATCCTTTTGACAGAGGTTGACCTAACAGTCATTTGAAAGAATTAACAGTCTATATAAATCCTTTAACAAGGTGACATTCTAAATGAAATGATCAAATTCCTCTGACAAGGCCACTCCTATCAAGATAATTAAATCCTCTAACCAGGTCACATTTAACAGTGTGTATTATAAAACATTAATAGGGTTAGCTCCTAATAGAGCTCACTTCAAAAGAGTTAAAAAGTAGTGATATGTTGCTCGTGATTTTTTCCAAATTGGGTTTCTACATAAAATCCTAGTGTCAAATATATGTCGAATGTTTTATATGCTTTGCATATGATGATGTTTTCATTAAGAAAATCATGTTATGTTTAAGATAGTATTTTTATAGTAGAGACTGAGCAACAAAAGGATAAACAGAATAGTGAGTGTTTATGTTTAATTGTTCAAGTGCTACTTAAGCCTCCTTCACTAAAGACTGGTAGCATACCGTAGCATACCAAATGCATTCAAAATTTCATAGGGGTGGGGTGAGGGGAATAAATCAAAGGCCTTCTAGCCCAATATAACTGACTCACCTTGACCTTCCTTCCTTACCTTTGCTACACTCGGCCTGACCTTGTGTAACTAATTAACACCCCCCCCCCCCCCCTCTCCCCCCCACCCCCGAGTTATTCTAAAAATTTCTAACATGTTTTCCAAGTTAAAACTTGGTGTCTCACGTGTCCACATTATGTGCTTAATGATTTATGTTTCTGAAACAAAGTTACTAAATGTTAATACACTTTAATATCTCAAGATTTTTTTGTTAACCGAGTTACAGTGAATATCTAGTTCTAACTGAGCAGTGCAAGTATTTGGTTTAAGAAGTAAAAGTTTGTGTTGACATCTAAGGGACTTGGCTTTTTTTTTTGTGGTAATTGATTCACCCCTCCCCTATCAGTTACTCCTCTTACATTTCCAACACCTACCACATCCCCTACATTCTAATGGTTGTTTAAGATACTTCACTAGGTCAAAGGTGACTAATATGATAGTTGTCCAAAGAGTCCTCCTCATTGAGAGTAGGGTCTCCCCACCCTTCTGTCAATTGTCTTTGTTAGATGAGTTACATGTGTCTTACCTTTCAATATCAAACACTTTGTGTCAAGGTGGGGGGGAACATGTCCCCTATTCTTCCTCTCATGTTCTAAACAATTTCCCATTTCTCTCAAATCTCTCAACCAAGTCAATCCTACTTGTACACTTGTCCAACTTTCACTCTCCACCATTGGATGGTGCCACCTATACCAAGGTCTCCCAAAACTCTAAAAAGAAACCCTCATTCCCATTTTTTAGCTAATTAGTAGTTATATTCAGTCCTGACCATTCGAGCATTTTAGAAATCATAAGAAATCTTGAGCACATTTAAGCATTCATTATCATATCATTTCCATAGAATTGTTATCATGGTTGCATTAGGTTCTTAGTTCATCCATAAATATATATCATTTTATATAGTTTTAGAAGCATTTCTAGGTTTAAATTCATAGAATTTTCATTGGAGTTTATAATTATCCAATACCTTAAAGCATCTTCAACAAGGGTGCTAGTTCAAATATGAGAGCTCACAAAGTAAAGAACTAAAATTTAGGAGGACAATGGAGGCACATTGCATTTTATGAGTTGAGGTAAAAGCCATGTTTTTAATTTATTTCATTTTCAATTCTTCATTGGGGGTGCTTTATTAGATTAGACTTATTGTAATTATCATCTATCTTGCATTACCACTAATTTTGCATATAGATGGTCACTAACTTCATTGATTGCAATGAATTCCTTTGAATTCTCATCTTTTGGACTTAGTTTTAGTGTTTCAATGGTGTCAATAGTTGTGGTAAATAATGTAATGTCTTATGTGTGACCCATATTCATAATGTAACAATGTGGTGATATGTTTCCTTGTTTTAGGTTTGATGCTTAGAATTAAATGTAAAGGTTTAGCTAAATGCATCAGTGTTGTCATATATTTTTGTTATGAAGTCAACCTATATATGCTTGGGTACCAATATAAATAAAAGGGGACCTTTTTGTATCCATGGCATGTAGTATGGTGTGAATGTCCATGTGGCATTATAATTGTTGATGTTGTGATTAAGGTAAAGAATGTATTGAATGTAAATCACGTGTATGCGATGTAGGTATGAAGTTACTGAGATAAGTTGATTTGGGGAATGGAAAATAATAATAAACTATAATTTCTTCTTTTATTCTATCAATATTGAGCCTTTTGTATTTATGGGGTGTGTTCATCCTTGCAATTACCCTATCAACATAAATCCTTCTCATATTTTAGTGAGTATTTCAAGTAGTTAGCCTTGTTGTACAAAATCACCTTAATCTGTGTTTTACTTTTCATGAGAATTAGCTTCTTTATGTTTTTCTTAGTTTGGGTTAACCACGTAAACTATGGTGTTGATTTTGTTGGAATTTCTTTGCATTCATCCTTATGTTTACATTGGTGAATTAGTGTTATATAACTAACAAACATTATGTTGTGGTTTGTGTTTGTTAAGTATTAACTGACATATCAAAAAAATTCTTATGTGTGAATAACTAATTCACCCCCTTTGAGTTATTCAACTTGTTCAAGAATCAATATTAGAGATTGTTCCCTTCATAATAAATCTTAAATGTTTTAGGGAGATACTAGAAGGTCAAACAAATGGATGGAGGATATTACTTAGATTAAGATTGGAAAGCTATGCTAATTTACATAGAGAGTACTGCATAAGAAAATGAGGAGCTCAAGGAAAATTTGAAAGATGTTAACGTATATATTATGAAGCTCAAAAATAAGATCAAGAAATTCAATATAAGACATGAGGAAGTGAATCAAGATTTTAAGGAATATAAGGAAATAATTATAGATCTAGAGAAAGCACCACAAAAATTAAAAAATCCAAAATAAATTGTTGTGGATCTCAAACCGAAACCTAGTATTTCAAAGGAAAACAATAAAGAAAGTCATGAGAAATATATTGATGAAAAGATCAAGGTAAAAGAAAATCTAGTTGATAATTGTATATCTTGTTCTAAATTTGGGTATGACTATGGAGGAATGAAATCATACTGAAGATGATTTCAAGGAAATTGTTAGCCCTCATTTTCAATATGCCTTTTATCCAAATTGTGTTGTTAAATTGTTCTAAACCATTGAGTAGTTTGGATTAATTATAGTATGCTTTCATCCCCTAGAAAAACCCTCATTTTGAAATTTATTATTCATACTAGGAACCTAGGATTTCTTGGATATTTTCATGAAAATTCTTTACCCTAAGCAAACCCTTACTTTTAGGCCCACACTCTTTAAATTTTAAATTTTCAAATAACTCTAAGATTGGTGCTCTATGTTAACTTTCTTGTTTATAATGAAGGCTCATGTGTTTTAAGTGTGTGACCGAGTGACTATGATTAGTCATAGGGTCGAGGCCCCCTATCAAACCATAGCAACAAATGGTGCAACCTAACAAAGCAAGTTGAGATGGCTTTGATCTCGTGGCCACCTCATTAATATGTTATGTCAAATTTTGGCAACAACTAGGAGATAGCTTTGATTGCACAGTTAAGCACTTGGTTAATAAAACTCTATGGTTAATTGCAACTATGTGATGATGCTTAAGAGCTTGTGAATAGTTTTTTATCATAGGTTTGCATGAGGTTTAGTCAAACCTTGGGTTTGAATCACAAAATGGAAAATTGTTATGGATCATAGGGTCATCAAAGTTAGATCGAAACCATGGGTTAAGGTTGCGAAGGTGTGACATAATGCTATGTGGATTAAGCCTGGTGATGTGGTAGTTTGATGTCAAAGTGATGTGGCATAAAGGTAGTTTTTGATTGGTCAAGGGTACCACATGGATAGCAAGTTGAAATTTTGTCAAGACTGTCAAATTAAGGAAAATTAGGGATTGTCACTTTTTCATTATAAAAATTTGGAGGTGTTTTAATCTTAGCAAGATAGCGATGGAGTGACACCCATCACATGGGCCTAGCTGAGGTAAAATTTTCAAATAAAATCTCCACTGTACATCAATATTAAAATCAATGGATGTCTTCATGTCGCTATCTAGAGTTGTAAGGTTTTCACTCATAGCAATGTAATTGATAGTATGACACGTGGTGATGGCCCACTTTCAAAAGGATTGTTTTTGTTTGCATGGTCATGACGTAAGATAAAGAATTAAGTTTTTAACTATGACTAGGCAAAAGGGTTAGAGAGATGCTAAATTGCGTAGTGGTGATCTTAGCTAATTGGTAAGAGAAGTAAGTTGTGACTTGGTGATCATTGTTATAAAGATAAATAAAATTCTTGTTCACCTAGTTAGATAAGAGTTGTTAAGTCAATGACCCAATGAGGATAGTTAAAAAGGTTTGATCTCTTGGTTGTGCAGTTAGTGAATATGAAAGGAAATTTGACCGTGACCATGCGATGAAGTTGAATTCAAAGCTAAATATGATGGTATCTCAGTTGCAAGAGAAAAGGCTTAAAACATCTAATCGTGTGTGAGGTCACGACTTCATGAAGGAAAGGTGATTGTAGGCTTTTTAATGTTAAGTTTAGATGTTAACATGAGGTAGCAACCACACGATTGAAGTGAAGTAAAGGATCAAAACCCATGATTGCTTGGTCATACAATCAGTCGCTAACAATAGAGGATAGACCATGAAGCAATAGAAAGAACTAAAATATTGTGGTCATTGGGTCATGAGGAAGAACTATTAAGTGAGAAATGACTGTTAGAAGCCTCATTATGACTTTAAAGATTATGTTTAGTCAAAAGGTGCATAAAAGAATTAAAAGGATGGCTATACATGTCATTGCTCTACACTTTTGAAATTTTTGAGATTTCCTACACATTTGACATTAAGAGACATAAATGTCCTCTATTGCTTTTCTCTCCATTAATAGGTTGATGTAACGAATTCCTGAGTTGCAGTATTTTTCATAAGTTCAAAGACAAGAGTTTGAGCAAGAATTTGTAAAAAAAATCAATTTTCTTAGAACCAATATTAATAGATATTTTTCCAAAATCTTTAGTTGTAGTGAACATGGCATAGGAAGAGGGAGAGATGATAGCTCAGGTTGATGTGGAAGAATCTTCATAGGCCACAGAGTAGGCAAAGCCAAAATTGGCAACTTTATATGTAGAGGAGTGGGTGCATTTTCTATCGAGGTCCTTTCATGCTCAAACTTTGAAAGCCCATGTTTTTAGAGATGTGTACCTTTTGTAGGGATGCCATTGTACCTAAAGCCAAGGGAAATTATTTTTTCTAGTATTTTTATTAGAATAAACATGCCAAATCATCAATTTACAACCCATGGATCAAAAATATGGCAAAATTGATAGTGTCAAAGGTGATAGTTGATGTTGATTTGGTGAAGGCACTAATCAAATCTTATAATCCAACAACCAAGGCCTTCCACAAAAAGGATATGAGTGTCCTCTATAGATTGGATAGGGAGACCTTTGATGAAGTCTTTGACCTAGGAGGACCCCTTACAAAGAAAATTAAGAAAGAAAAAATGAATGAGACCTTCAAGAATTCCAAGATTTTCTACACTGGAACTATCATGAGAAGGCACATTCCCAAATCAAATAAGGAAAAGGGGGAATTGCCTAAGAAGGTAGGGGAACTGATTCCATTAGAATTCTTCTACAAATATTTTAGATATACCATCTACGAGATTGGAAAGGTATTGGGAGTTGATGGCACCATGAATGCCCTAGGTTATGAATATATCATGGCATTGGATATCCAAGATCCATATCATAATGTTTGTTATGATTTTTAGGAATACATCATTTATAGGATGCATGAAGAAATTGAGGTAGCTTAGAAGGGAGACATGGGAAACTTCAAGTTTTTCCATTATTCATTGTTGATGCATATTATCCTCTTCAAGAATCTAGGGCATATCAATCCAACTTTTATCAAGACCGCTGAGGAGAATGGAGAGACCCTACTTGTGTAATTGTGGACTCACTTCTAGCAAAGGTTTTATCCCTATGCTAGTACTATTTCTTTCTATAATGATTTTGTATTCCCAATCATGAATATGTTAGTGGACATAAATGAAAGAATATCTAGTGGAATAAGAATGTTAATTAGACCATCTACTTGCCCAAATGAGGATAAGGTACTTAGCCATGACTGGGCTAGTTTGTTTTTATTTGAAAAATTTGCAATTATAAGAGTATTTGGATGTCTTCAACCTCCCCATGTATTACATAGACATGTCCCCGAAAGATTAGGCTAGTTAGAATTCTTCTAGCAATTGCTAATGATGAATAGAGAGTATAAGGAAAGGCTCTTTTGTAGCCAAAAACACAAAGATAGGTGATTTTATTATAGGTAAGGATGCCATAGAAGAAATAAGTCAATGATTAGCTGAATTTAAACTTCCCTCTACCCCAAATAAAACTTATGATCTAAATGATTTGGTGAGGAATGCTCTTAAACAAATGAGGAAGTACACTCTTCCTAGTAGCAAGCTAATTGGGAGAAGATTACATCATGAACTATTTGCAAATAGATGTATGTAGGGAGATAACTCAAAAGTGGTGAAAGATAATGAAGATAGAGGAATCCATGAGGGCAATAGACCCATCTTTCAAGGGTTTTCATCATGATGCACCATATCTTGATAGGTACAATAGGTCTCTAGATAATTTTGATGAATTGATGACACAAGTGCCTACAAAGTTTAGAGATAGAGTAGTACCCCAGTCTCCTTAGTAGGAGGATGTTATAACTATAGAGGTTGAGGATGATCAACCAGAGAGCTCTTCGTGGGCTAAAGGAAAAAAGAATCAGAAGATGATCCAGATCCCTGACAAAGTTAGAGGAAAGGCATTGCAAATTATGCCTCAGGGATCAAAGTTCTTTGATACAATTAAACATAATTTTCTAAGAAAACAAGTAGATGAGCATGAAAAAGATCCCTAACCGGGCTAAATGGAAAATTTAGATGTTGGATGAAAGAATAATTTAGGCTGAGAATTTCATAAAGGATGACCAATTTGTAAATTCTAATGAATTTAAGTCATTTCTTTATAAGGTAAAACATAATGAACTCACCTTACAATTGCAACATGGGGGATTCACCTGAGAGAATTGCAGAATTAGTGCAAAGGTTGTAGAAATATGATCCAAATAGTGAGAATCTCATAGTTCAGGAAGGAAGAGCATTAGTAATGAGAAGTGGAATGCTACTATAGACACTTAAAATTATCCTAAACACTATATTAATTTAATTAATATTTCCTGTGATATTATAATTAATTATTTATTAATTAATTATATTTGTCATATTCTTCTACTTATTTAATTAAATAAGTTCATTTCCCTAATGTATTTAAATTTAATTTAAATACTTCCCCCTAATGTATTAAATTCATTTAATGCATAAGTGCTCCATAAATCCCCTTTTAAATAAATTCAATTTATTTAATCTCGTCCACTTTATTAAATTCTATAATTCTATGATTAAGTTAAATCTTATTTAATTTAATCCTAATCCTATCCTAAAACCTAGTCTACACCCATCACTCTCATCCTTCTAAGCCTACCCACTACTTAATCCCACTTATTTACCTTAAACACCTTTTTAAACACCTTTTAACCCCTAAGTGTTTTCTCACACGTGTGAAAATCTCTTGATCCAATAAACCTTCCACTTCATTTATGCCTCTTACATCTCTTACACATTTTTCCCCCACTCCTTCCTTCAAGGTTGCTCACACGTGTGAGCACACCTTGAGCCTCTCAACCACTAAAGGCTCCTTTTTACTTTTGCATGGCTTTTCCTTTAGCCCATGTGTCTCCCTTGTGGCACCTATGTGGATGCCACATAGATTCCACCTTCCCAAAGCCTCTCTCAAACCTATAAATAGAGCCCTTGTCTCAAGCATTTTACATCTCCCTCATTTGCATTGTTATCATGCTAGTATAGCTCTAGAACTTTTAGAGCTTTCTTTATGCATTGTTACTAACCCTTTGGTAGTTGTTTATTTCTTGCATTTTGTTTCATACTCATGGTAGTATTTCACTCTTAGGTTTTCTTATTACATCCATCTCCATTATCCATTGATAAATTTTAAGAATGGTTTCTCTCATAGTCATTTCTTGAAGGTATTCTCCATTCATTTAGCCTTAGATTCATTCATCTCATTTTGCACATCATTTATCATTCAAGGGATTCAATAGTTGTGTTTTGTGAGAGCACATCTACATCCCTCACACTTAAGCACACCAACAAGGCCTCTTATGGGTGCCCTTGTTGAGCTACTTTGAGGTTGTGTGAGGACTCTAATTTGTTGGTTGCATAGTTTGTTTTAAAACTCAACTAGACTTAGTGATTTATCAATCTTATTTGAATCTTGAATACACATGCTACTAATGTTTGCTTGTTTACACATGCTCCCGACAGGTTAGGTTTTTGCATACATAGTTGCTTTTTCCTAGTTAGGAACTTTGTTCCTCTTTTATGTTAGACTAGATTAGAAAACAAGAAAAAACAATCTCTTTTGAAGAGACTAACATCTCTAGTGAGTTGCAGGGGGTTGATTTTAACATAGATAGTAAGAAAATGGCAGTATAGAGCATGGCTCTAGATGATAATAAACCAACTCTCATGGAGATAAAGGAGTCCCCTTAGGTAAATGCAATTTTTTGAAATGTCTCCACTGTATCCAATGACCAAATCCACAATTTGGTGACTAAAGCATCATTAATGGGGAAGATCAAGATGGATGCATTGCAAGAACAATTGTATACAACTTATAGCATATCCATTTATGCTAGACCAAAAATATAAAGAGGATTTGAAGAGGACTTATGTATTGGAGAAGAAGATAGTTGACATGGAAGATGAGATAAGAAACCTAAGGGTTGTAGCTAGATTTGTTACTGAGGTGAAGGACCATGAAGCTCAAATTGAAGTTGACATTGTTGTGGTAGAAGCCCAATATATGGATATTGATGAGTGGGATGGTGCTAAGGAGGTAGAAATTAAGATAACGGAGATTTTCCTTATGCACAAAATTGGTGCCTTATAGGTAGTTTCACAAATTGTGTAGATCAACTACATTAGCTTGCAAGGTGTTGAATACAAGTGCTCAGAGGCATTAGACCTTCTATCTCCTCTCTTTACAACATGGGGGCCTTATGCCCAATGTTTTGATAATTTGGTCCCTCTACTACCCTAGAAAAAGGAATTACCCAAGGTGGTAATCATTAATACAAGAAAAATGTTAAACAGGGTAAAGGAACTACATGAATTCTTCATAGGAAAGATGCAATTGATCCAAGGGAAAATGAAGACAATTGTTGTGGGGATCCCAAATTTCATTCTTGGTATTTTAGATAATAATGGAGATTTGAAGGAATGGCATGAGTGGTCTTCTTCTTTTGACAATATTTTGAGACAACCGAGGTTTGTAGCTTACTGCAACAATGAGATAAATCTAAATGTTGTCTATGATTTGATTGATTTTCTTTTAAGAATAGAATCATATATGGGAAAAGTCCCTAGAGAAGTAAAGGCTATTATTGATTCTAAATGGAATAAATATATAG
Source organism: Cupressus sempervirens (assembly GCA_028749045.1). Classification (NCBI taxonomy): domain Eukaryota; kingdom Viridiplantae; phylum Streptophyta; class Pinopsida; order Cupressales; family Cupressaceae; genus Cupressus; species Cupressus sempervirens. The sequence continues at coordinate 123,350,754 of CM053791.1, read as the reverse complement.
AATAATTGAATGTAGTTAAGGATATTGTTTGGCCCAAGATTGACACAGATGTGGTCATATGGGAAGTAATAGCGGACATTAAGGCTCTACCATCCTAAGAATATGATTAGACAAAGACAACAAAATGGATGCTACAAAAATATAGAAGGAGATGGAAGAGGACAAAAGAATTAAAGTAAAGACTTATGCCATAATGTCATCTACTTTTTGCACCCAATTTCCTACCTACTTTCCAACTATAGAAAAACGAATTAATGTAATCTTTTAAGAGGTTTTGCCTCCTATTTTTCGACCAATTAAGTTTTGACACCTACTCCACCATCTGAAGCTTGTTGCAATCCTCTACATAAGGATTCTGAAGATGTGGAGTAGAGGTTGGTAGTCTATAGAATTTTCATGTTTTATGTCGTTTACAGTCCATCCAAGTTTTTGTAATTATATGAATGTAATCAATCTTGTATACTTGAGAATATAATGAATACCAAGTATCAATTGTCAAATTCTGAGTTTACTTAAAGTTTTATAAGTATTGTATTAATTTTTCAAAAGGAAATCCTCCATATCTATGTCTTTGAGTTCTGTTTCATTCCTTATATATCTGTGATCTTGAGATTGAAATGAACAAGTTTCTTTCAATTTAATTTAATTTGGGTGAATTGTGTATTATTTACTAATTGTTGTTAATTCAAAGAATTAAGTAATTACTTTCTATAACTGATAGGGTTTAGGGTTTATGAGAAGGATATGGTAAGAATGAAATTCAAAGCTTACTATTGATAGATTTAATTACAAGTTGATTAAATAGGTCTGAGTTGCTGATTTTGACTCTATATAACAATAGATAAGACACTAGTCACTTAATTTTAGTTGCATATTGATGATTCATATAGTTGTCGAACACACAAAAAGTCAAACAATCAAGTTACCATTTTATGTAATGAAGAACTAAAATTTTTGGTCATTACTTCTTTGTAATATCTTCTTAGTTATACTTAGCTACTATGATAAGGAAGTTCTTGGTGAATCGTAGAAGAACATTGACCACTTTCTACTATAGGGGATAGTTTTGAAGAGAAGAATATCAAAGAAGTAATCATAACAATCCCTGAGGTTTGCCCACCTTGGCCCTGTAGAGCCTAAAGTGAAGGGAGTCCTAGTGATTCTATTGAATTTGGTCCAGAGCTAAGATAAACCCAGCTGAATATAGATTTTAGCTATTCCTTAAGTTTGGTATTTGTCTTGTACACCTTGGCATTAGGTTCAAAGCAACCTAGTATGTTCCTTACTAGTAAGAACTCCAACAAAAATGATTAGAGAAGTTCCTAAGAAAAATTAAAGATTAGAAAGTGAGTTGGAAAAATGAAGTCCAAGATATGTGAGAATTGTGTTAGCTTGGATAATTGTGCTTATGAAAGAAGTATGAAAAATGAAGAATGTGTTTGGTGAATACCATTGAATGTTCAAATCAAAGTGAAAGGGAAAAAAAGAAGGTAACTGTTAATAATAAATATGGTGAAGCATTGAGGGAGATTAAAATACAAGATACATCATTCAGAAAATGTTTGGGAAGACAACCTAATACTCATAACTATATTAATTTCTATGGTTATTTTATAAATGTAAAAAATATGATCATAAGGAAAGTTCAAAAGAACTAGTGCTTTAATTGTCATAATATTGGTCATAAGGAAAAAGATTATAAAACTCAAAGTGAGAATATCAAGGAAGGAAAGGTGATGATTAATATCTTTCATGGAACTTGTTATGCATGAAATAATTGTTGGCATAAGGCCACTCAATGAAGATCAAGGCATTAAATAGTAAAGAAAAGTGTGAAATATTTCAAGTGTGGGAAAACTAATAACTATGCTAAAGTTTGTAGATCTGAGAATATTTTGACTGACATAGAAAAGGATTTTTAGAATCATGAAATCAATTAATCATAGACAAAGAAGGAATAGAGGAAGAAAGTTAATGTGAAGAGATATAGGTATTGCCAAATCCTTGTACTAGCTCAACCAACAACTGAGGTTGGTATTTTGGCTCATGGGGAGCATAAATCAATTCAAACTCTTAGGATTACTCTGCCCAAAGGTGTCTTGGTTTCAAAAATTTCTACTAGCAGGAAAAGGTTAAAGAATTAATGATGAAAAAATATTATTACAAAAATAATGTAGATTACATCAATGATAATCACTTTGAGAGGGTTTTTGTAATTTAAGTTGTCAAGGAGAGAGAATCCCCAAAGGATATGTATGACCTTGCAACTGTATTAAACCATGATGGAAAATCCAAAAAAAACTAGCAAGGAATGAACACCAAAGGAAGAAATACCATTAGATTTCTATCAAGTTGGCCTGTTAGTGTAGATATTACATTGTCATGGTCAATATACAAATAGAATAAGGGAAATACATCAAATACCTTCGACAACCTTTTTATAATTGATCATCCACAAACAAAATATTAAACTTTAAATAGACCCAAGTTATCCCAGTTGCTTCTACAAATATTGTTCTAAATCTGGCACTACTACTCAAAAAAGGCTACTACCCTACAAGTATATACAAGATCACTAGTCACAAGTTGACTTATTTCATCATTAACTTCTAATATAAAGTAAACATATTACAAATAGATATCTTAAGACTTGAATCCATAATGGCAACTTCAAATAGACACATCTTGTTGTGAGAACATACAAGAGGATCAATCAAATGTATTCCAACATAGATTGATGTGCCAATACACATCACATGTGAATCTTCATCACAAGCCATAACTGACCACCTTGACTATTAGAATAATAAATTCAATATAAGATATAACTAATCTTAAGATAACTTCATCTAGAAACATCAAACTAAGGTGCAAATATGACATATGATCTCTATGATTCCTAGACCATTCCATAAGGATCATATATGAAAATGATATAATTAGATCAAGCACTACTTAAAACAAAAAGAAAATTGTCCAAATGTAAAGTAAATAGATAAACTAAAAGGAATTATATTTGGGTGATGCAAGATTGCCACAACCCAAGCATGTTCTCATATAAAACACCCCAAGTGAATAGAATATGTTATGTAAGAGGAACTTGTAAGAATTTGACATGATTTAGAACATAAATCCCATGCTCGTTCTAGACCCACATAGCTTCTTTAGCAAGAAGGAAATGACTATGCTAACTCTAAAAATCCATAAATCTATAAAAATACACTCCATTATTAAGTATCTTACTATTGTTAGTGCTACTACTTTGACAACCTCTATTATGAGATTTTTTTGGTCTCCCTCACTTCTATAATCACCAACTAATACCCACTTCAACTTTTGTTGTTCAAATCTACCTCTAACATCATTCAACAAGTTTGTGTTTTCTAATCTACACACAATAATTTATTGTTGAACTAATATCATTTCACCAGTATCCTATTATATCTTCATCATCTAATTGTTACTAGTCTTCAAGTTCATTGATTCACATTCATTCATTAAATTCTATAACAATTACACAACCTCAGTAACCATTTCAACCACATGTTTTAAATTTACCACCTTCTGATGTAAAGCAAATTGATATCCTAATGTGTAAGCTCTCATCATACTTAAATTCTAAGCTTTCATTACTTCCTCCTTCAAAGGAAGTAAAGTAAATATTCTTTCATCTTTGATGATATAAGTAACACTCCTTTGACAATCATGAATAGCACCAACATAATATTGTTAGGGTCTATCCAAAAAAACATGGAAAACACTCATGTTAACCACACGACACAATGCTTAATCTTGATAAGGTCCAATGTTGAAATTAACCTAGTATTGTTCTTTTAATTTTATTGTATGGTTATCCTAAAACCAACTTATCACATGAGGATAATGATGTTTGAGTCTCCTAAATCCCAAATTTTGTACCATTTCCTTTGATACAAGATTACCAGTACTTCCACCATCCATTATCACTCTGTAACATTCTCCCCTAGAGTTGAAAATAGTTCATTACAACTACCTTTTCTACATAGGATTTGGTTCCTTCTTGCTTAACATAAATCTCTTGGACATCATAGATTCCCCCATCTTAGGTACAAACTCTCTTTTAACAAGTTCATCTCTCTTTGCTTGTTCCTTATGTGCCATTTGGTTCTTCTTTTCTTTCCTTTTAACAAACAAACATTGAAATCTCCATGACAAACTTTCCTACATTTGAAACAAGTATCTTTGAATTCTCAACTACCTCTTCCCTTTCCATGTATCTTATGATCAAGTTCGTCTTTAATGACAATTTTTTCTTTGCCCTTGTTAACTATTATTTATGTCTAGCCCTAGGGGTAACTTGTATTATTTTCAACTTATCTTTTGGCTTTAGGAATAATGATAAGAATCCTCAATTGTACTCATCCTCAACATACTTAAATAATCATGTATGTTAAGTCTTAGACTATCAAGATACCTATCCACTTTCTCCTTGGATGTCTCTTTGTGTCCATATTTTATTATCATCTATGGAACTCCTCTATGTACTCCTTAGCTATCTAAAAATCCTTTTTTTTAAGATATACAATCTCTTTGATAATTCTAGTTTGAAATCCTCTAGTATGGGGTTTCCTTAATTATAGAAAACATAACTCTTCATCTAGTGATCTTAGGTTCACATTATCCTCCCTATTGTTTTACTATCTTTACACCACAAAGAAACATGACCCTTCAACTTAGTCTATGCTTACTTAAGTCTTTGTGGATCTTTAATATACTAAAGCTCAAATTAATCCTCTAATTCATCAATCCAATGTATCAATTCCTCAAGATACAAACAACCAAAAAAGCATGAAACATTAATTCTATGATTGTTACCCATTTATTCCGTAGCTCTCAAAAATATTTCTTCCTTGGCAAGAATATCAACTTCAGCCATCTCAAGATCTTCAATAGATTCCTCAATTTTTTTAGTCTTAGGATTTCTCTTAGCCCCCACTGAAACATTTTAGATCTTAGTCCTTATTTCATTTACGAAATCCTCCATTGTTTTCTCTAGTATTCTAGGACTCATGCTTGTTAAAGTAATTAGATATGTTCTAACTAACTCTATTTTGCTAAAGCTAAACTTTAGGCATATAATAATTAATTCTTTTATCAATTATCAAAATGCAACCTAGGTTGGATTCCTATTAGGGTTTTGATCTCCTTTATAAGGATGATCTCTATTTGTAATCTTATTTATATTAATTCACTTTTGGTTATAGAAATTTTTATCTTTTTGCTCATCAAGAATGTCTCCTTTATGGATCTATGGATTCCATCACACATAGCTTTTTCTTCTCTCTTTCTGTGACAAGTGTTTGCATGCATGTGATTCTTGGGAGTTGTGGGGTTGATCTTTCATCAATTTCAACAATCCTTATAGGTAACATGTTTACCAAGATGTCAATCTCCAACTCCTCAGGTTCAATGATCTGACTACAATTGTTGATTCCCCCAATATGAATTGAGAATCTAACAACACCAAAAATCTACCTCAAGCAACTAGGTTTGTTCAATAACCAAGAAATTACCATTTTTTTCCAACCAACCAGTATCCCTTCTCCAACCTTCCATTATTGTAGATCTAATATTTTTCCACCCTACAACTAGGTTCACAAGTGTGATCTCCCAAAACAATCCATGTCTTCCCACCTTGTACTATCCTTTGATTGATGTGGATCACATCCTCAAATTTTTCCTTGCCACAAAAACAAAGCACGCAAAGTTAGAGACACTAGACTCCAAAGATTTATTTTGATATGATGTAAACCTTGATCTAATACCACTTGATGCAATCAAGGAGAGAGAATCCCAAGAGGAGATGTCTAGCCTTTAAACTAGATTAAACTATAGTAGAAATGCCTAAATAAACTAACAAGAAACACCAAAAGAAGATATGTCATTAATTTTTATAAATTTGGCCTACTAGTACAAATATTACATAACTATTATCAATATATAATTGTAACAAAATAGATACATCTACTACCTTCAACAACCTTTTCACAACTAGTCAACCCACAAATTTTTGAACTTCAAATAGACCCAAGTTATCTCGATTACTTCTACAAGATCTCTTCTAACCATCTTTCACCCTTTCCATTTAGCACTACTCAAACAAGGACTAGTGTGCTAATTATATACAAGATCACTAGCCACATGTTGACATATTTGATCATTAATTTACAATATAAAAGAAACAAATTACAAATAAATAGGTCAAGAACAAATCCATATGAACAATCTCAAATAGATACATTGTTTCATGCAAACATATAAGAGGGTTGATCAATCATATTGTACAACATAGAATAATTTTCCAATACACTTTGCATGTCATGAATCTTCAATGCAAGTTCTAACTCTCCACCCTGGTCATCAGAATAGGAAAGTCAATATAGGACTAGACCAATCTTAAGATAACTTCATTTATAAAATTAATTAGGTGTGAAGCTATACCTATGATCTCCATGATGCCTAAACCATGCTATAAGGATCACAAAATAAAATGACCCAACTTGATTGATCACAATCTGAAACAACAAGAAAAACTATTGGGGGGTGGGGGGGTTGAATCAGAATCTTAAACACTTCAAATTTTCATCAATTCACTCATACCTATCAATAAACTTGTCCATGTTGTTGTCCTGCATTTTGTCACCACAAAATATTGGTAATAGCACAAAACTTTTCCAAGCTAGTTTCGTGTTTCTCTAAGTTTGAATTTGATATTTAATTGTTTAATTTGAATCAATTGATCCACTTCAATTCAAACATAAAATTGTTTTATTGAAGGCCTTCATCAAGTCTTTTTTGTTTTGCTTTTTGTTGAGCCTTTGCTTGATTTTTGAAGCCTTCACAGTCCTTTCTTTGCTTTTGAGTTTATGTTTGCTTATTTTTAGTCCTTTGGTTTTGCTCATGTCATGCCTTTGATTTTTCCCTTCGATTCGGTCTAACTTAGAGGTCAATCAGAGTTGTCAATCAAAAGTTATGTTTGTTTTAGTGCCTCAAAAATGGACATTTTAGGTGCAAAAGTATGAATTAAAAATATGATGTTATATTTTCAATTTGACATTCACTTTTTGAAAAATATAACATTATACTCATTTTTTGTTATGTTTTTAAGTTACTTTTACTTTAAATTTATAACTTAAAGTGAGTATAGTGCACTTTATGTTATAATTTTAAATTGAGTTACTTTTTAATTTTTCACTTATAGTAACTACATAACTTTATAGTTTCATTTTAAATTTTTGGTTTTAAAAATCAAATACTTATTTAAATGTTACTTTAAAATGATGCTTATGTATTGTATTTCATAATATGATAAATAAATATTGTTTTTGACCTATTTTATAACATTTTTATAATTTTAAGTGAATTAAATGACTTAAAGGCTTCATAAATAGACATTTTATGTGCAATTACATGTAAAATCCATCAAAAGTGGACTTTTTACATGACATTGCATATAAAGTGTACTTTGGTGGACATTTTTTATGTCATTACATCAATAGTTCACCATAAGTGGACCTTTTTGATGCTATGACATGAAAAGTGAAGTTTTCATGCTTATGCATCTAACAAGTGAGTTACATTTTAAAATATGCATTGCACCCAAAAAGGTCTTATTTTCACTTGATGCATATTTTAAAACATGTGTTGCACTTAAAAAGGTCTGATTTGGAAGGAAAGCATGTTTTAAAATATATTATGGATCCCAAAAGGTCCAATTTTGAGAGGAAAGTATGCATTTGGCCTCCAAGAACCTAATTTTGCCCATAACTTGAGATTTTCTCAGTGAAATTGCATGAAATCTTCTCCATTCAAGACGTTTTTCCTTGGCAATGATTTTCTTTTCATCAAGAATGGATTTAGCATGTGGAAAATTGTTTTTGAAGATCAATCCTAGGGAAATTTTTTCAAGAAAAACAACTAGTTCCTTCATTTTTGCTCATAACTTGAGTTTTACTCAATGGAATTGCATGGGATTTGTTCCATTTGAAATATTTTTGCATGGCAATGAGTTTCCTTACTTCTAAAATGGATTCATTTGCCTCAAAAATGTTTTTAAAACTTTCATGATGGATCACGTTTTTGGAGAAATATGTAAAATAAATCCATTTTTAGTGCATATTTTCCCTCCCGACCAAATCATTTTGGCATCTTTTGGAGATTACATGGCATTGGAGTTACATTTTGAAGTTTAATGATCAATTTTTTTGATCTTGCAACATGAAGAAAAATGTTTTTTACCAAAAATGTGTTGCAAGCATAAATCTTCAAAAATGTTGGAATATGGAGAGTTTTTAGGGCACATTTTGGCATCTTCCAACATTTTCTCCTTGTTTGCTACCCTCTCCCATTCAAATTTGCAAAGTTGGAAAAGGTCTTACCATTTTTAAAAAATGTTTCAAACATTGGAGTATCTTTTTCATTCATATTTGGCACTTAATCTTCATGTAAGTAGACTTCTTCCTCCTTTCAATTTAATTCATGCTTATCTTGCTGATTTTATGCATGAAATTACTAGATGGTTGCCATTTGTGAAAATCTTTGCCATGGAAAGTATCATTTTCCTTTAAATATGAAGTTTTCATTTATTTTCATATTTTTGGTTCTTTCCCAAGTCCCAATTTCAAATTTGAGTTTTGAAGTGCATTGCATCTTGGCATGTTTGAGTTATTTTTCGAAGGTACGTTGTTTCTTTTGTGTTTTGTACTTGCTTGTCGATTTTCTCCACTTGGAGAAATTACAAGTTCTTTCCCAAGAACTTGTTTTTACTTCATTACATGCGAAAGTATCATCATATTCCACAGTTTGTTTCCATGTCACAACACTTCATCTCTCATTCAACAAAATGCGATTACATGTTTTTCATCTCATTTGCCATCCGCATATGTATGTAATCTCATTTTCCACTTCCACTTTCACCATCTCACTTTTCGCTTCCATTTACACGACATGATTACATGAAATGTCTTATGTGTAATTACATCTCAAAGGTCTGATTTTGATTAAAATTCACTATTTGAAAAGTCACAAAGATGTCATGTACATGTTTTTCCATGTACTTTGGCCTTACTTTTTTGCCTCTCCATATGCATTCATGCCTCCATGAGCAAATACATGTTTTTGAATCTTTCCATGCTTTGTGCCTCATCCCATCACCTGTACTTACATGTAAAGTGCATCCTCCATCTACATTCGCATGTCATATCACTTCTCATCCTCATTACATGTAATCCATTTCTGTGTAATGATATCTTGAAAGCCCAAGTCACATTTTGGAAATCAACAATATCCATTTGCACGCATTCTCATGCGCCAAACACTTTACTTCAAAAAAAAATTTAAGTTGCTGATGGAAAGTTGTTCCGAATGTACATCTAGAAATCGTCAAGAAGGTTTTCAAAGTGTCAAAGAATCCAGTTTGTGCTGATCTACAAAGGAGAATTCTTGACAACTTGAATGAGAAAAGTTTGATCACATCAAGTTTTCAAATGACAGTAGAAAATTCATCAAAGTCAGAGGTTATCAAAAGATGCAACACCATGGTTATCAAGGTGACTATAATGGTACAAAGTATAGGAATATCCAATCCTATGATCATCTGGGATTGCATTGCCAAGTACAAGGCCCTTCAAAATAATCCCTAGGATTTTTTCAATTCCCTTCTATCTTTCTTCTTCTTCTTCTTCTCCTTCTTTCATGTTTGTAATTGAAGAGGACACATTACATGAAAATACATAATTACATGTAATGCAAGTTACATGTATGTAAAAGGATGTAATGCGAGTTGCATGTGCAGTTGCATGTAACCCTTTATTTTCTTCTGTAGTTAGACTAGGTCAAAGTTGGTTGAGTTGCTCCCACTTTTTCCTCCACCTTTTTCTCAACTCCCATGCCTATATAAAGGAGTTCTCCCTCATTGTAAAATTATCATTATCTTTATGCAAGAGAGCTCTGGAGAAATTGTGCCAACAGAACTTTATTTGTGTAAGCACTATTTTGAGAGAAAGTGAATACAAAGGAGCGCTTGAGACTTAACTTTGATTAAGTGAGATTGTTATTTGTATGAATTGCAAGCTTTGTCTATAATTCATTCAAGTTGTCTTTGATTCATGTTATCCTGTATTATTGGTAAATGTATCTCATGAATTGAATAGAAAAGAATTAAGAAGAAATGGAAGCTAAAGCTTTGACTAGGAGCAAGTTTGGAAGTGTATATCTAGAACCTTTGTCTGTAGCTTATACTTCTCTCTTAATTTGCAAAATAGTTAAGTTATTTTTACTTTAGGATTTTTTGTGCCCTAATTGTAAAGCTTTGCCATATAGAAGTATGACTGGACTTAGAACCAAACTGGTACATTTTTAGCTAGCATTTGAGTTAGTGAATTTTTATCAGTATCACTATTTCCAGCTCTTGATAGAAGTGTATTTGGAGATTCATCTTGTCCATTACTCGCTCCACGAGTAAGTCAATTCTTTCTTGAAAGTTAAGAAGAAAGGATATTGGTAACACTCATTTTATAAAATCTCTAGACTTCTTGCTTACCTTTTGTTGATCCAAGGAATGGTGAGAAGGGGGAGCCTTCCCTTTAAGGTAAGAGAGACTCTGTCTCACACGTTGTGGCTGGTCATCCTATTTTGCAACTAGATTTTTACCCAAAACTATCGGTTGCAAAATATCCACACAACAATTTTTTGGCGACTCCGCTAGTGAAATACGAACACATTTGGGAGCCTCTTTCTTTCGTTTAAATTTTAGTTCCTTGTTTTGATTGGCATTATTGGTTATCACATTGGCAATTTTTGAGCACGTATATTCCCAAAGAAAGAAGGGAGATAGTTCTTCTAGTTCTACTAGATCATTTTGGGTGCAATGGCCTCATTTTGATTTACTTACTAACATTCCCTCTCTTTCTCGTACTTCAAGTTATCCTTCTCCTAAAAAGAAGTCACTTGTACCCAATGAAGATTCCCAATTTTTCTTCAAACCCCTTATGTCTGCTACACCATTACACCTAGCTACTACTAACCCTCCAGTCATCAATATGGCCACTGGTCTGTGAGGAGCATCTTTTGGTCTATTAAATCTTGCAACACCATTGCATGCATTACCTCAAGGTTCTTGTAAGAATTTTTCCAAATTCTACAGAGACGATAAGCAACACCCTGATGAACACATTAAAGCCTTCTACATTGTTGTGGGAGTCTTTAGTGTTGAACATGAAGATCTAATTGTAAGGCTCTTTATTGAGACTTTACAAGGTATCACAACTAATTGGTTCTATAATCTAGAACCTAATTCCATCACTGATTGGGCATCTCTACATGTTAAGTTCCTTAAAAGATTCAAGCCTATAGAAGATGAGCATGCTCTCCTAGCACAGCTCACGCAAATGAAGGAGGAAAATGATGGAATACAGGAGTTTATTGTTAAGTTCAATAAATTAGCTAATAGAATTCCTACTGCTTCTTAGCCCACTACCACAAATTTGAAGTGTTTCTTCATTAACACTCAACTTCCTAAAGCTATCTTTTTACTTCAAAGGGTTGCCCCTAAAACATTGGCTCTCACACAATCTTTGGAAACTAATATTGAAGATGATCTAAGTCTTGTGGGAAAGATTCACAAAGATGCTAGCCGACTCAAGAATAATTCCTCCTCAGAATCCTCTTCATCAAGTACATTTGATCCACTGGTTCAAAAGTTGGTAAATGAACTTCTTGTTCTTAAGAAGCAGATATCTCAAGGTTCATATGCAGCACCATATGAGGATATCCCAAGGTGACCTCATCCTAATGTTGCAAACAATTATGTAGCTAAGAATCAGAATAAGCTTTCTCCTCCTTCAAAGAGGCTTGTGCTCAAAGCAACACCAAGTAACATAGCTATTGGTTACTTCGAAGCTGATCCACTAAATGAAAATCAAGATGAATATCCTTCTGAGGATGATGTTGCTTTGTATCATGATGATCCTCAAGTAGTTGGCAACTCTACTATTGGTTATGTGTAGTACAATGCTGAAGATCATGAAACTAATTTTGCACAAGCTTATGGAGTGATGACATGTTCATAAACTATGTTGGCTCAACAACAAGAGGAGGCTAAAAAGAAGTTGGATCTTCCCCAGATGCCTGTTATGATTGCAAAGAGGGGGACACCATTGCCTAGTCTACCTAATGATTTAGCTAAAAATTAAGTAAGTGCCGATCAAACTATTCCTGCATCTATTGTTTTAAAGTCTAGTATGCCTAAATCTTAGGCTGAAATTTTTAATTCTTCCTTAGAAAATTCTTTTCAAGATTTTGATATCATAGATCATGCTAAGAGGACCAAGATTCAGATGTCTGAGGTAGAATACCTACAAGTTTATCCAGATTGGTTAGATAGACTTACTAAATTTTTCAAAGAATCCCAGCCTACTCAAATCCATTTGCTTGCTCTTGAAGTCAAGAATATGCCAAATAACTTAGTAACCATTCCATCCTCAGTTCTAGGAAAGATTGAGCCATTCTATCTTTCTCTTTTAATCAACTATTTTAAGTTAAGTAACTACATTATAGATTCAAATGCCTCTGATAATGTCATGCTTGCTAAGGTTGTTAATGCCTTAGGTTTGACCTTAACCACGTCTTTTGGTAGCTACTATTCTATGGAGAACAAACAACTACCTTTGAAAGAGAAAATCAAAGATGCTCAGTTTGCTTGTGTCATTTCCAGACAAAAATATCAAAATGATGGTCTTAGTTGTTGATGTACCAACCTCCTATGGTATGTTACTTGGTCACAATTTATGTAAGGATGTAGGAGGAGAACTCAAGATGGATATGACAGAAGCTAGAATATATGTTAAAGGTGTCATACAGAAATTATATCTTGAAAGAGAAACAAAGTATGTGGTAGTCAAATCCAATGATCCACATGCCCAAATTCTTTTTGAATCAGCAGGAATGGGAAATTATTATCTACATGCTAATGAAATGTTTGAATTTGCAAAAGATTGGACAGGCTCTGAAAGTTCTTCATTATTATCAAACACTAAGAGATTTGTTGATGCCATATAGGAAGATGTTATTCCTGATGAAAAAGCTATTCTTAAAGATGATCCTATGGATTGTTTTAAGGATAAAGAGATGCATTTTGAAGGTGTTTCTATTGACTCTCTTGAAGGAAGAATTATTTTGAATGATTTTGGTGCAAGCAAAAGTAGCTCTACTACTATTTAGATTATGGAATTTGATGGTAGTTGTGCTTTTATGGGATCTGGTGCTGGAGTTGTTTTTATTTCTCCTAATGGTGAATTCTTCCCTTTTTGTACAAGTTGTAGTTTCCTAACACCAATAACATGGTTGAATATGAAGCCTTGATATTAGGATTAAATATGGCACAAGCTAGAGGCATTTAGAACTTGCATGTTAAAGGAGATGTTGAATTGGCAGTGTGTCAAATTAAGGGTCAATATCAAGCCAAAAATGACCAACTTAGACACTATCATGATTTAGCCTGGGATTATATCAAGTTATTTGATGCCTTTAATATTTCAATGATCCCTAGAGAATTAAATGATAGAGTTGATGCACTTGTTGTTTTAGCTACTCTTCTACTTCCACATTAGGATTTTGAAGACAACATCTATGAAATATAGTTGGTCTATTGACAATGTATTCCAGATAATTGTGAACATTGGTAAGTGTTCAATGATGATAATTAGATCATCAACTTTCTTCAAACAAAGGAAGGTTTTGATGAAATGTACTTCGAAGGAGGTGAATATGATCCAAATGAAGTTCTTTCTGAAGTAGATTCAGAAACTAGTCATGAAGTCATTCGACTTAAAGGGAATAAGAACAACGAAAGACAAGAACTAGGTCTATGGAATAGTACAAGAAACACAACATTGGAACTGATGAAGACCCAAAGCTAGTGAACATTGGTAATTGGTGCATGGAGGAAGATAAAGAAAAGATTATTACTCTTCTTCATGAATATAAAGATATCCTAGCTTATTCTTATGAAGATCATAAGTCTTTCCATCCTAAAGAAGTACAATATAATATTCTATTGAAGTTTGGTGCAACTCCTTTCCACCAAAAGCAGATTCAATATAATCCTAAGATTTTAGGTACTATTCTAGCTGAAATTCAAAAGATGCTTGAAGTAGGTATCATTTTTCCTATCCATAATTCATCATGGGTAGCCAATATTGTTCCTGTCAAAAAGAAGAATGGTAAGATTCGCATATGTGTGGATTTCTACAATCTTAATCAAGCATCCCTTAAGGACAATTATCCATTTCCAGTCATGGACCAAGTGTTGCAAGTTGTTATTGGTTCTAAGATGTTGTCTATGCTTGATGGCTTTTCTAGATATAATAAAATTGAGGTTTATGAAGATGATCAATACAAGACAGCGTTTACTACCCCATGGGGAACTTTTGCATACAAGTGAATGCCTTTTTGTTTTATTTATGTTGGAACAACTTTTCAAAGGGAAATGGATCTAGCTTTTGATGGTTTAATCAATGACAGTATTGTCGTGTACTTAGATGACTTCACTGTTTATTCCAAGAAATGTCAAGATCATTTCTTTCATCTACAATAAGTTTTGGAAAGGTGCAGCCAACATGGTGTGTCTTCGAATACCAAGAAGTCAATTTTTGGTTTGATGGAGGGAAAAATCCTAGGACACATTGTGTCAAAGGATGGTATTAAGATTGATCCTGAGAGGGTATTGGAAATTAAAAGCCTATCTCTACCATCAAGTAAGACAATAGTTCATTCTTTCTTCGTTGTTGAGATAATAAGAAGCAAGATTGCTTTCCATTAGAATCAGGAAGGAAGGAAAGCATTTGCAAAAATCAAGGACGCTATAGCACATGCTCCTCTATTGGTATGTCTTAATTATACTAAAAGTTTCATTATGTATAGTTATGCTTCAAAGAATACCCTTTATGCTATTCTAATGTAGAAAAATAACAAAGGTGTTGAATCACCTATTTAATTTATGAGTCATCCTCTAAAAGCTCATGAATTGAAATACAGTCAAATGGAGAAACATGCTTATGTTGTTGTCAAGGTAGTGAAGCAATTTAGATTCTATATTTTAAATTCCCATATCATTGCTCTAGTTCTAGATGCTACAATAAAGACTATCCTGACTCAACAAAATTTTGGTACAAAAAGAGGAAAATGGATCGCTAAGATTCAAGAGTGTGATATGGAGATACACCCTACCAAGTTAGTTCATGGTAAGGGACTTTGTCAGCTTATGGCTGAAAATGAACCAT
The DNA here is from genome assembly GCA_028749045.1 of Cupressus sempervirens. Lineage (NCBI taxonomy): Eukaryota > Viridiplantae > Streptophyta > Pinopsida > Cupressales > Cupressaceae > Cupressus > Cupressus sempervirens. The sequence continues at coordinate 123,335,437 of CM053791.1, read as the reverse complement.
TACATGTAGAAGATGAGAACTCCTCCTCTCTTCCTACTATACTATTTGTTAGTACAATAGATTATTGGTTTTTCAACATGGCTTATTATTTAAGTTATGTTGAATGTCCTCTACACTTGACACACAAAGAACAAAGGACTCTCAAGTTGAAAGCTTTTAGTTTTTTTCTTTGGGAAAATGGTCTCTTCAAGTGAGCATTGGATGGAACATTTTTAAAGTGTGTTGATAAAAGTCAGAAAATCTGACTTTTGGATTCTTTTCACAATCAAGTATGTGGTGGACATTTCTTAGCACTTATCACTGCTCACAAGATTTTGAGAGCACAATACTATTGGCCCACACTCTTTCAAGATGCATATCAGTGGGTAAAGAAATGTGAGTTATGCTAGCAATTTTTTGGTAAGCAAAAACTTGTTGGCCTTCCATTGAAGCCAGTAGTAATTAATGAGCCATTTCAACAATAGGGAATTGATTTCATTGGTATGATTAATCCACCTTCAAGCAAGGGTCATACTCATATATTAGTAGCAACGGATTACTTCACCAAATGGGTTGAAGCAATTTCGGTGAAAGGCTCGACATCAAAAATTATTTGTGACTTTCTGAAGCAAAACATCATCTCACATTTTGGTGTTCCAAATAAGATTGTTGCAGATAATGCAGCTACTTTCTCTTCCAAGGAGGTTATTGAATTTTGTTTCAATCATGGAGTTACCTTGGCACATGCATCTAATTATTACCCTCAAGGTAATGGTCAAGCAGAATCAAGCAATGAAAATTTGGTGAACATCATGAAGAAGTTGATTGATTCAAATCAGAAAACCTGGCACAAGGCATTGTTTGATGCTTTGTGGGTGGATCAAATCACTCTGAAGCAGGCAATTGGAATGTCACCTTTCCAATTGTTATATGAGATCAATGCTAAGATTCCTATAACTTTAGAGCTTCCCCCACTCTCAAGTTGGTATATGCTATTGAAGATGAAACTTATTTAGATACACTGGATAAGAGAATTATGTTTCTTCAACAGTTGGAGGAACAAAGAAAAGAAGTGGTTGATACACTTGCTGCTCATCAACAACAAGTGAAAGTTATTTTTGATAAGAAGGCCAAGATCGAGAATTTCAAATTGGTGATCTTATCTTACTTTGGGACAAGAGGCGAGAATGAAAAGGAATGCATTGTAAATTTGATCCTCTTTGGCAAGGTCCTTCCACAATTCATCAAAGTGTGAGTGGGGCTCGCATACCATGATGGAGCACTAATGTCACTGCTTTCTAGTGGACAACATCTAAAACATTACTTCCACTAATTATCAGATAAGTACACCTTGTATATAGTTTTGGTTTTTGAGTCGTTAGTTAATTTTTGCTTTCTTTTGTCACTTGACTCTATTGCCCAATGGAGTGGATAAAAGCACTTAGAGAACTAGATTCTATCACTCTTTGTTTCCAAGAACAAACGAGCAACATTCTCCAGACAGAGCCAGTTGTTTTCCTGCATTTTGTCACCACAAAATGTTGGTAATAGCACGAAACTTTTCCAAGCTAGTTTTTTTTTCTCTAGGCTTGAATTTGATATTTAATTGTTTAATGTGAATCAATTGATCCATTTCAATTCAAATATTAAATTTTTTTACTGAAGGCCTTCGTCAAGTCTTTTTTGTTTTGCTTTATGTTGAGCCTTTGCTTGATTTTTGAAGCCTTCACATTTTGTTCTTTGCTTTTGAGTTTACATTTGCTTATTTTTAGTCCTTTGGTTTTTCTCATGTCATGTGTTTTGTTTTTCGCTTTGATTCGATCTAACCTAGAGGTCAATCAGAGTTGTCAGTCAAAAGTTATGTCTGTTTTAGTGCCTCAAAAGTGGACATTTTAGGTGCAACAACATGAATTAAAAATATGATGTTATATTCTCAATTTGACATTCACTTTTTGAAAAATATAACATTATACTCACTTTTCGTAATGTTTTTAAGTTACTTTTACTTTAAATTTATAATTTAAAGTGACTATAGTGCACTTTATGTTATAATTTTAAATTGAGTTACTTTTAAATTTTTCACTTAAAGTAACTATATAACTATATAGTTTCATTTTAAATTTTAAATTTTAAAAATCAAATACTTATTTAAATGTTACTTTAAAATGATGTTTATGTATTTTATTTCATAATATGATAAATAAATATTATTTTTGACTCATTTTGTAACATTTTTATAATTTAAGTGAATTAAATGACTTAAAGGCTTCAAGTAGACATTTTATGTGCAATTACATGTAAAATCCATCAAAAGTGGACTTTTTACATGACATTGCATATAAAGTCTACTTAGGTGGACATTTTTTATGTCATTACATCAAAAGTTCACCATAAGTGAACCTTTTTGATACTATGACATGAAAAGTGAAATTTTCATGCTTATGCATCTAAAAAGTGAGATGCATTTTAAAATATGTATTCTCCTCCAAAACGTCTAATTTTCACTTGGAAGCACATTTTAAAATATGCATTGCACCCAAAAAGGTCTTATTTTCACTTGATGCATATTTTAAAACATGCATTGCACCTAAAAAAGTCTAGTTTGGAAGGAAAGCATGTTTTAAAATATGCTATGCATCTCAAAAAGTCTGATTTTGAGAGGAAAGTATGCATTCGGCCTCCAAGAACCCAATTTTTCCCATAACTTGAGATTTTCTTGGTGGAATTGCATGAAATCTTCTCCATTCAAGACGTTTTTCCTTGGCAATGATTTTCTTTACATCATCAAGAATTGATTTATCATGCTGAAAATTATTTTTGGAGAACAATCCTAGGACACATTTTTGAAGAAAAACTTGAAATTCTTTCATTTTTTCTCATAACTTGAGTTTTACTGAATGGATTTGCATGGGATTTGTTCCATTTGAAACATTTTGCATGGCAATGAGTTTCCTTGCTTCTAAAATGGATTCATTTGCCTCAAAAATCTTTTTGAAACTTTCATGATGGATTGTGTTTTTGAAGAAATTTGTAAAAAAAATCCATTTTTAGTACATATTTTCCCTTCCAACCAAATCGTTTTGGCATCTTTTGGAGATTACATGGCATTGGAGTTCACATTTTGAAGTTTAATAATCAATTTTTTTTGATCTTGCAACATGAAGAAAAATGTTTTTTACCAAAAACGTGTTGCAAGCATAAATCTTCAAAAATGTTGGAATATGGAGAGTTTTTAGGGCACATTTTGGCATCTTCCAACAATTTCTCCTTGTTTGATGTCCTCTCCCATTCAAATTTGCAAAGTTGGAAAAGGTCTTACAATTTTTGAAGAATTTTTCAAACTTTGGAGCATCTTTTTCCTTCATATTTGGCACTTAATCTTCATGTAAGTAGACTTCTTCCTCCTTGCAATTTAATTCATGCTTATCTTGCTAATTTTATGCATGAAATTACTAGATGGTTGCCATTTGTGAAAATGTTTGCCACGGAAAGTGCATTTTTCCTTTAAATATTAAGTTTTCATTCATTTTCATGTTTTTGGTTCTTTCCCAACTTCCAATTTCGAATTTGAGTTTTGAAGTGCATTGCATCTTGGCGTGTTTGAGTTATTTTCCAAAGATATGTTGTTTTTTTGTGTTTTGAGTTTTGTACTTGCTTGCCAATTTTCTCCAGTTGGAGAAATTACAAGTTCTTTCCCAAGAACTTATTTTTGCTTCATTACATGTGAAAGCATCATCATATTCCACATTCCATTTTCATATCATGACACTTCATCTCTCATTCAACAAAATGTGATTACATGTTTTTCATCTCATTTGCCATATGCATATGCATGTAATCCCATTTTCTACTTCCTCTTTCACCATCTCAATTTTTGCTTTCATTCAAACTACATGATTACACAAAATGCCTTATGTGTAATTGCATCTCAAAAGTTCAATTTTGATTAAAGTCACTTTTTGAAAAGACAAAAAGATGTCATGTACATGTTTTTCCATGTACTTTGACCTTACTTTTTTGCCTCTCCATATGCATTCTCACCTCCATGAGCAAATACATGTCTCTAAATCTTTCCATGCTTTGTACCTCATCCTATCATCCACACTTACATGTAAAGCACATCTTCCATCCACATTTTCATGTCATATCACTTCTCATTCCTCATTACATGTAATCCATTTCTGTGTAATGATATCTTGAAAGCCCAAGTCACATTTTGGAAATCAACAATCTCCATTTGCACACATTCTCATGCACCAAGCACTTTACTTAAAAAAAAGTTAAAGTTGTTGATGGAAAGTTGTTCTGAGTGTACATCCGGGCATCATCAAGAAGGTTTTCAAAGTGTGAAAGAATCTAGTTTCTGGTAATCTACAAAGGAGAATCCACAACAACTTGGACAAGAAAATTTTGATCACATCAAGTTTTCAAATGACTGCAGACAATTCATTAAAGTCAGAGGTTATCAAAGATGCAACACCATGGTTATCAAGGTGAATGCAATGGTACAAAGTATAGGAACTTCCAATCCTGTGATCATTTAGGATTGCATTGCCAAGGACAAGGCCCTTCAGAACAATCCCTAGGATTTTTTAAATTCTCTTCTATCTTTCTTCTTCTTCTTCTTCTTCTTTCATGTTTGTAATTAAAGAGGACACATTACATGAAAAAACATAATTACATGTAATGTGAGTTGCAGGTATGTAAAAGGATGTAATGCGAATTGCATGTAACCCTTTATTTTTTTATGTAGTTAGACTAGGTCAAAGTTGGTTGAGTTGCTCCCACTTTTTCCTTCACCTTTTTCTCAACTCCCCTACCTATATAAATGAGTGCTCCCTCATTGTAAAACTATCATTATCTTTATGCAAGAGAGCTCTAGAGAAATTGTGCCAGCAGAACTTTGTTTGTGTAAGCACTATTTTGAAAGAAAGTGAATACAACGGAGCACTTGAGACTTAACTTTGATAAAGTGAGATTGTTATTTGTATGAATTATAAGTTTTTTCTATAATTCATCCAAGTTGTCTTTGATTCATGTTATCCTATATTATTGGTAATTGTATCTTATGAATTGAATAGAAAAGAGTTAGAAAGCAATTAAAGCCAGAGCTTTGACCAAGAGCAATTGTGGAAGTGTATAGCTAGAAGCTTTGTCTGTAGCTTATACTTCTCTCTTAATTTGCAAAATAGTTAAGTTATTTTTACTTTAGGAGTCTTTGTGCCCTAATTGTAAATCTTTTCCATGTAGAAGTATGACCAAACTTAGAGCCAAACTAGTACATTTTCAGCTAGCCTTTGAGTTAGTGAAGATTTATCGGTATCACTAAATTCTTGATAGAAGTGTAGTTAGAGATTCACCCTACCCATTACTCACTCCATGAGTAAGTGGATTCTTTCTTGAAAGTTAAGAAGAAAGGATATTGGTAACACCCATTTTATAAAATCTCTCAACTTCTTGCTTACCTTGAGTTGATCCAAGGAACAATGAGAAGGAGGAGCCTTCCCTTTAAGGTAGGAGAGACTCTATCTCACACGCTATGGTTGGTCATCCTATTTTGTGATTGGATTTTTATCCAAAATTGTCATTTACAAAATATCCACCCAACACCTATAAAAATTGTAATGTAAATCTGTTGTAACATATAAATCTGATCAATCACATGCATGAAAATAAAATACATAACACAATATTTGTTATATTTACATCATTACAATACAATATGATAAATGATCTCTCCCCCTTAGTCTTATAACTTATGCCAATGAATAATGAATAAATAATGCAAAAAATGAATAAAAAATCTATTTAACCTTTATTCACATATGTATTTCTCCCTTTGACATCACATATCATTCCCTCTTTAAAACTCTTGTTCCCCCTTATTTTTCAACACTATATGTTACTACTATTGGGTTTGAATAGGTGAATGTAATCAATATTTTTCAATGAATTCCTTGTGAACTCTGGTAATCATGGATAGTGCATGGTCCCACGTGGTTCTTGTTTCTTCCAAAATATGATTCTGTAACTATAATCTTGCTGCCAAATCAATTAAACTATCAACCACTAAAAGATTGTGATATTCTATGATAAGATTATGGGTTGTTTTCAATTCTCTTTGCATGACCTCCAAATGAGGTATCATCATTGCCTAAATAGAGATCAATTTGGATCTCATATTTTTGTTAGCTACCTAAATCTCGACCAATGTGCCTTGAGAATTCAGTAAATTATTGAAATGATCAATGCTTGATTTTGTTGACTCTGAAATAATGTTGTTGGATCTCTTCATCTCAGTCTAAATTTGATTTATTTGTGCTTGAATATTCTTAGTGAATCTTGGAACATCTAAAAAAATTATGTACAAATGTTGAACCATCTATATTATGTTAATCATAATCTATACTATCTCTTGTAGTTGCACATTCTGCTTGACAATGGTTATGGAAACTTTGTCCAGAACCTTAGTTTCAAATCTTATGGCAGACCAATTTGTTAGCTTCTCATTTGACTCCATATTTATAGAATTCACTTGATCAGCTATAGTTACAAGCTAGTTGATGATTGGTGTATCTTCATCAAAATTTTGAATGTCAAAATCATCAATAAAAATATGCTTTACATCATGTAGTACCTGTGTATACTTGTGCTCTTTTCTTAGTTCTTCTTGCCTTTTCTTCTTTGCCAAAACTTCTTGTAGCAAAATTGTTTGCTCAAAGGTGATATTTGCTAGGTCTAATTGTGGTATCTCAATTATTTCATCTAGACTAACTTTAATATATGGTGAAACATCTTTTATTGTTTTCCACTTTCTGCTAGGTGAAGGAGTGTTGTTGCTCGACACTACCTTGAGAATTGGTGAAGGGGTGTCACCACTTAGTCTTGCTTATGCATATGTGCTTGAGAAAACAATAGTTACACTTGGTTCATCTTCATTTTATTCTTTTCCTTCCTCAATGTGAGGAGCTAAAACAATCGTATTATCTACAATTGTTTCCTTCTCTTCACCATCTACCTTTGTATTTGTGAGCCTTGACTGCTCAACCTCTGGAGTGCCAGGGGTTTCAGCATGTATAGGGGACATGTTTCCTTGTGGACTTTAAACACCTAATCTTTCTCCATTATTGTAATCATCTTTTATGTTTGCAGTGTCTGTCACTCATGTATTTTTTGTTGACCCAAAAATGATCTTCCATAGCAACTCACTTTGTTGTTGTACATCTTCCTCTTTGTTTAGTAAAATGTTCTATATTTTAGAACAAAGCTACTCCTACACTAATCCAAAAATGCATCCTTTTTCTCCTAGGATAAGTCATGCATTACTCTGACTAATGCGTCAATCCTTATCTTTTTCTCTTCCTTTTCTGCCTATTCCCATCTTATGTTCAATCTATCATATAAGTCTTGAGGTATCTTCTTCACTATTTTACTAGGAGCTAGTCTAAAATTTGAGATCATTTCTACCATATCCTCCTCAATTTTATTTCTATCATCATTATCTAGTGTATCATTTTTTGACAAATCTGAAACTAGATAAACTTGGGGAACTCCTTAAGTTTGCACATACCTCATCAATAGACTTAGGTTTCCTCTAAGGTGGTCCTCTGACCAAACTCCTTCTTCTATTTCTGGGGGAATTAGGCTCTATAGCTTCTGCTACCTTCTTCTTTTTAGACTACTTGACACTAGCAGTTGCTCTGGTCCTTGGCTTGTTTGGTGGTGGAGGGGAGATGGATGTCACTGCCAGCTTCTTCTTTGTTTCTTGAGCCTTCTTACTTGGTGTAATGACAACAACTAGTTATTTTTCCCTTATTATCTTCTTCTTCTTCCACTTCCTCATCAATATTATCTTGTTCTTCATCTTCACCAAGACCTTGTGTCAATTGTAATGGTTATTTTCCCTTGCCTAGGGTGCCTAGTTTTGCTTCTAAATCTTGAATCATTTTCTTCCTTTTTTCCCTTAGAAGCTATCTTTATATTTATAGTTATTCTTGCTTTAGCTTCTGCATATCTCCCAAAAGGTTCAACCTCACCATCTATCTCTTCTTTTAGTAGTGCATTAATGTTTGCACTTACTACATCAATATCTATCTCATAATCAAAACTTTGTAACCAAGCCTTCCTTGACATCATTGCCTATACAAAAGTGTTTTCCATATCCACAAGAAATCATATGTCACTATAATATTTCATGACCAACTCTTCAGGTATCCTCATTCTCCTTTTCATTAATTTTCTTAAATTCATCAAAATAAGTATCCTTTACATTCTCAAAAATTTCTCCCAACTAAGTGATATACTCATTAATTTGTTTTGTTACTGGTTTGTCTTGCTCTCATACAACATTACCAATACTAGGAAAATACTTTAGGATATAAAAGAAAATACACATGAGGGATCCAAACTTACACATTGAATTCTCCACTTTTCTTATGGATGACATATTTTTTGCAAGTTGTAACCTCTATAACTCAACAAGATCATACTCATGACCTTTAGTTACAATCTTCCATTCTTGATCCACAACCATACAAGGCACATTGTTTAGTCTACTCGATTGATAGAATTTGTGAGCAATAACCCTCACTATAAATTCAATTATTAGATCAGAGATGTTTGTCATGTACCAAACACATCCATTCCATTTGACTCATGTATTTGACTCAACTTCTTCACAACTCAAGCTTCGCATGGTTTTCTTCCTATCTACCGTTGGATAGCTTGTAACCTTATGAATTATTTTCTTTGTGATCTCTACTAGTTCATTCTATAACTAGTACTTCATATCATGGAATCTACTCAAAACAACTTTAATCCATTAAACCTTGAAATTCTTCAGGAATTCTAGGGCACAAGCTAACCCTTTCATTTAAAAAACTTTGAATTCATCCTTCAAAATTCCTTCATTGTACAACTTCTCATATGTTTCCCTAATTTCATAATCTCCTAATTCTCCAATTTTACACATATAACAACTTTTGACATCATGGATCATAATGACTTTAGGTGGTATCGAGGATAACACATCCATTGAGTCTTCTTTCATAGCAATATCTAGAATAGCACATAACTTCAGTGGAGAACAAGTGTCACTCTTCACCAGTTGGATTTTGCTAACCTCTTAGCTCATTCCAGTGGTTGATGAAGCTTCCATGATCATGATTAGGGTTTGAAGTGCTTTCTTCTCTAGATATTTGACATAGTTCAAATCTTCACTTGTTCAAGCCTCTTTGTCCAAATCGCTCTTGAAATCTTTACTAGTCACTAAAATTGCCGAATTGCTCTGTGCTCTTGAAAATCTAAATGAAAGGTATGTAATAATGTTTTTGAAATTTGTTATATACCTTATTTTGATCAATTAGGGTTCTCCATTAATGTTGTCTCAGTCAATGTTGATTCCTTTCAACTAGGTCTTTGTATTATAGCCAAGTCTCTTCCATTTTACTCAGTCTCTTATCATTTCTCTTCTGAAGTGCTCGATCTATGTTGCAATGCTCGGTCAACATAGACAATTTTTACTAACACTCGACAACCTTTCAAAAATTTGTTCTTATTCATCTTCACATATGCAAATATGGACTTTTGGTACATTTTCATGTAAGGAACTGATGTATTATATATCAATTAGGTATGCAATCCCATACATAGCTCTCTTTCTTAGTTTGAGATGACATGATCACCCTCTCCATTGGATTGGGTGACCTTAGCTCCATTTTCTCCTCTATTTCCATCTTTTGTTTTCCTTTTCCATTTTTGGTTCATTTCATTCCTAATTTGTTCAATGTCCACTTTGCCTTTGCCTTTTTCTTTTGTCTGATTTGCTAAATGTTCTTGAGTCCTACAATTCTTTCTTTGATGTCAAAACTTGTGACATTTGGAACATGCATTGTTAGGTACATAATTCTTCCTCTGATTTATCTAGTAAGTTTTTGTCTATGATCTGCATTTATATGCTCTATGCCTATACTTTTGACAGTTATATTAATATCCTTCAAATTCAAGTGTAGTACTTGTATTCCTCATTCTTTACCTACACTCATGTATTTTATGTCCTTGTTTCTTGAAATAAAAATAGTAACCAATAAACTTAGGTTTATAATTTTGCATACCATGTCTTCTTTGACAAATATTTGCAGTATGACCAAGTTTTCCATAGTGATAACATGTTGGTTTGTCCTTTGACTTTGCATTCCTCATTTCTCCATTTTTGGATGATTCTCCTTTTTTAGTGCATGAATGTGCTCACCCATTAGAATAGCTTGATGACTTCATAATTTCTTCAAAGTACTTCATTGCCTCTTTAGGTTTGTTGAATTTTTCATAGATCTTTCTCATCTTTCAGTTAATTCATTAGTATGTCTTTTTGTTGAGATTTGTAATTTCCACATCCTTGTGATTCAATTCCTGATTTGCAAGCATCAGTTGGTTCATCATGTCTGGTTATGTGTTTGTGAGCTTCTATACATTTGATATCCTTTCTTCAAGTTTGGTAGGCATTACCCTTTTTCCTTTTTCAGCCATAGTCCTCTCTTCTTAACCTTTCTTCTTTTATTCAGTCACTTCATATAGTCTTACTGATTGGATTTCATGTTCTCTTTTTAGTCCTCTTATTTCTTCATTCAAAAGTTTTTTCTTGTCAAGTAAATGAATAGATTCTTTGTCATTTGGATTGATTGGTGGTTCAAATAGTCATTTAGTCTCCACTTCTTCATATGAAAACTATTTTATCTGAACGATAATTTCCTTTCTCCTTTTTGGGGAATCCTTCAAGTCTTTTCTTTCCTTCTCAAGTTTCTATAGTATGAGTTGGATATCAATCACCTGATTGTCAATAACCTTGTCTAGTTTGAAAGGCTCCATCTCCAAGATCTAATCTCCAATCTATTAAGCTTCTTTAAGAGAACCAAAGCTCTGATATCAATTGTTGACTGATGGAGGTATAAATAGGATAAATAACATAATGAAGGGTGGGGGGGGGGGGGGAGGGGGGGCTGGGAGGTTGGTTAATCAAAATCTTAAATACTTAAAATTTTCATCAATTCACTCATACTTATCAATAAAATTGTGCATGTAAAAATTGTAATGTAAATCTATTGTAACATATAAATCTAATAAATCACATGCATGACAATAAAACACATAACACAATATTTGTTACCCAAAAACCCTCCAAGGTGAGGGTAAAAATGGGGTGGGGATAACACCCACAAATCTTCACTACTATAGTAATAAAGTTAGCTAGTTAAAGTTACAATATTTGATCATAAGATATGATCTACCCTGCAAGGAGTCTACCATGTTAAAGGCTTAAGAGGTTGACAGGTCTCACCCTTTTAGAGGATTTAATATTTACAACAAAGTAAGGAATCTATTAGGAGATTTACAAAGATCTGTTAAGACCACTCTATTAAGATATTTACCTTGATTAAAGTCAGTTAAAATTGATTCAGTACCTGACTCTCAGTTTGCTTTGCAAGCTAATTTCGAGTCTTCTCCTTGCTAACTGATCCTCTTTATGATTTGATGTTTCTTGTCTTTCCCTTTCACTCCACTACCATGAATAGGTCATTTTCTTTATTAGATGATAATATAACCCTTCATTGACTTCTAATTTGATCTCGATCCTTCACTTTACTCCTTGTTTGCATGCATACACTTCTTTTTCTCTTACTTTTAATCTACACATCTCTCTCACTCTATGATCTAGGTTAAGATCACCTCTATTCAAAAGGTTTCATAAATTGTTTTCTAGATCATTCCATAATAGCCTCTCCATCTAAATTGTTGGTCACACAATATAGGGATATGTGATCCATATCATTTAAATGTTTTGTAACAACCTCTACAATCTTTAAATGTTACTTCCATGTTGGCTTCTAAAATGCATTACCTCAAATTATGTTTCATTTCTTACTTTTATGTAAACTTTGCATTTCTTGGTCTTTTTTGTTTTCTGATGCTCAACATGTATTGTGCCCAAGACACACTATGTAACTAAACACTTACATACTTGGAACTTTCTTAGTCACTGATGAGCTCAACTTGTATTGAAATACTCAATGACCATACACTTACTTGACTCCTATAGAGCTCGATACATACTTGCTTATGTAAATGACTCAATCTATGTAGAGTAGACTAGTTGCAGTGATGACTATCTAACTCTACCCTGTAAATGAATCAACAATTGACACTAACAAACAACAATGGTTAGAGATACCAACACCTACATCAATAATCATGAGTAGTTGTGGTTTGAGAATGATGTCTTTTCAAATCTTTTGGCACTATAGCTTGTTTTGAATTCATTGCAAAAGTTCTTGGTGATTAGAGTTTTATAGAAGTCTCATAGCTCCTAAGTCTACTATTTGTGTGAGTGTGAAGAAAGGGAAGAACAATATTTGGTTGGATGAATTTGATTAGAAAAAGATAACAGATTTTAAAGTTGGTTTACTAGAGGAAGAGATGAAGAAAGTGAAGGATCTAAGGCTTGACATTTGGGGTGAATTCCTATGGTGTGATGACATAGAATTCATCCTACTAATTTTGAAGAAGGTTCAGGAAGATACTTTGTTATTGGACAAAGTGTACTCCATAATAAGGGATGTGATAAGATATATAATAGGGTTATGTAGAAAAGGAGATGTGCCTACATATACATTTATAAGATATGAAGATGTAGAGGCCCTAACAAAAATTAGAAGTGATATAAGTGCTTTACAATTGACTTGATTGAGGATTCAATTATAAGGTATGTTACTTATGACATGTCTTATAAGGTTCAATTTTGTAACCATGAAGACTCTACTTCAATTTTATTAGTTTACATAATTTTTCAAATGATAAACAAGGATGTAAAGATGGATGCTTGTAAGTTATTGTTAAACAAGTTCTTGTTAATTATGAAAATGTCGAAAGAAGATTATTATAGTTTCAAACATTGTTCATTGTATATGTGCCTAGTATTTTATTTCATGAACTCTTAGCCTAGGAAAGAATGTGTTGTATGTAGAACCAATATTCTAGTTGGTAAGAAAACATATATATACCTTGAAGGAAGAGAAAATAAATCAAATTTCTAAAAGACATATTTTCTTTCTATTTAGGAGAAGCTCAAAGCTAGTCCTTTGTTTACTAGTTTTGTACCATTGACATGCTTTGATGGTTGTTCCTCTCTAGAGAAAAGTGATCTAAATATTTTCATTAGTGACTCACTGTCTAAATCCAAGAGTATAAATTCAATAAAAAGAAGGAATAAATTATTTCACTATTTGAAGAAGAAGAAGAAGAAGAGGCATAGAAGACTGGTATATCATCATCAGGATATGATACTTTTGATCCTAATGTTGTAAGGAAACTCAGGTGCAGAAACAGCTTCCTACACTTATATCTTAAGAGAAGTACGGTGCAAATCCTATTAAAATCTTTTATACTTACAGATTCAATATCATGTAAACAACAATATTTCAGCCAACCAAGCATAAAGAAAATAGATAGAGAAAGAAACACACAACACAAAGATTTTTCGATGGGGAAAAACCTTTCGGTAAAACAACCCCACCCCTCCAGAACCTGCACAATGTATTATCTTCAACACAAGGTTACAATACACTTGCAATGCAAGTTCAACAACGACAACATAAGACTCCAGTAGCAACTCACAGTACCAACAATACACTTTCTCGCATCGCATCTCTTCGCAACCCTAAAAATGCTTATAACATGTGCTTCACTTTAGGGCTACTCCCAAAGGTAACCGTATTAAGGTTTTTACCATTCTCCAAGAAAATAGGAACCCATGATTGGAGTAGAGTGTACAATACTCAAATTTATCAGTTGCCACATGTCTTCACCTATCATTAAATTTTCTTGACATAGCTCTTATGTGTCATAGGAATCTGTCATAGCCATTTTAGCCATGATCTCCTTATACACAATTCAAGATGCCGACACATCAACATTATTTGCAAAAAATACATTTTACAAAACAAATAATAAGAATAGGAATTATCCAAGGTTGAGACACCTTATTCCTAACAGATGTTATCATGAAAATGATGAATAATGGAGAGTTTGATAGAGTAAGGGGTATGTGGACTAAGTACTCCTCAACCAACAAAATATATTTAAATTTTTGATTAATAATATGATTGAGAAAAATGATTATTGTTTCTAGAAAATCTAGTAGGTGACCTACTGATTTGATTATATATGTGAGAAGTATTTGTTACAACTTAGTGCAAATTTCTTGTTGGTGGAGAATATCCTTGGAAATAAGTGTAATTATAATTTTTCTTCCTTTGGTTATCAATTAGACAAGGACTTGCCTAGCCAAAGAAATTTCAATTGTCTACTCATATTGTCTTTGGTGGCCCACTACAATAGACAACTTTAGGGGTCAATGTGAAAAGATTGAGGATGAGCTCAATGAGATTACAAAATCATATATCATTTTCAATGATAAAGATTAAAAATAGAGGAGAAGAGTTGGAGAGCTCCAGGCCAAGTTGTTATTCTAGCAAAGGAAAAGAGAAGACTTGATCAAGACTTTTTTTTCTTGCAAAGGACATGGTTGAAATTAGAATGGAGCATGTTAATGGAATGAAATATGGTGTCAAAATATTTATGTAGGAAATCCCTAGTCTTAATCAAACTGACTCATTTGAAAATTTCATGCGATGTAATAGCTTGTGTTCTTACATGGAGGCATATATTGTAGAGTGAAAGACTAGACTTCTAGTTTAGAAGAATAGGTACAAAAAGAATTTTATAATAAATATTGTTGCTTTACTAGAAATATATTTCATTCTTATGTGGTTTAACCCTTTTCCATTATGAAAACCCTTTTCCAATATGAAAAAAGGGGGAGAAGTTTTGGCTAGAGGAAAAAGACCATTCATCTACTCAAGATGAGTGTCTATCATTATCTTTTTGTTTATGGAGTTTTTCCATCAAGGGGATATTGTTAGACTTGGTTTGTGGTTGGTATTGATTGTCATTGATGTCAAAACATCCATACCAACACTCTAGTAGTATCACTTATTTGGTGATAAGTTTTGAATTTTCTATTATTTTATGGTTTGTAGGTAATTATAATCTCTAGAAGTTTATGGGTATATACATGAATGTAGCTATCTTTCAACTCCTAGTGTTTGGTGTATGTGTTTACATAGTCCCATTAGTACACTTGGTGTTGTTGGTGATTATTGTCGATGCAATATATCTTTCATATATGGAAACTTGTGCATATCATGAATTTACATCTTGTTATTTTGATCATAGTGTATGTGATCCATAACATCATTGGTTATATTGAAGTACTTTGGATTTCCATATTTTGGACTTGGTTGTGCCATTACAATGACATTTTTGGTTGTGGTAAATAATGTAATATCTTATGCATGACCCATATTTGTATCATAATGACACTGCAACACATTTCCTAGTTTTTAGTCTACTTCCTAGAATTAAATGTAAAGGTTTATCTTAATGCATCATTTTTTTCACAAGTTTTTATTACAAAGTCAACCTATATATGCTTGGGCATTGATATAAATAAATGAGAACCTCTTTTGTACCCATGATATGGAGTATGGTGTGAACATTAGGGTGTCATGATAATTGTTACTGTTGCAAGTGAGACAAATAATGTATTAAATACAAATCATGTGTATGCTAAGCAAGTGAAAACTTATATAGATAGGTTGAATTTAGGAGGTGTAGACAACAACAGACTTTAATGACATAGAATCAACAACTATACCCTGTGTCGATTCTTCTTTCATTCTATCAATAGTGAGCCTTTTGTATTTTTGGGGTGTGGCCATCCTAAAAGTTTTCCTACCAACAAAACCCCTTCTCATATTGTAGTGATCATTTTAGGTAGTTAGCCTTGTTGTAAAAAATCACCTTAACTAATGCTTTAGTTTTCACGAGAATTAGCTTCTCTACAATTTTTCCCAATTTTTGTTTTTCACGTAAATCGTGTTGTCGATTATGTTGGTGTTTTTGTGTTTTTATGCTTATATTTACATTGGTGAATTACTATGTTTGTTGTTTGTTAAGTACTGATCAATAGATTAAGAGTTTTATTAAGTATGTATGAATAACTAATTCTCTCTACTCTCTAATATACAACCTTTTCAACATATTGAATCCATCAATGGGCTTGACGAGGGTACATCTACTCAATTTTCCAACTCCTAGGAGGACATGAGAGACATTGAGGAGGAATATCTTTCAAATTTAGTGTGGAGGTGATCACCAAGGCTTCTAGGTTATCAAGCAAATGGATAACTACAACCTTAATAAACTTTAAAGACGAG
Source organism: Cupressus sempervirens (assembly GCA_028749045.1). Taxonomy (NCBI): domain Eukaryota; kingdom Viridiplantae; phylum Streptophyta; class Pinopsida; order Cupressales; family Cupressaceae; genus Cupressus; species Cupressus sempervirens. Next base: position 123,319,130 of record CM053791.1, on the reverse strand, counting down.
GTGGAGCTCTAGTGAGGATACAAGGAGGATATGAAAGGGAATAATTGCCACCAACTTGGAGCTAGGTTTCTCTCATGATCATGAAGTACTTCATTTTTTGAAGGGCATTTCAAGTTTACTACCATTATCATATTGGTTATCTCAACCATTTTAGAAATCATGATGTTATTTCCTTCTCATTTTTTCTAGTTCAATTCTCTTGAAATCTTAGTGTTGAAAACTAAGGAGAATTCTTGAACCCACAATAAGAAGCCCATCCCTCTACACCAAGGGTTATGTATTTGTCTTTATACTATTCATATGACACTTTCCCCCCTAAAACCATTTTAGTTTATGAGGCCCCCCCTTCATACTTCTCCTCACCCACTAATGTTATCAATGCTCCAAGCCTAACAAGAGAAAATATATTCGCTACCTAGTGTTAGGATTAACAAGACAAAAATAACAATTACTTGCAAATATAATCAATATCAAAAAAGTAACAAAACACATAGGAGAGAACACAAGACACAAAGATTTAATGTGGTTCACCCAATCCTTGGGCTACATCCACCAACAATGAGTCCAGTATTATTATTATCCATTGATTTCAACCTAATTACAATCTGCAATCCCTTACAACTCAATCCTACTATAGGAAGCTACTAAATCATCATACATTATGAAATCCCTAACCCTAAGCCATTTTATAGAAGCTTTTTGTTGCTTACAAAATTAGGGCTACAGTAAGCTGACCAATAGAAAAAATACAACTCTTGACACCTTTTACAATAGTAAATTTATTTTTGGCTTTGGGGGCGTTACTCCTTGACCTTGCCTTATATATTTTGGGACCACTGACCCTAGGACCTCGCAAGGGGCACTACCTCTTGACCCTGCCTAAGACACTATCCCAAGATCTCGCAAGGGGTGTTGCCCCCAATCCCCTATAGTAAAATTTAAGGGGAAACCATGTCAAATGAAGTGGGGAAAAGTTAACCTCCAATTTTGATTAGGCTCCGTATAACAACACCTAAGAACCCTTAAAATTACCACTCAACTAGGGACCCTTAAAACACTAAATCTTAATGTTCTTAACCCTAAACCTAATGGGCTGAAAATAAAATTCAAAGTTAAATGATTGCTACCAAAAGAAAAAGGACAAGCCGCTCCCCCACTACGAAATCCAAATCATCTCTGCATGATGTAATTAGTGAGGAATACAATGATGTTGAAAATGATCATAGTAATCCTTTTAGGTCTAACATTTTGGCTGCCTAGTCTACAATGAAGGGTTAAAAATTGCTTGTTGACTATGATTCTAAGGAGGAGAAGGCTAACCAAAGGAGCGAGAAGATTAAGATGAGAAAGGAAAGATGGTCGAGGGATAAGGCCTTAAAGCTGACACTCTTGGTAGTTCTAATAAATCACGACTAAGTTCCACTCATATATTTGACTACATAAATGATTAGTTGATTGACCTAACTAGGGATATGATATAACGCTTGCTAGGAAACCCAAAAGAAATTATATATATATATCAGAAGTAATAACATACACATAAACACATACCATAAAATAGATTACAATTCTTAAGGGTCCCATGATGTTGAATCACATTTGAGTTTAATTAATACTAAAACTAATATATAACACATCCACAATAAAGAATAAATACAAGTCTGAATCCATTTAAATAATATAAAATTATCCCGAATGCCACTTGGCAATAATCAAAATGCACAATCATCCACTGTACAGGTCACAGTGCATGAAAGGCTTAAAGAATATACATCATAAAATAGATTACATCATCTCTTAAGATCCATGAAATAAAATACAATACAATAGGTATAACCATCCATCATAGTACACACGAACAAAATGGAAGGAAAAACATAACAAGAAACTCCAACCACAACATCAAACTGTCTAATCTCAATGGAAAAAGTAAAAAGCACTACCACCTGACCTCATGGTAACTCGAAAGGGCTTGACTCCAACTGTGCCGAGGAGATAGTCTCAAGTCCCAAACATGACAACAATCCCAAAAGTCAAAATCAACATCTAGGTCAAGGAAAACCTAAAAGCAATCTAACTCAAGGTACCAAGACACAAGTGACATCTAAACCCAGAGGCAACAATGACATGTAGGAAATCTACTATATAAGTGGGAAAGTGTCATCACATGAGCCAACTCTAAGGTTACTCGGGCAACTTGACTTGACTTTGGCCCCCTAGTGACTCTATGTAGAACTAGTATCCTTTTGTACTGATAAGGAATACTAATGAAGCAAGGTTGCAACCAAGCACCCTCTCTACTCCCATCCTAGCTCATACTAGCACTAGAGGTATGGGCAAGGAAAAACAATGACTTATTAATTCATTTTACTCTCATTTAGTTAAATGTTATCACTTATTAAAATAACCTACAATGGGTTACCCATGCAACCTCTTTAGGGCCTCGACCTCCATTGCAAGCCACTTCCTGACATCACATACAGATAATCTACCCTAAGTTTAATAAAAGAAAAAGGTCTCATACGATCATAAATCACACATCAATTCTTAAAAAAGCAACTGGAAAATACTGAAATATCATTGATTGAAAATCATAGAAACATGACTGATCCAAAATCAAGTACACGTATATAAAACCATGACATCACCTAAAAACCATAACTCATAATCACCTCAGCCCTACAAAAGAAATTGGGAAGTAATCCAAAGATAACTGATCAAAGACTCAAAGGTTATATCAGAAAAGTCACACCATTCACCTTAGTTCCACACAAGAACACTAGAAAAAAATGACAATCAATAGATCAACTCATCATAGAAACATGCGACACATCACCAAGGTTGGTTATAAAAAGATCGTATAGAAAAAATCATCATGAAATCACAAAAGAAACCCCCAAGCCTCTGGTAAACATCTTGATACTCGTCAACCCCTAAGTCAACCCCAAGCCCAACACACAAGAAAACATACAACTGACAATGTCATTTCATAGTTTTGTTTGGTTTTGAAAACACATAATTTTAGTTAACAATAAGGTTCAACTTTGCATTTCATAGTAAGTTTTCGACTTGATAAAATTTACAATTTTCCCCTCACAACTTAACCCCTTTTCACTTTTAAATTTGAATGCACAACTACCACTAACTCACAAAATCAACATCTCTTATAGGATTATAAAACTAATTAAATAATTAAATAATAATTATTAAATTATAAAATAATAATTAACAAGTTATTAATAAAATAATAAAAGTTTACTAATAACTACAATCATTATTTAATAATAAAACAAATTTATTTAAAATTACCAATTAAAATCCAATAACAAATTAATTAATTAATAATAATATTTATTAAATTAACAATCTAAAAATTTAATTTTAATATTTATTAAAACATAATTAAATTAAATTAAATTAAATTACAAAATTTAATACATTTATAAAAAAATTTATAAACCAAAAAACTTTGAAACAAAATTATTAAACATGTTTAAAGGCTTGTCAGCCTCCACCTTACTACCACAGTAGTTTGTTGCAAATGCAACATAGTAACTATTACGTCAGCAACAATACCTGCTGTTGCAGCAACAATAATACCACCACCGACGTGGAGGTAAAGAAGAAATAGGGAGGGGAAAAATAAGAGAAGGGGAGGTGGGGTGTGGTGGCCTGCCTCCCACTCACGATTCCATTTTTTTAAAAACAAACCAAAATCACACATGGCCCCCTCTTAAGATTTCAATTTCACGATAAAATATTATATGTGATAAAAGTTATCACAGTAAAATATTTGCTGTGGTAATTTTTATTATCATATTTAATTTTTTTCTATAAAATTATGAATTAGATCTCATAGGCAAAAAATGAATAATTAAATTTTACATCTTTAATAATTGATTCTTTTCCCAAACCTTATCTAATTAAAAGCATTCTATACAATTGACATAATGAGGGTTTCTAAATTCTCAATACTCATATACAGATAATCTCAGAACGAAGATCAATTAAAATATACAAGAAGGGTTTCAATTTAATTAATTTGTTCACAAACGTGATCAAGAACAAAAAAAAAGTAAATTTCAACACAAGGGTTTCAACCAAATCTAAAAATTTCGAAGACAGATTTATCCAAACACGAAGAAGACATGAAATTGGAGAATGGAAAACTACTGCACAAATAACCCACAAGATTCTATTGAATTTGATACTAATGCGACAATGCGTGGAGCACACAAGTATTTCCCTTTCCTTCTGAAACCCTTCTCGAAAAATTGCTCCTTCAAAACCCAGTCATCAAAAAATGAACTCTAAAATGCCAATAAAGAGTTTTCCCCCAAATTTGGGGCATTGATTATGCAATCACGCAAAAAACCCTTTACCTTTATTATTTAGTTATATTTTAATATTCATGCACAACCTTTTTGCTATTTAATTAAAACATCTTATTAAATAATTTTCTTTCTCTCTTTAATTAATTCTTGAGACATTTTTGATAAAAAATATTTACTAAGTAATAATAATATTTAACTACAGAGTTTCCATGGAGGAAACTCTGTAGTTAAGCGCGCTCAAGTTGGAGTAGTACTGGGATGTGTGACCTCCTAGGAAGTCTCAGTGCTTCACCTTTGTGAGTGTCACCTAGATCCAATGAGTGCTAAGTGTTACATTTATTCTCACGAGAGATGGATTCATGTTGAATCACTACTCATGAAACATGGGTCAATAAGTTTGACTCAAAATCACACAGTTAAATCCTGATAGCAATATCACAATATTTAGCATTTATTTAAAAATGAACTCCTAAATATATTATTATTAAATTAAATAAATATTATTACGCCCAAAATTAGACTTAAACTAAATCTTTAAATTTAAATCTTTTATTTATTTAATTTCTCAATTAATTAAATATCAAAATTTCCTTATAAAATTTCTATTAAATTAAATAATTAATTATTCTTTTAATTTGATTTAATTATAACATAAAATCATCACAGACCCACAAGATTGAATATGAAAACCGATAATAAAGTACAAAAAAGCTAGATCAAATTCAAGGGTTATAATCATAAATTTACATCACTTGATGAATTCAGAACAACTTAGGTACTTGTCCTACTTTCTAGGACAATTGGCTTAAGTTTAGGATTTAGACAATTATCTCCCCTCTTTTACCATTGAGATATTGCGATAGGGTATGCTCATCCTGACAATTCAAGGAAGTCGATACCCGACACTTACAATTTGCATAAAATCCACGCATGTACATATACATATATTCTAAAATAAATAGACAATGACAGGAATTGGTGCATCGTGTAGATCCTGACTGGTAGGTGACTAGGACTCCCTCCCTCAACCATATTAGAAACATCATACATAAAATAAAACATACATGTACACCATACACATGCAAGTATGGGGTAAGTAACCATAGAAAACACATAAATAATTCATCTAACTATCATCATGAAATCACTAGAATTACTATATACAATAATCATCGAAGAATACTCATGCATACATGAAATAACTAGTACCAAAGTAATCTCATCATATAACCGAGTAAGAAACAATATCCAACAATTTGGAAAACAAATACCACTAATCATCAAACATAATCATAAAGTTGGCCTAAAAGAGTTCGGAAATAGTAACTAAAAAGCAAGCTAGAAGTAGGCATTACATATAATGCCTAAAGAAGGGAATATGTATTGTAGTTATAAAATTCAATCTAAACTAATTACTATACAAATGCCTTGGAGATGATTAATCTAAATAATATGGTATGAGGCCTAAAAACCACAATGCTCAAGATGGAAAGGAAGATGATGAGTATCTCCAGGGTTAACTTATAGACTACGCACAATTTTGCAACCTCTTTGTGCTTGATGTAATGAAAGGTTCTTGACGAGGATGAAGAATATGAAGGCAATTATAATGACTTATCTAAGTTACTTACAAATGATTGAAGTCACGAGCTTTACTGGCTAGTTTGTGATATTAAATCTTGTTGCCGTACTTGACCTTTGGTTGGTCATGGTACTTACCACATTTTGCCCTTGTAGAGATCTTAGAAAAACTTTGAAGCATTATTTTAATCTAGGTATTGGTTTGAAGAGGAACTTTGACATTGTTGATAGACATCTTCAATATGTAATTTGTGTTACTCTTAAGCTTTACATGAACTCTATGAATTTTTTTATTTTTATTTTTAAAGATCAACTCCCTTGTTTCACTACTAATTAATATAAATATATATTATAAAAATAATTTTATGACAATCCATGTGATATTTCCTAATTTTTCATATTGGTCGAAATGGAATTTCTTAAGTGAACCTATAACCTTTATACCATTTCTCATATATATAAAAAAAAAATACTAAAATTTACCAGCAATATATCAAATTATCAGCAGGTCCAATTGCTAACTTAAGGTTGGACAAAGGAGTTTGCATTTTGAACAGCTCGGGAGAGAGACATCCTCATTTTCATCCAGACACCAGTACATATGCCAAGAAGGAAAATATGGAAGTGTGGCTCTATCTCACACATGCAGCTCATTAGTGCGACTGATTTAATACGAGGGAAAGCGAAATCATGATAAATCGGGCTCGTGATCGCCATTTCCGAGCAGCAGTGCTGCAAAAATTATATCCTCCTCAACCTGTTTCCGATGACGAAAATCGGCTTCCACACGGAGATAACCAGGTGTGAATTGTTTCTCAATCGGCGTCTCTTTAATTCATTTAGTCTCCAAATAGAAGTAATTTCATTTATATTTTTCGTTTACTAAGGCGGACAATTAAATCGGTATTCACAATCACATCAAACAATTAAATTGGCATTTTAATTGATCAGGTTGTATTTTTAACTGATCAGGTTGTGTTTTTAATTGATCAGGTTGTAGTAAATGTTTGTGACGTGGACTTTAGGGTCTCAAATACTTGTGATGTCGAATATAGCGTTTCAAATACTTATGGAAAAATGGTTTTCAAATTCGTGTGAAACGTAAAATTATTATTAATTCATTACTCAATTGCAAAAACAAAGGCAAAGAACTCAAATTAGTGTGCAAACTGAACGAGTTGAAGAAATTCAAATTTGCGTTGAAGCTGATAAAGGTGAAGCGGAATATAGTTTAGGCTTTCAAATACATTTTTTAGGGGTTCAAATACTTATGGAATACAAAACTAATACAGTTAGTTTATTAGATAATTTAAGAACAGAAGGCATCGTTCTGTGGCTGTAACGATGCTAAGTTCTGTCTGCACATGACAAAACTAAGACATCAATGAATAGGTGCACCAAAACCAGTTTCTAAAGCAAAAGGAAATTGGCAGAGACATAAGGGAAGACAACCTAAATATGTCACCAACAAAGCTTGATGAGAAGAATAAGGAGTGTGCAATTTTGCAAATTGAAGTTTAGAAACTCAAAATGGAAATTAAACAATTAAAAGGTGGAAATGACAAAGTGGATTCTACATTATTGAAGAACTATGAAACAAAAAAAAAATGGCGGAAGACGGATTTGGGAGACCAGAAACAACTGAAAGTCAAGAAGGATTTAGTAGAGACAAAAAAGTCCTGTTAAATCAGAGACCTATTCATTCCGGGTATTCATCTTTTGATGGAGTTTATTTTTCTTGCAATAAAGTAGGGCATGGGGCTAGTGAATGTAGAAGTTAGAAAAATGTTAATGTCTTTAGTGGAAGATGCTATCATTGCTATAAGTTTGGACGTAAGGCTTTTTAGTGCAGAAGTAGAATGGATGTGAATAGAGCTGTTAAGAACTTCAATGGATATTGCTATGGTTGCAATAGATATGGACATAAAATGGTTGATTGTAGAAGAGATAACATTTTTAGAAAGAATGGATCTGCAAAAATGAAAAATGACGGTTTGGTTTGTTGCAACTCCAATATGACAAAACATATTGCTATTATTTGCAAGAATATGGATTAAAAGAATGGTTGTCTGATGGTTGCAGAAGACTTGAAAGGAAAGATCAAGACATATTTCATGCAGAAAATAGATGATGCTCTTGAATGAAGTTCAACTTCATTTCTGGTATTGTTCCCTCTTTTGACAAATGACTGGGGGAGGTTTTGTGTGAATTTGTTTGCCCCCTCTAGGTTAGATGTTGAGTATCTCCTCGGTATGTGAATAATACTTGAAGATTTTTTTGGAGGTAAAATTTTTTAAAATTTGTTTGAAAAGGTATTTGTATGGTTTGGTAAGAAGTGAATTTGTTTTTGGCTGTTGTCAGTGATATTATTTATTTAGCCATTTACGATCATTTGTGCAATTGCGATTTGGAGATTTCAAGAGTGAAAGATTAGAGCAAAAGAGTGCAAAAGAGATAGTGAGTTATAGATGCTAGAAATGGTAAGTGTAAATAATAAACCTAGACTTGTCCATAATAAGAATTCATTTGTTCCATCTTGAAAGGATTCAACAGGTTCTTTTTCTGAGATTGATGAAAAACCATATTCACAAAATATCATCAAAAATAATATTTGTGATTCTTTCTCCATGCAACTTCCTTGAATAACTTGAGTTGACTCAACATCTGCTTCAAGGGAGTCAATACTCTAGAAATAGTTTGCAATTTTAGAAAATTAGTCAAAAACTTTGTAGCACCTGTTCACACAAGTGTTTTCCCTTCTTGTAATCTCTCGTCAAGCTAAGAACCAACATGTGCTTATAAATATATTTTGCTATATCTCTTGCTTCTTCTACATTGATCTTAAGCAAACAATTTTGTTTATGTCCTCCAAAGAATGTCGAAGCAATGAGTTGTACAAGGAGTCCAAAAAAGAGTTGGGGAAGCAATCTTCCATCTACCATATATGCCATTGCATTTGTTAGTAACCACGTAGACACCATTTTGTATGCTCACCTCTAAAACAACTCTAATATCAAGTTTAACTGTTTTGCATTCTTTATTTTGTTTGAGGCATCAATTATCTTTAAATGTTTTTAGCTCATCAATGGAAGCCACTAAAAAAACTGAGGGTGTGGTTACTTCCATCTATCCAACCATTTAAAAGATTGTGCATCCAAACTTTCACCATTGATTCTTTGTTGAACATTTCTAATTAAATATTGTAGTAACTTGTCACTGAAATCTCTTGGGGAGGTTGTATTGTACCCTTTTTCCTGCAAATGTCAATGTTGTCACTAAATTCTCCCCATATAGAGTCTTTTCCATATTGAAGGGAAGGTTGTTATAGTACCAAAAATTTGTGCATGCTTTTTTGCATTTTTGTGCACCTTGTTTTAACTTAGAGCTGTTGAAGATTGTAGCTGCGATAGAGATATTTGTCTCTAATTTTGCTGTATGTTAGAATTTAGATAATACCATAGTTACACTTATTACGAAGTAATTGGTAAATACTTGCTTGTTATTAATAGAGATCGAGAGGTCAATTTATACAAAAGAATGAGACGATGTTTCCTTAGGAAACGATCGTAAATAATATAAACATTCTATTCTAGAGAAAGCAAAAAATGACAGCAAACTAAAGCTTAAGATATTTACAAGATAACCATTAACTAATAATAGACGACTTATCTATTATTGTAATACCCTCCCTTAATGGTTAGTTTATCGAACACACCAAGCTGTCCTCTGAATTTGACAAACTTATCAGGACCAAGAGGCTTGGTGAGAATGTTTGTAGTCTGATCTGTGGTAGGAACATACTGCAGATCTATAGTCCCATCTTCAACCCACTGTCGTATGTAATGACAATGAACATCCATATGCTTGGTTCGTTCATGGAAAACTAGATTCCGTGCTAACTTAATAATGCCTTCGTTATCAACAAACAGATTAGTCAGTCCTGCTGGTGACATCTGCATATCCCCAAGCATTCGACGAAGCCAAACAGCTTCACATCTTGCCATAACAGTCCCTCTATATTCAGCTTCTGAAGAAGAGAGAGAAACTGTCTACTACTTCTTGCTGGTCCATGTGACTGCACCGGATCCCAAACTGAACACATATCTAGATGTTGACTTTTTATCATCAATAGAGCTTGCCCAATCTGAATCTGTGAACCCACTTAGTTTAGGATTAGAACTCCGAGAGTACAAAAGTCCATAATCTGAAGTGCCTTTTACATAACGAAGCACACGCTTTGTTGCCATCCAATGATCAGCCTTAAGAGCTGTCATAAAGTGTGAAATATAGTTGACTGCGAAGCTGATATTAGGCCTAGTAGCAGAGAGGTAGATGAGGCTGCCTACTAGTTGCCTGTAGGTAGTATCATCAACGGAAGGAGAATCAGACTTTGCTGATAACTTGAGACCTTTCTCCATAGGTGTAGATGTAGGTTTGCAATCCTGCAGTCAGAATTTGTCTAACTGGCATATTTGGACTGAGAGATGAATATACCAGAAGACTGTTGCCAAACTTCAACACCTAGGCAATAATGCATGAGCCCAAGGTCAGTCATATCAAAAGACTAGGATAAGTTTTGTTTGATTCCCTGAATCAAAGATGCCGAACTGCCAATGATAATTAGATCATCCACATAGATAACCAAAAGGATGATGTCACTGTCAGTAGTCTTGATGTACAAATTTGAGTCTGAAGAACTCCTCTTGAAGCCTTGATCACTGAGGTACTTATCAATCTTGATGTACCATGCCTGAGGGGCCTGCTTCAAGCCATAGAGAGCTTTTACCAATATAAGAACCTGATGGTCTTTACCAGCAACCTTGAAACCGGGAGGCTACGTCATGTAGACCTCTTCATGGAGATACCATTTAGGAAAGCACTCTTGACGTCCATCTGATGGACCTTCCAGCCAAACTGTGCTGCCATGGCTAGGACTAATCTGATGGTGCTCATCTTTGCAGTAGGAGCAAAGGTCTCCTCATAATCAATGCCCTAATGTTGAGAAAAGCCCTTCGCCACTAAATGAGCCTTGTACTTATCCAAAGTACCATTTGATTTGTATTTGATTTTGTAGACCCATTTGTAGCCAATGGGTTTCTTCCCTGGGGGAAGATCAGAAAGGACCCAAGTGTTGTTCTTCAGCAGGCTCTGGTGTTTAGATGTCATGGCTTGTTCCCACTCTGGAATTCCTTTAGCCTCGGAATATGTTTGAGGTTCAAACACATTGTGAATGTTGGCCATAAGAGCAAAGCTAATAGAATCTATAGTTTGGCTCTTTTTTCAAGCAGTTCTCCCATCAATGAGCTCATCATCACGAAGATCAGCAAGTGTCTTAGCCCACCACTTACGTCGGATAGGAGAATGACCAACAGTAGTACTAGGAGATGCTTGATTAGTAGGATCCTCATCAGAAGAAGTTGGATCAAACTAAGGTAAAGCATCTACAAAGCGAGGTGATCCTGCAGGAGAAGCCGGAGGAGTCTGTACAGGTATCACTTGAATAACTGGAGTTGCAGAGCTACTGGAGCCCTCCCATCAAGTGGACCTAATGGAAGCCGAACTCCCAAATCATGAGCCTGCATAGGCTGGTCTGCTGGATCAGGAACAGGAGAAACAAGCATGAATGGTCTTCGCTACTCATCAAAGACTACATCATGGCTATATATGAGACGAGATGTCTCAACATCAATCAGGCGGGAGGCTTTGTGAAGACTGCTATATCTAGCAAGCATTAGTTTCTAACTCTTGGCATCCAACTTGGTGCGTGAAGCATTAGGGATCCAAACAAAAGCAAGAGAGCCAAAAACCTTCAGGTGACTGATTCTGGGCTTGTGACCTGACCAGGCCTCTTCCAGAGTTTTACCTTTGACTGCCATTGTGGGTGACCGATTCAATAGATAAACTGTAGTGTTAACTGCTTCTGCCCAAAATTGCTTCGAAACATGTTTGTGTTCGAGCATGGAGCGAGCCATCTCGGTGATTGTCCGGTTTTGACGTTCAAATACACTGTTTTGTTGTGGCGTGTGTGGTGTGGTGAACTGGCGTTGGATGCCATGTGCATCCAAGAAGCTAGAGAAAGCATTAGAACAAAATTCCCCCGCCCGCCCCCTCCATTGTCTGATCTAAGAGTAATAATAGATTTCCTAGACTCTTTTTCAACTAAGGGTTTAAACTTCTGAAATACAGTAAATGCATCTGATTTTTTTTAAGGAAATACACCCACAATTTTTCTACTGAAATCATCTACAAACAATAGAAAATACTTGGACAGAAGAACAGAAGGAGTGGCCATAGGGCCGCAGATATTGGCATGAACAAGCTGAAGTACTTGAGAAGCTTGCCAAGAATCGCCACTGGTGAAAGGTGTGCAATGTTGCTTCCCAGCCTGACATGTGTCACAAACTCCAAGGTGTTGGGTCTGAATCTTTGGCAAACCAAGAACAAGCTCATCCCAAGCAAGTTGGGAGAGATAATGCACATTTAAGTGCCCATATCGCTGATGCCAAAGTGTGCTGACAGAAGATCGCCGAGCAGCCATAGCTAAGTTCTAAGAATCACCAGAATTAGTAAGTCTGAAAAGACCATGATCCTCAAGACCTATTGCAATAGTAGACCGATCAGTGATGGTGCACTGATGTGAATTGAAGGTGACTGCCAAGTGTGGAGAATGTCATAGCAATTGACTGACTGAGAGTAGATTTAGTTCCATCCCTGGAACGTAGTACACATCAAGGACTATGAGATTCCTCCCCACAGAGTGTTTTTCAGAAAGAAGGCTCTGCTCTTGTCGGGAGTCTCATGAAGACGTTTGAGGTGTGTCCAGATTTCAGCAACTGTCTTGCCGGATGGAATCTGAGAAAGCTGATCATCAGCTATAGATAATTTGAGAAGCATCATTGCTTCTCGATTATTTGAATCCCATGTATCTTGATTAGGACCTGGAGAAGTTGGACGCTTCGTAACACCTAGAACAAGTTGATCGGTGTTCCGATATTCAAAGATTGCGATGATGCGCTGCTTCCAGGTTCCATAATTGCGACCATTGAATTTGGAGTTATGCTTGAGCAGAATATTCGTCAGAGATGCCATGACACATTTTCAATGAAAAAACATGAAAATTTGTGAAGGCACGGTCTTTGAGGCAAAAATATAGAAGACCTAGAAGAATCAGAGAGTGACCTAGAAGAGAGCTCGAGAAACACAAAAGGTATGTGCTGTCATTTTCTAGATCCATTGGCTCACAAATTGAGGCACGAAAATCGAGGCACGCAGGAAAAACAGATGACAACCCAGCTGAGCTCTCAAAAAACCCAAGAATTTGCAATTAAAATTTTTTCCGACCTCAAAAATTAGGGTTTTGAACAAAATATTAGTCTGCGGCCATGGAGGTCAAAAACAACAAAAAGTGGTGTTTTGTAGGTCAAAAAATGCCTGTTTTTCTTTAGAATTGAGGCTTTTTTTGCATGGATGACAAAGAGATTGAAGATTGATGCCCGAAAGTCACAAGATTAGGAAAAGATGACACATTTTTTTGTTCTGAAGAAAAAGTGTAGACGCAGGCCATGATTTGTAGAGTTCGGCCCCCAAAAAATAACGTGTTGCAGAGAAATCGTCCACGATTTCCACGCGTTTTTAAGAAAATCGCACGGGTTTGCAAAAAAAACTCACGTCCTATTAGGATTTGAAAAAATGAGCTTTAGATTTGCAATTTACAGATTGAGCCACTGTAGGGTCTGTTAAAAAAAACTCCAAGAATCTGCCCGCGATTCTTAGAAGAAAAAACCTAGCCGAAACTGCGATTTTTCACAGATGAATTTCTCAACAAAAACAAAAACCCTAGACGCGCTGTTTGAGGAAAACCTCAGAAATTAGTTTGAAAATTTTTAGCAAATAATTTCAAATGAAATTATAAAATTTTCAAAGAAATTCAAGTATTGGCTTTGATACCATATTACGAGGTATTTGGTAAATACTTGCTTGTTATTAATAGAGATTGAGAGATCAATTTATACAAAAGAATGAGACGATGTTTCCTTAGGAAACGATCGTAAAGAATAGAAACATTCTATTCTAGAGAAAACAAAAAACAAAAGCAAACTAAAGCTTAAGATATTTACAAGATAACCATTAACTAATAATAGAGGACTTATCTATTATTGTAATAACACTATCCTGGGGGGCAGGCAGACGTCGAGACAAGTTTTCGAGTAGGGGGGACATTGGGGCCTCGCTTTTTGGGATGACAGTAGGGGACAAGAGGGTGGGTGTATATACCAGTGTTCCGGGACTTTGCGAGTCTGAGGCAGAGGTGGCCTTCCCGAGGCAAATGGCCTTTGGACTCAGACTCGGCCTAGTCTTGGTAGAGTCCATGTGGACTACAAGTACGAACTACATAGTCAAAATGACAAGGGTCAAGGCCTAAAATGTCGTGAAGAAGGCTAATCATCCCTCGGGAAGTCAACAAGCTCATCATCATCAGAACTATCAGACTCTCCAAGTTTAAGAGCCATGAAAGGAATACTAATCAACCTTGGATCTGTAGTATCCTCATCGTCATCAATCTGTGATGGCTTCTCTGGCTCTACATCCCATCGTGTTGCGAGGCTCTCCTTGTACACACATGTCCTACGATCATTCATACGCAAGACACTATGTACAACCACTAGTTTTTCTTCTCTCTAAGACAAGAGTGGATAAAGCTATATGTACACCAATTCCTCTTAGAAGTTGAAAAACTAGATACCTGACATAACAACCAAATGATTAGTGTGAGAATAGTTGAAAAGTAAAACTTTTAAGTTCCCTTAAAGTTAAAAAATAAAAACTTGAAACATTTTTTGAATACATATAATTACTAAATAGGTTTTGAAGTTGAGGAACTAGATACTTGAGACAACAAGCTAATAGCTAGTGTGGTTGTTATTGATTTCGATCCATGGCAAGCCCTGCACAAATCGTTTCCTCCTGTGTCATAGTTTTAGGTTCACCTTTGCCGCAACCCTATAATCCGTAAGAGTAGCAAATTTGGTCCATTCAAGGCAAACCTTCCCAATAGTCTCAGAGTCATACATCCTATCAATGCACTTGAAGAACCCTTCCTTCACCTAGAAAATAAAAAATTCAGAATATTGGCAAATAGAAGATGCTTGTTATGAAAAGGTTCAAGTATCAAGATGCATAACAATATAAGACATCAAGATGATTAAAATAAGTAACATCATATGAATCATCTCTTCATCCTGAATCAATGTGACTTTACCAGGCCTAGGCATGTACCACTTTGGATTTAGTGCATAAGCAACGATATGTAGGCGAGTGTTTGGGCTGTCCCATCTGCGCTGAATGATGGGCCAAATGTGCTTATTGAAGATTGCTAAATTGGGATCCCTCTCTCACACAACTGCCCTCATCTAGCCAAGCAAAGAATCAATGCACTCATACACCTCTTAAAGGCTAGGCCTATCCCCATCCCCATACTTGATGGCCTAGAAAACTAGAGTGATGATAGAGACTATTGATTTTGCATCACTCCAAAATGCATCACTCTTCACTATTTCCTTCACCCTCCTCCCTTGCTTTGTCTTGGACCCATCCCACCTATTCCACTCATTCGTCATAACCATGAGTTGTAGCGGCTCCTATAACTCAATCATTCTCTCCAAAAGAATGATGTAGGATGCATATCTGGTCTCAACTGGTTTTAGGAACTCCTTCCTCGCAAACCTCCTAAAGAGTGCATGTAAAGTGTGGTGGTTGCAGATATACATTTGCACATTGTTGGTTAATAGTTTGTCTTCCTTGGATTTTGGTTTATACCTTGACTCTTAATGTGCCCAATGTAGTGAAAGACAAAGTAGCTAGCAACAGATTGGATCAATGTAGGTGTTCTGTCAAGGACCCTTGAATTGAAAGGTACAACTCCCTTGTGTGCAAAGATTTGCAATGAATATTTTTTTAGTAGATCAACAATATCTAGGGTATGCTCTTAACCAGAGAGCAGAAGAGGTATGACCAGATTGCCCAACACTTCAAGCAATCCAAGCGGATTTTAGATGATGACTCACAACCTCCAGAGCTATGAATGCATATGAGCCACTTTCAAGCTCTTTCAACACCTAAACGCAACCTATTTAATCTACTGAATGCAAAATGCAGTAATGCATGACTACCTAATAATGCATACTATACAAGGAGAGGATGTTTGACTAACTAAGCAATACTCGGATTGCCCAAGTCACTGAGATTTCACAACAACCATTTGTTTCTTACTCACTAGCTTACATCAACCAAATCCAAAATTTCTCACACAACAATGAAAATGCACATACACTAACTTGTATAGGGCAAAGGAAATGAGATAATACTGCAAATGAGGGGAATAAAGCTAATAACCATTGAAAAGAAGGAAACAAAACCCTGTTCATTTGCAATCTCACAATTTTCATTAACAACACATTTCATTTCAAGCACCATACAAGGACTAACACTAGACTAACATGAACGACAAAATTAAAATATGGACGTAGAGTCTCACATAGTTACAGGGGTTTGCCCAAATCCAAATTTTGTCTATCTTATTTACTTCTCAAAAAGTTACTTTTGTAGGCCCTTTAGAATTAGCCAATTATATTTCATGATCACCACACTGAGCACTTGAATCGTTAAGGAATTATCAGTCATCAGTTACAATTCAATACATTAGAGAAAGTTAAAAAGGTTAGAAACCTTGAAAACCCTAACAGTTTGACATCATTACATGGTTTTGGTAACATTCCCAACTTTGGATTTGATAGCCTGATATTCCTTATTAACCTTTGGCATCCTTCATGGCTTTTGCAGTACACTGTTGTTCTGGAATGTGCTCGAAACGCTTCATTTTCTCTTACTAGTTCAACAAAACCCTTCGTGCCACCTTTTCCATTTCATATTTCTGGCCGTTTCTCTGAGTTTAAATCTTTGTTGTTAATGTACCATCTTCAGTTACCAAATCGACGATCAAGATTGGTCCTTGTGCTTTGACTGGGCCTTTAACTTTATCCTTCCTTCGCTGAGAAAATGGACAGCCACGATTAATCTAGGTCAACGATTGCGATTGAATCTTCGCGCTTTGATTGGAAACTACATGTTAATAAGCTGGGTCCGCACCCCCACGTGGCATTACTCTATTTGCTCTGGGTCCACGTATTTATCTTTTCAATTGTTTCGCAACCACTGTTGATTTCCTCAAAATCTATGACCATGATCATGCGAGCTCTATGCCTTTATAATCTGAATCTACGGTTGCCGTTTACAAGTCAATTTTGATCCTTTTAATTTTTGGCCTGAAATGGATTTGAGTGTGGACGAGTGTGTCATTATTCGAGAGACTTTATCCAAAACTTTTTGTCCTTCAACATTTAGGCCTGAAACACAACTAGGGCCATTCAATCCTTGTTGATCAAATGGTGTGTAACACTTCTTAAGGATGCCGATGCCGTAATGGATGTTACATCAAGTACACCACATGTCCTCTTTTTGGGGAATATGTGAATACAAGTCGAATGTTGCCGAAATCGGCTTGAAATTCATTTGGAGTCGTTGATCTTCTAATCTTCTGATGAGTTGATGGGCGGCCACAATTTGTTCAAGGTTAAATCCTGGCCTTAGAAAATCCTCGTGTGTAAACCATCATTTAAAACCCTCCAAATCTGAGTGGGACAGATGTCACAATGTCGCTATGTTGCTTTGGCTAAAGGACTTGCAACTTTTCATAACGACATAGTGAGAGTTGTTGATCTAAGTTGATCGAATGGTGGTCGGCTTGATGCCTTGTCTATGCTTAACCGTCAAGCGTAACTTCGTGACTTCCTCTTTGACTGCGCGGCAAGCATTAACATTAACTTCTCCAAAACTTTTTGTCCTTCAACATTTAGGCCCGAAACACAACTAGGGCCATTCAATCTTATAACTTTGTTGGACGATTAGGATGAATTGATGATCTGGGCCCGCAACTTACTAGGTGCAAGGAGATCTACGACTCCTACTACGCCGTGAAGATTAAAGAGTTTGTATCTGGCCAAAGTGGTAAAGTGAGGGCTGTTGGATTCAATCGCTTATTAACCACTTCACTTGGCTCGCTGTGGGTCCGCTGTCATGTGGATCTTTATGATTGGAGATTTGACTCTTCAATGCTTAGTCACACAAATCGTTACTTATATGATATTTGGCTTTTCTTCCTCCCAACGTGGCTGATCACGATTTGATCTAGACTTTTTCTCTAATCACATAAACGACCCGAAATGCATTGTCAACTTCTGTCTTTGCTTTCCATGATCTCTTTGTTCGACTAGTTGCTTCTTCATCGATCTGGCTCTGGATCTTCACGGAATCTTTTCCTCTGATTTACACAGAATTGGTTCTTCACTTCAAGCAGGTTCTAAGCATGGATAGATGTATTGAGAGAGCTCATTTAGCTTTGTTCTCATCTTAGGAAAAGTTTGACACTTGCCCACCCATCCTAGAATCACCTAGCTGACTAATAGTGCTTGACTTGCTCCATTTCCCGCATGGGTAGGCTCATAGGGGTAGATGAGAAGAAAAACCATCCTAATGGAAGTCTAGAGTTGACTTGATATATTTTGCATTGGATTACCATTCACTTAGGAGCTCAAAAGTGGGATGACCTAAAGTACACCGACACACATCTCTAGCATTGTTGACCACTCCCTTAATCTAGTCAGTCTTCCCCATACCCTTGATTGCATTGTTCATGGCATGTGCACAACATAGAGTCCACCAAATATGTCTATATGTTGCCTCAATAAACCTCCCTGCTGCTCTAAACACAGGTGTTGCATCAGTCACCAAATGGACCAAATTTAATGGCCCAATCTCCTCTATAGTTGTTCGAAGGATGTCAAACTAAAAAGCAACATCCTTTTGACACCCTGTACAATCAACTTCCCTGAGAAAGAATGGGCCATTTGAGCATGTAATTATGATATTGATGAGTAGATGGTTCTCAATGTTCACTCACCCATCCATCATATTGCTGCATCCTGAGTCCTTTCAAATTGCCCTTGTGGTCTCCATCATTTGATTGATCTTGGCATACTCATTATCCAAGATTGTGTTCCTCAATTTGTGCTCACTTGGTGGCACAAATGGCAGTCCTCCCCCCTTTGCATCCCGTTGCATCATCTCTTTATAGTAAGGAGACAGAGCTATATGAACTGCTACACTATTGGAGAAAAATAATCTAACAATGGAATTCCTCTATCTCCCTTTTCATGCGTGCATTAAATAATCTGCTATGGGGTTACTTTCAGTTGTCACCTTCCATTTCCCCTTGCTCAGTTTTTCTTCAGCCATGACACTAAAAGTGAAAGAAGGTCCTCAGGCTGCCCATGTAAATGATGATACTCTCGGCTGTGATCTAGGAGAAAAAACACGTGGCTGCCCCTGTAATTGCTGCTCATGTGACTGCTGAATACACTGCATCTGTTGCCTATTCATTTCAATCACCAAGTTATCTGGAATGCCCCAAAGCTTGCTGAATTCAATTCTATAATGCAAATTTTTATTGGGCTTCAAAAACTCACATGCCCCCACACCTTTTCCTGTTGAAAAGAGGAAGTGTGCATTTACTCTAGTGATGCTACCAAACCATTCTGTAAAACATATTTTGCATTTCCACTTGTGCCACCACCTACTTGTGTTGGAGCATCTTTCCTCGTTGCAAACCGTCTAAGAGGTGATTTTGGATCATATTTACCCCTAGCCCACATTATCAAAAGTGTGGAGGGGTAATTAGTAGATGGTGGACCAAGTGGCCAATTATCTGTGGATTGAGATTTAGTTTGCTCATCCCCCTCATATCTCGTCATCATTCCCAGGTTCATATTCTTGGCTACTATGAGAATGAGTTTCCAATGTCATCTCATCATTATTGCTACTTGTTTCATGACTGCAGAAGCTCATTTTAACACTGCATTTTACCAAATGAAAAAAACAATTACATGGTCTCAGTCTATGCCCTTCTTTAAAATAACAAAAATTTAAGTCAAAATTTAAGCAACAAGATTTTATAATTGAAACAAGAAGAATCTACTCTAATGTAGATTTGAAATTCATAACACAACAAAAAGAAATATCAAGAAATATTAAACTAAAAATAATGAAAAATCAGTGAGAAAGACACCTTTTGCTTGAAAGATCGCTTCAACAAGGTGTAAAATCTTCCTCTTCTTCTTGCTTCTTGTCACTCCTATTAGCCTTGCAACCACTCTTTTCACAAAAACACCTATTTCTCAACTCTTCACTCTTCGTGTTGTTGTTGCAAACAATAAGAAACCCAAAATGAATGCAAATGAAGCCACATAGTGAATGCAAGCAATATAACACAAGCAATGGGCTCCACATGGCTTAGGGTTAAAAAACGATCAATACAATGAATGTGAATTTTTTTTCTTGTAGAGACATGGGATGTTCAGCCGTCCCCTAGAGCGGCTGAGGGACATGTCCTTGTCTCCCTTTCGTCTCAAGAGACACCTGAATGTCTCCTCGCCTTCTTTGGGACAACAACCATTTGGTGGCGCCGCTGGAGATGTTGGAACAACGTTCCCTCGTCTCTTGTGTGTTCCCATCTTTGAGATGTGTTTTTTCTGGGAGAGGTGGGGGTAGGGGGAATGTGTCCCCATGTTACATAGGATAATAGCTATGTATTTTGTTTACAACTGGAGAAGATATTTATGATAGTACTTGAGATGATATTATACGAAGAGACGTGTCATGCACAGAGTTGTGCATTTGGAAATATGAAAAGACTTATTTTTGGAAATTGAAGAGACCTTTGGTTGTGATGTGAAGAGTCTCTCAATTCTATATATGTATGAAAACTTTGTGTGCATACAACAATTCTATCGAGTTGAAAATGTTGAAGATTGTAGCTGTGATACAGATCTTTATCTTTGATTTTTGCTATATGTTGAAATTGAGATAATGTTTTTGTATTTTGTCTACAGCTGCAAAAGATATTTATGATAATATTATATGAAGAGACATGTGTCATGCGAAGAGTTATGCATTTGGAAATATGAAAAGACGAGTTTTTGGAAATTGACGAGACCTTCGATTGTGATGTGAAATCAATTTTATAGATATGTATGATTACTTTGTGTGTATACAACAATTGTATCAAGTTGAAATCATTGTTCTTGAACATTTTTATATAAATAAAAGAGATTTTCTTTTGCATGTGGTTGGGTTTTTTCCCTTGAAGCTGAAGGGTTTTCCCAAGATAAATGTCTTGTGTCTTTTGTATACATTTTGTTCTTCTTTGTTGCCATGTATCGTTATTTCTGGGCAAAACACATTAACATGGTATTAGAGCAGGTTGGATAAATGCTATAAAGGAGTCGTGTATCTGTTTAGATTGCTTGAGAAGCATATAGGCAATTCGTAAGTATTGAGTTCTGTGATTGCTGCGAGACAAATGTTGAGGATATTAGCCTCATAGGACATAAAAGCAAATATAAATGCATTGTTCTTTCTGTGTAGAACTGACTGTAATACTTTATACATACATACATACATACATACATATAAATCATAATCTTGTATTACTGAATTAACTATGTCTGTTTCTGAACATCATATAATATCGTACATCTTTCATATGAGATGATTTTGTTTCATTTATAATACCTTATGTAAATTGCACCTTTCCTCTTAATTGGGCATCTAATATAATTGGTAACTCTTCATGATCGGACATTATGAACATGCCGATCTTTAACACTGTTGTTAATCACTGAGTGGTTATGAACTGGCGTGTTGTGTATAATATTAAATGTGTAGAGGCATGACTACATAGGGTCATGCCCCTACGAAGTCATGTCTCATACACATATAAAATATATTTCATTTAGGATTGCAGAGATATATCAATAACCGTGGCATATACATCTCAGTCTGAATATAGAATAACTACAATACATTAAATAAATAAGTCAGATCTGTATCCCTGTACAAGGAAGATCTGCTGACATAAAAAATAATACATAGAAGAAATACATGTTAGTGTCTCCACCAACTAAGATCCAAACTTTACATGGTATCAGAGCCTAATTGGTAGAGAGACTTCCAAACTAAATTATTAAAATAAAAGTGACATCATGACAAATTATGTTAGAGTAGAAGATAGGCTTGAAGGAGCAGCAAATTTCTTCTCATGGAAAATTCAAATTATAACAATTCTCAAAGAATTAGAACTAGAATCATTCATTGAATCAGATATCTCAATGCCTGGAGATAAGGCAGAAAAGGCCACTCGGAAAAGGCGAAATAATAAAGCTTGGAAAATCATTGTTGATTCAGTAAAAGATCATATTCTTCCATCCATCTCAAATCTCAAAAAGGCATTTGAGGTATTTAAAACAATTAAGTATACATTAGAGATCAACAACTCAAGTAGATTGATTACATTAAAAAATCAACTGATGAATACAAAAATGAATAAAGGAGAGTCAGTTTCATCTTACTTCGGAAGAATTTTAGAAATAAAGAATCATTTATCCTCTATTGACAATAAAGTAGAAGATCAAGAACTATCTATAATAGCACTTAGAGGA
The DNA here is from genome assembly GCA_028749045.1 of Cupressus sempervirens. Lineage (NCBI taxonomy): Eukaryota > Viridiplantae > Streptophyta > Pinopsida > Cupressales > Cupressaceae > Cupressus > Cupressus sempervirens. The sequence goes on along the minus strand of CM053791.1, from coordinate 123,296,605 downwards.
TTACCTATATCTTGGGGAGCATTTATCCAAGTTGTCAACAAACCCTCAATACCAACTTTTGACTAACTAAAAAATGATTGCACATCAGAAGAATCAAGACTGATTTCTAGAGGAATCATTTCAAATCAAGAGGGAGAAAATCAAGCCCTCTTCTCAGTCTCTAATAACAGAGGGAAGAAGAGGAAATTCAAAGGGAAGAAAAATGATAAAAGGAAAAGTAAAAATAATTTCAAAAGAAATGATTTTTCCAAAGTTCAATGTTATAAGTGTGAGAAATTTGGACACATTCAGAATTTGCCCTGAAAGGGAAAAAATCTTGCCTTCTTTGGCTGAAACAAAAAATGATGAAAATCTATTATTCTACTCAGCCCTATCAAATGAGACAAAATCAAACGAAAAATGTGTGGATAATAGACACTGGTGCTTCTTGTCCCATAACATGTTTTAAAGATAAGTTTGAAACTTTTGGAAATTATCTCATAGAAGGAGTCACTATTGGAGATAACTCCACCTGTCCAATAAAAGGAATTGGGACTTGTTCTATATAACTAAGAACTAGGGTTACACTAAAATTGAAAGATGTTCTTTTTGTGCCAAGCATAAAAAAGAATCTAGTATCAATCTCTGGACTTGTTGATGAAGGCTTTCAAGTCACCTTCAATGAAGACAAAGTATTTTACTAGCCTAAAAATACTAATCTCAAGAATGCAATCACCATAGGGACTAGAGATGGAACTCTATATAAATTATGTAACATTCAAAAGCAAGCCCTAAGCTTCAAAGTGACAAATCCTAATGAAACATGGCATAGAAGGCTCAAACATATTGGATTCAGTTATTCCAAATGTAGAAAAAATCACCATTGGAACACGCTTAAATTTAAATCATATAGGCACTTGTAAAGGATGTGCTTTAGGAAAGGATATAAAAAAACCTTTTTCTCCTAGTGAACACAAGTCTAAATTAGTTCTGGAACTAATTCACTCTGATTTATGTGGACCTATGCCAACACTGTCTCCAGGAGGATTCTCTTACTATATGGTATTTATTGATGATTTCTCTGAGAAAACCTAGATCTATTTCCTAAAGGTCAAAGAATAAAATGAGGTTTTATCAAAATTTAAAGAGTTCAAAGAGATTGTGGAAAATCAAACGTCAAAAAGAATAAAGACTCTTAGGTTAGACAATGGAGGAGAATATACCTTTGAAAATTTCAAAGATTTTTGCACCTTTGTTGGGATTAAGAGGTAGTACACTATATAATCCACAATAGAATGGGGTAGCATAAAGGAAAAATAGAACCATTGTTGAGGCAGCAAAAGATATGCTTCATGATCAGAATTTGCACTTTTCATTTTGGGCGGAGGCCACTAATACTGTTGTATATACCCAAAACAGATGCCCACACTCTATTCTAGAAAACATAACTCTTGGAGAAGTTTTTTACAGGAATTAAACCTGACTAAGTCATCTTAGAATATTTGGTTGCTATGTTTACATTCACATACCTAAAGAAAAGAGAACCAAGTTAGAACCATCTGGGAAGAAAGGAATATTTGTTGGGTATAGTGAAAACTCTAAAGGGTATAGAGTATATGTACCTGGACAGAGATCAGATGAAGTCAACAGAGATGTCATATTTGAGGAAAACAATGCCTTAAACTATCAACAAGTACAGAAGATGAGCCCATCACAGACTTGGATAAAAATCAACAAACTGAAAATTAGAGGGAGAATATATTAGAGGAAAATGTCCCTTTACCAGATTCAGAAAACAGAGACATCTCTAATATCAAGAAAAGGCCATTATGGGAAAGAAAAATGATTGAAGAAAACAATGTTGAGCCAGATGAAATTTCTAGGGAAAGCAAGAAAACCATAAACAAATCTTGTTATACTGCACTAGTAACTGAGATTACTAAATCTAAACCATCAACTATTGAAGAAGCCCTAACCTATTAAGCTTGGAAAGATGCCATAGTCGAAGAATATCAATCCATATTACAAAATGATGTTTGGGATATTGTACCTAGGTCAAAAGACAAATTAGTTGTTTCTTCAAAGTGGTTATACAAAATCAAATATGCTTCAAATGACAGTATTGAAAAACATAAAGCAAGAATTGTTGCTCGAGGTTTTTCACAGAAAGCAGGTATTGACTATGAGGAACCTTTTGCTCCAGTTGCTCGATATACTTCCGTAAGAACAATTATTGCATTTGCAGTATTCAAAGGATGGAAGATACATCAAATGGATGTCAAGACCGCATTCCTAAATGGTGTCATTAATGAAGAAATATATATTGAACAACTTAAAGGCTTTGTAATGAAAAATAAGAATTTGTATGTATGTAAACTCAAGAAAGCCCTCTATGGCTTCAAACAAGCACCTCAAGCTTGGTATGAAAGAATAGACAGCTACCTCTCCAAACTAGGATACTCTAAGAACGAAGCTGATCCTAACATATACTTCAAAATATCAAATGACATGTTAATACTTGTTTTATATGTTGACGATCTTTTGATAACAGGTGAAGACCACTTAATTGAAAGATGCAAGCAATATCTTATAGCTGAATTTGAAGTGAAGGATCTAGGCCTATTACACTATTTCTTGGGTCTAGAAGTATGTTAAAAGAAAGATCATATTTTTCTAAATCAAGGAAAGTACACTCATTACATCTTGGCTAGATTTGGAATAATGGACAGCAAACCCCTAGCAACTCTGATGGAAACAAATCTATAGATGCTAAAAGAAGAAACTATAAATTCAAAATCTGTTGACCCCACTCTCTATAGACAAATCATTGGATCATTTATGTATCTAGTAAATACCAGGCTTGATATTTGCTATGCCACCAATGTTTTAAGCCACTTCATGTGTGAACCAAAGAAGATTCATTTGATGGCTACTAAACATATCTTGAGATATCTACATGGTACCATCAGTTTTGGTTTGAAATACAAAAATGTTGAGATTAGACTTGAAGGATACCTTGCTTCTGATTGGGCTGGCTGTTCTATAAACCGCAAGAGTACTACAAGATGTTGCTTCAGTCTTGAATCCGCTATGATATCTTGGTTCAGTAGAAAACAACCCACAGTTGCTTTGAGTTCCATCGAAGCTTAATATATGGCAGCCTCCATGGGAGCTTGTGAAGCAGTATGGCTGAGGAAGCTATTATTTGGACCTTTTGGAAAGCAACTAAGTCGTACAGTCATTCATTGTGATAACCAGAGCTGCATCAAACTTTTTGCAAATCCTATCTTCCACAATCAATCAAAGCACATTGAGACTCCTTACTATTATATAAGAGATATGGTTGAAATAAATGTTATTAAGCTGATTTACATCAGGACTAATGAGCAAAATGCTGACATTTTTACCAAGCCTCTTGCAAGGTTGAAAATAGAGCACTTTAGAGGTAAACTTGGTATGACAAATTTGTAAATACTTTTTGTAAAAGTTATGTGTATATTCATGAATCATTTAAAATTGTTGTTTGCAAACTTGTGTTATGAAAGGTGATGATCTTTCATGTGTAAGATCACTATTGTAAGGTGACGGCCTTATCAATAGTTGATCTATCTCCTAACATTAAAATGTTGGAGCAAAGTGTTATCTTGGTTCTCCGGGCCAGAGTTTGCCGGACACATTGATAACTTTCATGGTTCTTTGGGCCAGATTTTGCCGGACACCATGGAAATCAATTATGGTTATTCGGGGCGGATTTTGCTAGACACCATAACTTTCAAATCACGTTTAAAGTGATATTTGTTTTTGCATTATATCTGCTTGAATGTCTTTCTCTCTAAAAAGGGAGTGTTGAGGATATTAGCCTCATAGAACATTAAAATCAAATACAAATGCATTGTTCTTTTTGTGTAGAACTAACTGTAATACTTCTTATATATATAAATCATAATCTTATATTACTGAATTAACTATGTCAGTTTCTGTCATATAATATCATCCATCTTTCATATGAGATGATTTTGTTTCATTTATAATACCATATGTAAATCACACCTTTCCTCTTGATCGGGCATCTAATATAATTGGCAACTCTTCATGATCGGGCATTATGAACATGCCAATCTTTAACACTGTTGTTAATCATTGAGTGGTTATGAACTGGTGTGTTGTGTATAATATTAAAAATGTGTAGAGGCATGACTACGTAGTGTCATGCCCTTACGAAGTCATGTCTCATACACATAAATATATTTCATTTAGGACTGTAGAGATATATCAATAACCGTGGCATATACATCTCAGTCTGAATATAGAATAACTACAATACATTAAATAAATAAGTCAGATCTGTATCCCTGTACAAGGAAGATCTGCAGACATAAAAGAAGAATACATAGAAGAAATACAAGTTTGGTTGTCTCCACCAACTAAGATCCAAACTTTACAACAAATCCTTGCCATTGTTCTCTATCTATATTCAGTTGCTACTGTGTGAGCACAGTTCTCATATTGTCATATTTCTCATCATGTGTGCATTGCTCATATATATTGTCGTATCTCTGTTTGGTGTTCAGTTATATTTTATCAATTCATTCTCTATCTCTGCATATTCACCATCGTCTTGGTGCATATTCTATTCTGACATCTCTTATTTCTCTTACCGTCGTGTCTTTGCAAGTTGTTTGTGCGTTCCAGACTTGCTGTAAGAAACTGTTGGCTCAGCTGATGATATGGCTTTCTATCTTATATGAAATCTTACGTGTCTATGGCACTCTCCAACTTGTCAATATCTCTCCTAGTGGGGTTGGATTAATATATCATATTTATGACACCTTACATGTTGATTCAGTTTTATATTTGTGACAGTGATTATAAGTTTTATATTTGTGACATTTTTATCATAATGGCAGATCAAGCTCCAGGTGAATAAAGAGTAAAATGTATGATTTCATCTTAATGATGGAATAATTATTCTGTATTCTTTTTGGGTGGTGCAAGCATGCTCTCGTGAAAGGACCCAACTCTCAGTTCTAAAACAAAAAGGGTCTTTCAAGGTCCTGATCAAAGATATTCAGGGTATTTTGTGTTTTTGCTGTCTCTCTGTGCATGAGCAGCATTCTATTATATATGTTTAGTGTCTATCATATATGGCTTCTTCTCTTTGTATCTTACTGGAAGAGATATTTTGTTAAGAACTCTAATCCAGTGTGATTATTGAGTTCTGGAGATTTGTTTGATGACAGAGATTGTTTTAAGGCAAGCTCCAGCAAACACCATCTCTGTATTTTTTGGCAGCATCGAGAACTGTCATCATTTCTGTGACATGTTTGATCTTCCTATATGGTTCGAGAAGAAACTATTCTCATAAGTGAATAAGGTCCAAGTAAGTATTAGTAATCTAGATTTGACAGGTGTAAATATCAAGATCAGTATTTGGGTCTACCTTTAATAATGAGTTTTGGTTATTGAATTTGATTGATTTACGTTCCTTAGTAAGTTTTACAACTTGAGATGTTAATGAATTTCAGACATGTAGAACTCCTTATTGATAGATTGGATTCTTTTCTTTTTTGCAGATTTAAGTTTGAAGGATATACAATTTATGTATTTTGTGTCGGGACAGAAGATTCAATGTATGTTTTATTTAAGTGAGGGGTATCTATTGAGTATGTTTTATTGGTTTCTTATTTATAATTATTATATGTTCTGTCTTGATATTTGTTGTGGTTTCACAACACACGCCCCATTTCTCCCCCCTAGTAAATTTTTGTCTCCCAGACCCCTAGTCTGGGGCTTAGGTCATTTTTGGAACTCCTTTTGGAGTCTAGGTCTACCCTTTGTCTCCAACTGAGAAGCCCCCTGGTGTCGGAACTTGTTGGAATACAAACACCACTGAGGGGGGGTGGGGGGCGGGGGGGGAGGTTGTTGGAGGTGAATCAGTGGTTTAAAACACTTTTAAAAACTTGAAACAATTACAAGTTATAAAAATTTAACACATGAGCAAGATAGTTAATGAATAACAAAGTGACACAATATTTTAACATGGAAAACCCCATAGGGTAAAAAACCACTTTGAATCTGAAACTTTATTGGCCTCCTGGGCAAATCTTTCAGAGCTACAACTCTGGAAAGCACCAACTTCATGAATACAAGAAACGCCAACTTCAAAAATGAACAAGTGAGATATAAAATTAGAGGATCATCTCTATTACAACACAAATCATGAATCACTAGTTTCAACTTCTTGTTGAGAACACAATGCATGATATACTTCTATTCTCCTCAAAACATCCAATATCCAAATATATTTTCTTTTTCCATTAATAGATCTGATCAAATATTGATATGAATGAATGAAGCAGTAATATATAACCCTCCTTTTGCTTCTGATAAACTTCTTCAATAAAAATCAAATCACAAATATGAAAATAGAAACATAAAGTATTACCCTCTTCTTTGCTGTTAAAAATCTACCTGCAAATTGTTCGATCTATAAGGAATTCCATACCAATTCTGCAACTTCTATCAAAACCACCTATTGGATGTTTTAGAGGAATGTATCCTCTACTTATGAACCAAGAAAGTCGAAATTTTGGAGGTAGTTACATACCCCAAACTTCCATTAGACCAAAACTGCTCAAAATTGCCAAAACTGTCATAACAATTTGGTACCTGTTTCTGATAAACAGACTTTTCTCTTTCCACACGTGTTATGCAAAAACTAATAAAGACCCATTTTAGCTAACTTTGAGACCTTTCCAAAAATGTATGATAGTTGGGGTCTATTTGATAAAAAAGTTCGTCGACTTTCTAATAGACCAAAATTGTTTTTTTATATCCGTTTTCAAAAACAATGTGAACATTAAGTGTTAATTGTATAACACTTAAGTATTTATCTTGAATATGTTTTGAACAATATTGAAGGACATTAAATAAGATAATTACATGATGTTAGCCATACCATATGTTCATTATGTTCGCCATATCATATGCTCATTATTGACATCAATGACAACAATCAAAGACCAAATATCAAGGGTTCAACAGGAACTGGGAAAATTTGGAGAAGAGTGTTTTTTATGTAAAGAGTGCACATGCGCACCTATCCTAGGTGCGTAAATGTGCTAGATGCACAAGTGTGCACTCTTCATCCTTCGGAGATGCATACATGCGCACCTCCAAAGGGTGCGCACTTCGAGCTTGGGCCTATATAAGCTTGGGACCCCCTCCTTTCTCATTGTTCTTAGTGCTCCCAGTTTGACCGCACCTCTGCGCTTCCAGAGGTGCGCTCCACCCTGCATACCAACACAAACACAAGTTAGATAACACCAAAGGTGTGCATGTGCACACGTGTCCAAGGTGCGCATGTGCGCACCTTTGTTCAGACACAACACAAAAACCCTAAAACCAACACCTAAAAACTTAAGGCATAAAGACTAGAAAAGCGCACCTTTTCTTTTGTAACCTAAGCTAAGACTACACAAAATGCTTAAGGAAAGGTGCACATGTGCGCACATCCCCAAGGTGTGCACATGCGCACCTTTCATAAACAAACTTAATGCAAAACATAAGGATGTGCACATGCACACCTTAGTGGGGTGCGCATGTGTGCACCCTTTAAACAAAGTGCTAAAGAACTCTAAGTCTCCCCTTTGCACTGCCACACGTAGATGCACAGTAGCACACGTGTGCATGTGCACACCCCATAAAGGTGTGCAACTATGCATAAATTGACCAACTAGGGGTCATTAAGCGCACCTAGCGCACCTTCACAGGTGCACAAGGTGCGCTATTTTGCATTCTAGGGCTATCAGGGGGGATTGAATTGGTTTTCCCTTGTTTTGGTGATTTGGGTTAGGTTTCTTGACAATTAGGGTTGGTTTTGGGTGATATTTCTAGCTCTTCGGACTAATGTCTATTCCTCTGTGTAGATATAATGGTGTCATCCTCAATGGCAGAAAAGATTGCTCTTAAGCCTATTGTCTTCAAATACCAAGGAATGTCGAAGAAATCTCGCTTCCAAGATGGACATACAGAAATCAGAAACACCGAACTCGGATATATTGACTGGAATGCATTTTTCACCATATGCAACTGGCCTAAAGAAAGATCTGTGATGGTATCAGCTATAGTCAGGTCGAGGTTGGTAAATGTAGCATCTCATCCAACTTCTGTACAATCCTCTGAGTTGATAATGACCTTGGCAAAACATTATGTGCTTGAAGAAAAGGTTGTCAAGTTTGTCACAGGGGAGATAGTTCTGGACCTCAGAGCGAGGAATATTGAGAAGGTGTTTCATCTCCCAAGGGTCGATCAATATGTAAAGATGACCTATGACTGGGCAGAAAGATAGTATAGGGAGAACGAAAAAAAAGCCAAAGAAATAATTCAATCTTCCTTCCTAATAGACAAAACACCGGTGGGCCGTAGAGTTGGAAAGGTAGACATGACTCGAGGTTATATGAAGGATGACATTGGATATGCCATAGTTCTTTTGAGTAGAGCCATGGGACTCCCTGCAGTGGGACATGTTAACATTTGGATGGTGCACTTCATAGAGACCATCAGGACGACAAAAATGCCAATGGACTGGGCTACTATCCTTAGTGATAATCTACATGAGCAATTGGTAGACGTAAAAGCCGATCCATGATTTTACATGACATCATAGTGGTGTACTTATTGGCAGCTAGGACAATTGACTACCTAGGACTTTATAGGAGAGGTAGCATGCAAAATGCAAATGCATGGCCCTATGTGGTATACCCTCAGCTGGTAAAGAAGAAGCTCTCAGATCAGAGCAAAGAATACAGGATAGTGACTGACAGTTTTATATTCGCAATCATCCGATTCATAGAGGGTGATTATGTTAAACGAATGTCAGTGGAGGCAGTAGCTAGAATCATAGAGATTGACGCCTACTACATCCAGTTCAAAACATTCACATACCTAGGGGTAGTAGGCACATAGGTGAACCCAATGAAGCTCTCGAGATATCCTTTTGATAGGCTCATTTTGTTGGAGATCGCGAGGCAACTCACATCTACATATGACAGAGTGAGGAAACAATACAAGAAGACATGGGTGTGGCCAATCAACATAGGTGCCTTCGAGGTCAAGCAAAAGCAGGATATAACGACCTTTGATTTAGAATGGGATCAATATCCCTTGGAATAGTACAATTCCACTTGCCCATACTTTGATAATATTGGAAGGGTGCAACATCTAGTAGGGAAGCAATTCGTGCATGAAGACACACTAGAGGATCACTGGATGAATGCCATAGATGACTATGATGTACGAATTAGAGACCATTGTAGGATGACTATCTTTAGCGGAAAAGGTGCTTAAGATGAAGATACCATTGAAGGTTGTTGAGAAAGACACAAAAGATGGCAGGGATGAGAATGCAGACATCAACAACAGAGACTGACATATTTTCCATTTGACGAGGGAATGGATCAAGAAACCATTCAAATTTGATCTAGTTCCTTAGGCTATTCCTCTTCAAGCCACAACACGCCCAACTAGGGGTAAAGATGCAAAAGTCACAGTACCAACCTTCCTTGCTCAATCCCTGGTGAGGCGGAAAACAATATATCAACACGAGAGGGAGGTTGAGTACTCTAGGGCAGATAAAGGGAAGAACAGAAGGAAGAGAGTGACAAAGGGTAACGAACAAATAGATCAAGCTCAGCCACCTCAACAATTGCAACAAGGTCCTGAACAAGTAGAGCCTCAAGATGAGTAGGCAACCCAAGTCCAAGAGACTGAGCAAGTGCCTCCATTAGGACAGGAGCAGGAGCTAGAGCAAGAGGAAGAACAGAGGGTGCCACCAACAGGTCAAGAGGAAGGAGCCTCCCCCTCAACATCTAAGAAGGCCAGGATTAAGTCTACTGTAGTAGAGTTACGTAGGAGAAAACTGAAGAAAAAAGGTACTCCTTCACAGGTGCCTGAAACCATTCCTAAAGCAGAGGAAGAAGAAGAGGAGGAACAACTTGATAATGTCCCTTTGAGTCATAGGACTTTCTTAGCCAAGGCCTTAGAAGAGGAAAGGAGTTCTACTCTAACACCACCATCCGATCCAAAAGAACTTGTTCATATTACAACTTCTAAGGATGAGCAGCAACAGTGGATCATTGATATGGATGGTCAAGAGACTGATGTCTTTAACCTCTCAGATTTTGATTTCATGCCCGTTGGCACTGAGATGGTGGGGGAGAAAATATGGGATACTCCAACAAGTCAATCCTTAGGAGGGGACTAGAACCAATTACCACCTTTGCCTCAAGGACCTCTGGGCCGACCCCCACTACCATCTCAAGATCTGTTATTTATGGACAAAGGATTTGCGACACCACTTCCTTTGTCTATTGAAGCAGAAGAACAAGCACCAGAGGAAGATGAAGAGCCCTAACAAATGCAAGCCGATGAAGTATTGGAGGAGGGGCAAATACATGAGGAACCTCAACAAACTCCTCATGTTACTGAGGCTGGGACCTTAGCCCAAGCAGAAATAGAGGTTGGAACTAGTAATCTCGCTCAATGAGAAAGAACTCTAGAGAGGATTGATAAGGGAAAGGGACTTGCAGTGCAAACCCCCTCTTCAGTCAAATATGTCTCCAATGGGCACTACACCTGCTTGGCTAAAGAGGGAGGTCATGGTTCAACACAAGAGGCAGCTAAATGTAATTGTTGAGGAGGGAATGAAGGAGCTAGTAAGAGCCATCAAGAAGCCTGAGCCACCTTCAGGTGATGTACAACCATTGGCCTTCATCATGAAGAACCAAGATCAAGACTTGCTTGCACACATAGGCATCCCTCCTCCACATGCTGATATGGAAGATTTAATTCCCAAAGACTATCAGATTAAGGAAGTCTTGTTAGGGAAGCCCACGGTAGATACTACCAAAGATTTGATCACTACGAGTGTAAAAGAAGTGTTCAAGCAGATGGACAAAAGTGAGTCGGAACTGCTAATGTTGAGGAAACAAAACAAGATTATGAGAGGCTATCTACATAGAATAGTGGGCCCGATAGACCCGGATCATCCGGAGATCACTCTTGCTGTGACACTACAGAGAAAGGAAAAGGGGACGATACAAATGGATCCATTTCTGGGGGCATGTCAGCAATGGCGTGACAATTTTGAATAGAAGGGTGTACAGATAATACAGGGTAATTTGAACCTTTTGCATTATATTCAGTCAAGTGTAGATAAATTGGTATCCATAGTAAACCAATATTTTGGGTTAACGGATGAGGTACATACCTGGGCGAAAAACCTATAGATTTTGACATTAGTAAAAGGTCAAAGGTATCATACACTCATGGAGGTGTATATAGTGGAAGAGCTTGATAAGCTCGAAGATTGGATCGAGAAGATAGCTGCCAGCAATAAGGTCATGGAAGGATCTCATGAAGATATTTTGAGGTTAAGAGACTAGACTCAAGAGCAGATTTTGGAAGGAGAGAAGTAGTACGACGTTGCTGCCCTTGAGATTTTTGAAGATGAGTCAAAGATAAAGCTCAAGTCAGTGCGATTAGTTGTCCAACAATTCCGAAGAACTTTCGAGGATGCTTCGTCTGGTGAAGATATCAGGCAAGCATTTAAGACTGAAGAGGTATTGTTGGAACTAGACACTAAACTGGAGGATTTTGCAGATACCCGTATGGAGGTTAGTAACTACTGACAGACAGTTAAAGATAAGTATAAAGCGTTGGATTTGTTGGAAGCTTCCAAAGTAGTAGAGATTATAGAGAAATTCAAGAGCAAACATCCAGACATTGCTTTGGTATAAAGGGGTACAAAACCCAGAAGCTAGAAATTCATTTTTGACACTTGGGGAAAATTTTGGATTTTTGGAACCTGTGCACAAGGTGCGCTATTCACAGAGGTGTGCCGACAGTTTTGAAGAAGTAACAATGTGCTGACAGTTAATTGCCAGTGCCTAATTTAGAGCTTTCCATGCATCGGAAATGCATTTTGACGGTAGTTCAACTCCTAGGAACGCTTAGAGAAGGTCAAGCTTCCATTTTTAGAGCTTCCAGTGACTCTTAAATCCTCTTGCAGCTTCTTTCTTCTTATCTACTGCTTATTTCTTTATTTTAAGTCATGTAAAGGCTCATGCACCCATTAATTGATATAAACAAGTGTGGAGACCTACTTAGCACCATTTAGAGAGTTAGTTTGTATATAATTAGATTTGTTTTATTAGTTTTAAGTATATATTTGCATGAAGAGATCTCTCACTCTCAACACAATTTGAGACAATTTTTTATAAATTCAAGAATGTAATATGTACTCCAGGCCGCTATTTTGATGCAATAATATATGCTATTGATGCTTTTATTTTGAGTGTAGTTATTCTTGCTAGAGTGTGTTATTTTTGTGAATGTATGTTCATGAATAATAATGGAGTGAATGGTTTTGTTGTGTTGATTTGATTGTGTGATCTTTTAGTTCTGGTGTTTGCCATGTGTTTACGAATTCTGTTGACGTACCGAGTTGGAGAAGAGATCACCCTATTGTTCCTACATAACTTCATGTCTCGCATGAGCGCACTTTCCATGGCCTTGCCATTCGATGAGAAATGAAACATCTTTCGGTTATTACTAAGTTCCCATCAACGATTGCATTAGTGGAATTGAGGAAGCACTACTCCTATTCTCATTGGTTTCCTACCCGATCTTTTCGACAATTTAACTCACAAATGTGTTGTTATCGTGGTTTATGTCCGTTAGGAATTTCCTTTTCAAGTTATTTGCTTTAATCTCTCGTTACCTTATCTTTGATATTTGCTTTGCTAACACTTGGTTAAATTAGGAATTCATATAGTTGCATTCATTATAAAACAAAAAATACCAAAAATATCTCTTTTGTGGTTACTTTTGAAAACAACAGATCAAACATCTTATCCAAATTAATTCGAACCAGTAAAGGCCACCCTGTGAACAAATACATTTATCTTAAACTGAGTGGATTCCAGTAGGTTGCAAGATCGCTCGAAACCTTGGAGTTGATCTTAGATTAGCTTTTCAAGAGAGGAGTTTGAAAGGATTCCTACTGCTAAGCATCGTGCTAAACGATAGCTCAACAATATAATGCAAATACCTATGATTTCTAACTGTTAGAAACAATAGTCCACCAATATAACTTGGGGGGGGGGGGGGTGAATTAGTTATCCAATAATTATCAACATTAAATAATCTTAACCATTCAATCAAAGTAAACAACCATACAAAGATGCACATACACGATTACACCAAATATGTTAGCTAGGGAGACTCTTGATTAGAGAGAAAACCTCGGTGGGAATGATGCCCACAAGATGATGTACTGTTATAAATATTCCTTGTTGGAGGATGGACCCTACTAGGAGTCTATTACAACATTTAGTACATATGAGTTCCTGTTAGGAGACTTTGAATCCATGTTAGGAGATTCCGACTCTGTTTGGAGTTGTGCCAACCCTGTTAGGAGTTGTGGAAGACAGAAGGACCCACTGTCCAAACAGCTTCTGGGGCAAGACCACTGAACTCATTGTTCATCTGATCTTTCAACTATTTCTTGCAGAATAATTGTCTGCATTGTAGTTTAACTTCTTTCCTCTGTCCTGTCAATCAGACCAATCACTGTCAGACCTTGTAGACCAGGTCATGAACCTCGGATCCAAGTATCAAACTTCAGATCTCATAATAAAACCTCAACAATGAAGTTTTTTTCACCTTTGCTCTGCTCTTCTTATCTTCGCATTTTGCTCTTCGTGCTTCTTGCAATCATTCATATATCCCATACATGATAAAGGAAAATGTCCTTCCTTTATACCGAAACCATAAAACAATTCCCCAAGTCGGCTATTACACCTTCCCAATTAATTATTATAGGACCTTATTAAGAATATGTTACACTTAGTGATAACATTAATCTTTCGCCTTGTAATTTGAATAACTTTCCATACGTGTAACATTATGACGTGCGAGCTTAGCTACGTCATCTCTAGAATGTCTTCTTTACATCTTTAACTTTGGCTCTTCAGAATAACAACTCTGCAAAGAGATATAATAAGTTTACCAGAACATGCCTATGTAAACTCTATCTTAGAACAGTTTTCTCCGAAATTTGCATAACTTCTTTCTGACTTAATATCTTATGCTTCCGAGGTTAGTTGTATATACTAGGCACTTAGTATAATCTCCCTTTAACCTCGCTTAGTGAAAATGCTCAACTAGCTGTCCATACCAACTTGATCTTTACCACTGTTCTTCTGTCAGATACGACAGAAAACTGTTATGTTGACATCAATGACAAACACGGTTATGAATGTAACATATCATCATGATAATGCTCTAATCATGTTTCTACAATACTCCCCCATAGAATTATCATCAATATTCATGCTTCCAACAATCTTCCCCTTTGACAGTGATGACAAAATAGATGAAAAACATCTAGTTCCAAAAATACCAACAGTAAAAGACTGTTAACCTTTCTTTTCAAATCCTCTTCATCAATCATTCTCCCCCATTGATATACTTCAATGTGCTCTGTATCAAACTATTTTTCATGCTGTAATTTCTCTCCCATTGACATCAATGTCAAAGGTTTCAACAACCATCAATCTCTGCAACAACTGTCTTTGACTTGCTCAAGTGTCCGAAGACACTATTCAAACTAACATTCAACAAGAGTCCTAAATGACTCTGTCCATCACAGATACTCCCCCATACAAGAAGCATCAACATTCAGTCCAAACAAACAATAGTGCTCTGTTACACTGGAATGATGCACTCTTGCATCATCTACTTTGATGTAGGAAGGGGCATAACCCCTAGCGTACCTCGCAAATACTCAAAAGTCTTTTTGGGAAGAGGCTTGGTGAAAATATCTGCAATCTACTCTTTGGTGCTTACATACTCCAATCTAATTTCTTTTTCTACAACTTTCTCTCTCAACATGTGATATTTGATAAAAATATGCTTAGTCGTAGAATGCAACACTGGATTCGTAGACATATTTATTGTGCTGGTATTATCCCAATGTATGACAAGAGGTTCACTGAGTTCTATCCTTATATCCTTCAGCATCTGCTTCATCCAAACAACTTGATCACAATTGTTTGCTACTGTAACGTATTCTGCTTCTGTTGTACTTTGTGAGGTACAGTCCTGCTTCTTGCTTAACCAAGAAACCAATCTTCCTCCAAGAAAGAAGGCTCCACCAGCGGTGCTCTTTCTTTCATCCATACCGCTTGCCCAATCAGCACCAGTATAAGCATATAAGTGAAATGATTAGATCTATCATACCACAATTTGAACTCTAGTCTTCCTTTAAGGTATCTAAATATCCTTTTGACTGCTGCATAATGTGCTTCTCTAGGATCAGCTTGAAATCTTGCAACAATTCCAATTGCTTTTGCTATATCCGGCCTTGTGTGAGTTAGATATTGCAACCCTCCTGTAACAAATGAATTTTCATAACCAATTTAAAACACCTAATAATCTGATTTAATAAGTAATTGATTCCATTTCACATGACAATGACTTCCATTAATTGAATTTAACTAGGATAAAGTAACTATTTCCTATTCTAACTATTAGTCTTATTTAGCTGATATAACAAAACAAATAAATGAATACATTGCTAACATTTTAACCATTACTAACTGATAACATATTCAGCTGAAAATTAAGTAATGACTATCTTCTATATGAACTAATACAATTCATTTAATTTATGCTACTAGAAAACTAAACTATCTATTTATTCTTCTATGGATTTAAAAGGTAAAAGTGCAAAAAGAAACATACAGATATAATGGAGGAATTCCTTTATCATGTTGTTCAAGCCTCAACATTGGTGAGAGGAGAAGCATTGGCATAGGCTTAACCTCCCAACCTCGGACCATACTTATCCCTACACATCCTAACTTAATAGAACGACCCTACCTACTTTGGGATTGGGCTCAAGATGTTCTTAAGTCTAGCCATCAGAGTTACCTAGTGGTTTGAGTGTCCCATCAGTTATACCTATATAACTGAAGCTTATGGACAAACAAAAAGATCTCATGATTGGCACATATGCCTATAACTACCCTAGCCAAGGATTTCAATTTGGGTTCGTAAACCTGATCTCCATCACTCGACTCGACAACAGATTTCATTATTAGGACATGCACGAGCTATTATGTGTTTTCATTATATGGTTATTTATATCTGATTTTATTCTTGGTTTTTGCAGGTTATCTCCACCTCTTCACCTTTCATGGCTTCTTTGCTAGTGAATCCTAGGTGCTTGAAAGGTTTTAACCATTCTATTTTATTTACACCTCTTCACCCTTCATGGCTTCTTTGTCGGTGAATTCCTCGGTGTTTGATCATTATGATATTATTTACACCTTTGAAGATTGTTTGGGAAAAATATGATATTCACATGCATAGATATTGATTCATGCAACTTAGTTGAGTTTTCTATCTTTCAAATCCAAAATTGAAATAATCTCAAGGTTATTCGATTAAAATCAAAGAAACAAGATATCAGCCTGTATAAAAATCCGACTATGTAGGGGAGTTATGCATTTGAATACACTTTCTATTTAGTTCTCTGATCATATTATTCAACAGCAATAAAGTAATTAATGACAAACGTATCCAACAAAGTACTGTTGATATTCAAAAAGAAAAAGTATGAAAGCCGACTGAATTCGGATAACAAAGAATCACGTGACCTCAATGTAAACTTGGGTTCTTCTATTTGCCGACCGGTACTCTTGACCTCCCGCTGTATATTGCTTTGTTCTAAAATCCTAACACTGTTGGACTTAGAGGGAATAAAAAATGAAGTGGATTTTAGAGCTAGTAATGGTTATATTTTGAGAACGTTGTTCACTGGGCTCAATATTAAGACGTAGCAAGTTGGAAGGAGAGTAGAGAAAATGCAGAAAGGAAGAAGGTTGTTCCAAATCGATTCAAGATGTTCTTTTTAATGGTCAGCCATGACCTTTTGGCTACCATTGGTTATCAAGAAGACTATTCGGATACTTCATAAATTTGAATTTAAAAATGAGAGAAACAAAGAGGGAAAATAATTAAAAAGTTGAGTTTAAATTTTATTTTATTATTATTATATGCTCTTATGTACGTTCATGTATGTATATTGATGAGGTGACATCATTAGATTATATAATTATAATTTATTGGTGCCACTTCATTTATATATATATGTGTTCGTATTTAAGGGGTTTATTATAATGATAAAATATTAATTCCAAGGAATGAATAATATTTTAATTTAGATTACTTTATGTTTTTAATTTATTATGTTGTTTTGCTAATAGCTTATGCATGTCCATAATGTAACCTGCGGTCAAGTCTTCGTATCCTTTCCTAGGGAGTCTTAGGTCATACTTTCCGATCTTGATGACTGAACCAAACGACCATCTCATTCCGATGATCTTGTTTAGCAATGCTTCCCCCTTCTTCAGTCTTCTCTTACAATCACCCAAGCAAAACATTCTCGCCCACACATTAATTCAAAATATATTGATCGTTAATTAAAATCAAACAATTGTTAATCATCTAATGCCAGTTATAGAATACTGGTTATTTCATCAACCTCTATAATAACTAACTCATTTCACATGATCATGAAGGAAATGATTTGTTATCAGTTGGTACAATGCTTATAATTAACTAACTCATTTCATATGATCAAGAAAAGAAATAATCTGTTAATAGTTGGTACAACGTATATAATTAACTAACTCGGTTCACATGATCAGGAAAAAAAAAATCGTTAAACCAAAAGTTATGATCAATTTAAAAATTAGGGCAAAATTTGAGATGTAACATACCCACCCCTTTCGATTTTTCATCATCCTTGATGAACATAATAACAAAACAAAACTAATATTTAACTAGTTTATACAGAAAGAAAAGAAATATTCAGTTTTCAATTTCAGAAAAAAGATGGGGGTATCTTTGAAAAATGTCATGATAATCCTCCCAAATGGCATTATCCTCAGCATACTGGTCCCATTGGACCTTGCACTGAGTCACTTACTGATTTCGTAAGCATAGCTTACGCACCTCGAGTATTTTGAGTGGTCTTACCTCTACCACCCTTGGTTCTTGCACCTGTAATAATTTCCAATCAATCATATGTTCATGGTGAGTAATGTACTTTTTAAGATATGACACATGGAAGACGTCATGCATCTTGGCAAGGGCTGGTGGTATAGCAGTCCTGTAAGCTACTGGATTCACAACTTCCAGAACTTCAAAGGGTCCCACACATCTCGGGGCTAATTTAGCATTTTTGCCAAATTTGATGGTACTCTTTTGAGGTTTAACTCTTAATAATACCTTTTCTCCTACTAAAAATTCTCTAGGTGTTCTTTTGCCATCAGCATAACTTTTCTGTCTGTCGTTAGCTTCCTTTAACCTTTGACGAATCTGAATAACCTGCTCTTCCATCTCTTGAAGCATTTCAGGTCCAACAATGATTCTATCTTCGAACCGATTCCAACTCACCAGAGTTCTATATTTACGACCATACAAGGCCTCAAAGGGAGCCATTTTGATGGTGGACTAATAGGAATTGTTATATGCAAATTCTACCAAAGTTAAGTATATTTCCCTTTGGTATTGTCGATCCATATAGTATACCCATGGGAGATCTTCTAATACTTGATTTACTTGTTCTGTTTGACCATTTGTCTCAGGATGATAAGTTGAACTAATATTTAATTTAGTACCCAAAGCTGAAAATAACGTTGCCAGAATCTAGAAGTTATCCTAGCATCCCTATCTGAAATAACTTTCTCTGGAATTCCATGTAATCTGAAAATCTCTTTCATGAATTTATGGGCAATTTTTGGTGCTCCATTAGTTAAATTCCTTGGAATAAAATGAGCAACTTTTGTCAATCTATCAACCACAACCAAAATGGTATTGTGTCGATTTTGTGTCATAGGTAATCCTTGTACGAAATCCATGGATATTACTTGCCATTTCCACTCGGGTACTTCATTAGGGTGTAACAGACCTGCTGGGTACCGATGTTTTGCTTTTACTCTCTGGCATTCCAAACAACCTGTGACAAACTTTGTTATCTCTCTTTTCATCCCTTTCAAGAAATATAGGGATTTTATATCAGACAACATTTTTGTTACTCCCGGATGTCCTGAATATGGGGTTGAATGAAATTCTCTTAAAATCAATCTTCGGAGTTTAGGGTTGTTGGGTACATAGATTTTGTTGTAAAATCTAATCCCTAAACCCGAAGTTTACAATAGTTATCACCGAGATATGTCTTCTCTGACTTAGGGCATCTGCCACCTTGTTTTCTTTGCCTTTAATATAACTTATATCGAACTCATAATCTGCTAAAAATTTCAGCCACCTCCTTTGTCTAGCATTAAGATTTGGTTGGGTGAAATTATACTTTAGACCATGATGATCGGATCTAAGTTCAAAAGGTTTTCTGATTAAGTAATGTCTCCACATTTGCAAGGCATGCACAATGGTTGCTAATTCAAGATCATGGGGTGCATAATTTTGTTCATAGTTTTTCAGTTTCCTAGATTCATAAGCAATAACCTGTTCATCCTGCATTAACACACCTCCTAATCCTTCTTTGGATGCATCAGTTATAACTACAAACTGTTTTTATGGGTTAGGTACTCTTAGTATAGGTGCTGTAGTTAGTTTTTCTTTCAAAAACTCGAAGGCTGATTGACACTTCTTTGACCAGATAAATTTCTTCTTTTTCCTTTGAAGTGAGGTGATCGGGTAGGCTATCCTTAAAAAAATTCTGACAAACTTCCTATAGAATCTTGCTAATCCCATAAAGCTCCTAACTTCGGATACATTTCTAGGTATAGGCCATTCTTTAATTGCTTTTATCTTTGCCGGATCTACTACTATACCCTGAGCTGAAATAATGTGCCCTAGATACTGAATTTCCTTTTGATAGAAAGTGCACTTAGATAATTTGCCATATAGTTTATGTTCTCTTAACCTTTGCAGAACTATTTCTAAGTGCCTTTGATGTTCTTCCTCATTCTTAGAATATATTAAGATGGCATCTATAAAAACCAATACAAACTTATCCAGGCAGTCTTGAAATATGCTGTTCATAAAAGTTGTTGGGGCATTGGTTAACCGGAATGGTAATACTGTAAACTCATAATGTCCATACCTTGTTCTGAATGCAATTTTATGTATATCTTCGTCCTTTATTCGAAGTTGGTGGTACCCTGACCTTAAGTCAATTTTTGAAAACACTGTCACACCCTTCATTTGATCAAAGAGATCATCTATCCTTGGTAATGGGTATCGGTTTTTGATAGTGACTTTATTGAGCATTTTGTAATCTATGCATAATCTCATGGTTCCATCCTTCTTTCTCATAAATAGCACTGGGGCTCCCTATGGTGAGACATTGGGCCAGATCAATTTCTTATCTAGCATATCCTGAAGTTGAATCTGTAATTCCATTAATTCTGTAGTTGTCATCCTATATGGTGCCCGCGATATGAGTTCTGCTCTTGGTATCAAATCTATGGTGAAATCAAATGCTCGGGAAGGGGGCAGTCCAGGAAGTTCTTCAGGAAACACGTCTTGATAATTCTTTAAATAGGGATACTTTTACTCAAAGGATTCTTTTAACTTTTCTCTAATTTTCCCATCTTCATAAATGTAATCATCTCCATAAGTGGTGGTTTTAGGTTCCCTTGTGTCCTTAATCCTAACTGCAAAAATCTCACAACCCTTTCTCCCATATCTTTTAAGTTGCATTATAGAAATCTGTTTTGATCTAATTTCATGCTTAATCCCTGTAATGCTTGTTGGTCTACCTTGATCATCCACACAGTTTACAGTTTTGGCAAGACAATCTACTTTGGCTTTATGTTCACTAAGCCAGTTGATTCCTGTGACAATGTCATATGACCCAAGAGGTGCTACATATAAGTTCAGTTCTATTGAAAAATTCGGAAAATCAACCTGAGCTTCAAACAGGCACTGCTCTATCTTAGCCCTTGACTGGTTTGCATACTCAATCGTCCATGGTTTTGCCATAAAGCTAGATCTTTTCGGAAACCTACTTAGCAGTCTAGGTGATATAAAATATTCAGAAGCTCCAATATCAATTAAAATGGACACCATAGATCTTACCTGGAGTTTCAATGGGGCCTATCTGCTGCTCTACCTGCCTATTATCCAGGGCCGCATGAATCCTCTGCTGAAAGACTTGTTGTTGCGGTAAAAGTGGTCATTGTGGCTGGTTAGTGTTGGGTTTAGTGGGGCACCTATTAGCATAATGATTTGCTCCATAGGTAAAGCATCCTCCTAATGGTCCCTTCTTTTCATTATTCTTGTTATTCTTATTCGTATTGAAATTGCTTTTAACATCCTACCCTCTAAATTTCAGGTTGTCTTTCTCTTGTTGTCTTAGAGTCATCCTTCTTGATCTTGTGTTCTTGCTGAACAACCTTCTCTAGAGCTTCTTCCATGGTTCGGGGAGCGAGAACATCAATAGCTCCTCCTATCCTATTGTTCAAACCCAGGATGAATTTGAGGCAGCCAATGGTTCCAAAAAATGTTCACAAATTTCTCCCAAGTGATGTCAGTGGTTTTTATATTCTGCTCAACTTTGGTGTTTCCCCACCAGGTTGCAGCATCTCCAGTAAAATGATATATTCCCCAAACTGCTTTTGAGGTCTCAGAGAAATTCCTAATCTCAAAATATTGTTCCATCTTAGTTAACCAAGCTTCTACTTCCTCTCGAGACTCAGAATCAGAAAACTTAGGTGGTTTTATTTTCTTAGTGTCCATTGACAAATCAACCACTATCTCTTTCTTCTTTTGTTTTTTCTAAATGCTTGGGAGAGGATGTTTTATTATGCTTAGAGACTTCTATCTCCGCTCTAGGAGGTGGTGAGGTTTGAGTTTCCTCATGGTTCTGCCCTGTTTGGGCTGCCATTTCACTCATTCTTCTTTCCATGTTTTCAACTTTAGTTGTGTTTCTTGCAAGATCTAAAGTAACAAATCATTAGAAGATTGGGTGTTTTCATGAATTATGTCTCAATCTACGTTGTTCTCGTTGCTGTTCATTTTATGTTTATGGTTCTCACCTGTTATTTTATAAATTGTGTCAATTATGTGAAGAAGAAGAGATTTTTATAAAAAGAAGTCTTGCAAACACATGAATTTCAAATAATTTAATTTAACTTAATACTTCGTTGCTTCACTTAAAGCAACCTTATTTACAAAATTTCCTCTACTGAGGATGTTTACATCAAAATAACATTTAGTCTTGCTTTGTAGCACTAAATTTTCCCTCAGATTGGTACATATCCGGCACCATCCAGGATCTATGAAATTGTAAAAGAGGATTGCTCTGCCGAGCATTCGAGTTTTGGATCAGCTTGTTCCTATATGTTGCTTTGCTAGCAGGAGTCCGCTTGACTCTTTCTTTCTTCATCCATTGAATTGCCTGGTTTAGATTTTCGTTATCTCGGGGCATGGAACAACAGGTGTAGTCATATTTTGTCATATTTTTAATGAGAGAGGGAAAGATGGGGTGTCGAGTCTTCTTGCGGGGTGTTTTACGTACTTGCATCCTATATAGTCAGTCCAGAATCTTTCAGGTTTCAAGAAGGTAGGGTACCCTAGGTTTAGTGTCGAACCCAATGCTTTGATACCATATGTAACAAACAATTTTTCATAACCAATTTAAAACACTTAATAATCTGATTTAATAATTCTCTGATTCCATTCCACATGACAATGACTTCCATTAATTGAATTTAATTAGGATAAAGTAACTATTTCCTATTCTAACTGTAATTCTTATTCAGCCGATATAACGAAATAAATAAATAAATACATTGCTAATATTTTAACCATTACTAACTGATAACATATTCAGCTGAAAATAAAGTAAAGACTATCTTCTATATCAACTAATGCAATTCATTTAATTTATGCTACTAGAAAACTAAACTATCTATTTATTCTTCTATGGATTTAAAAGGTAAAAGTGCAAAAAGAAACAGATCTAATGGAGGAATTCCTTTATCATGTTGTTAAAGCCTCGACATTGGTGAGAGGAGAAGCATTGACATAGGCTTAACTTCCCAACCTTGGACCATACTCATCCCCGCACATCCTAACTTAATAGAACGACCTTCTCTACCTCAAGATTAGGTTTGGGATGTTCTTAAGTCTAACCATCCGAGCTACCCGGTGGTTTGAGTGTCCCATCAGTTATACCTATATAATTGAAGCTTATGGACAAACAAAAAGATCTCATGATTGGCACATATGCCTATAACTACCTTGGCCAAGGATTTCAATTTGAGTTTATAAACCCGATCTCCACCACTCGACTTGACAATAGATTTCATTATTAGGACATGCATGAACTGTTATGTGTTTTCATTACACGGTTATTTATATTTGATTTCATTCTTGGTTCTTGCAGGTTTATCTCCACCTCTTCACCTTTCATGGCTTCTTTGTCGGTGAATCCTAGGTGCTTGAAAGGTTTTAACCATTCTATTTTATTTACCTCGTCACCCTTCATGGCTTCTTTGCCGGTGAATTCCTCAGTGTTTGATCATTATGATATTATTTACACTTCCGAAGATTGTTTGGGAAAAATATGATATTCACATGCATAGATATTGATTCATGCAACTCAATTGAGTTTTCTATCTTTCGAATCCAAAATTGAAATAATCTCAAGGTTATTCGATTAAAATCAAAGAAACAAGATATTAGTCTGTATAAAAATCTGACTATGTATGGGAGTTATGTATCCAAATACAACAAAGCATTGCTGATATTCGGAAAGAAAAAATATGAAAGCTGACTGAATTCGGATAACAAAGAATCACATGACTTGAATATAAACTTAGGTTCCTCTATCCGCTGGCTGGTACTCTTGACCTCCCGCTGTATATTGCTCTGTTCTGAAATCCTAACGTTGTTGGACTTATAAGGAATCAGAAATGAAGCGGATTTTAGAGCTAGGAATGGTCATATTTTGAGAACGTTGTTCACTGGGCTCGATATTAAGACGTAGCAGGTTGGAAGGAGAGTAGAGAAAATACAGAAAGGAAGAAGGTTGTTCCAAATCGATTCAAGATGTTCTTTTTAATGGTCAGCCATGACCTTTTGGCTACCATCGGTTATCAAGAAGACTATTCGGATACTTCATAAATTTGAATTTAAAAATGAGAGAAACAAAGAGGGAAAAGAATTAAAAAGTTGAAGAGTTTAAATTATATTTTATTATTATTATATGCTCTTATTTGATGAGGTGACATCATTAGATTATATAATTATAATTTATTGGTGCCACTTCATTTATATATATATGTGTTCGTATTTAAGGGGTTTATTATAATGATAAAATATTAATTCCAAGGTATGAATTATATTTTAATTTTGATTATTAAAAAAAAAAAAAAAAAATAATGTTGTTTTCCTAATAGCTCATGCATGTCTATAATGTAACCTTTGGTCAAGTCTTCGTATCCTTTCCAAGGAAGTCTTAGGTCATACCTGCCAATCCTGGTGACTGAACCAAACGACCATCCCATTTCGATGATTCCATTTAGCAATGCTTCCCCGCTCTTCAGTCTTCTCCTACAATTGCCCAAGCAAAACATTCTCGGCCACATTAATTCAAAATATATTGATCGTTAATTAAAATCAAACAATTGTTAATCATCTAATGACAGTTATAGAGTATTGGTTATTTCATCAACGTCTGTAATAACTAACTCATTTCACATGATCATGAAAGAAATACTTTGTTGTCAGTTGGTACAACGTTTATAATTAACTCATTTCATATGATCAAGAAAAGAAATAAGCTGTTAACAATTGGTACAATGTATATAATTAACTAACTTGTTTCACATGATTAGGAAAAAATAAAATAAAATCGTTAAACCAACAGTTATGATCAATTTAAAAATTAGGGCAAAATTTGGGATGTAACACCTCTGATCATAGATCTGTACTTCTTCTGCTCAACAGTAGGTGTCTCATCCTTTGTAGATAACTTGTGTCTAGTTACCATAGGTGTTCCAATTGGTTTACATGTTTTCAAACCAAACCTTTTCAATAGATCTTTCAAATACTTAGTCTAAGAGATAAAGATTTCTTCTTTGTCTTGCACAATTTGTAATCCTAGGAAATATTTCATTTCTCCTCTTATGCTCATTTCAAATTCCTTCTTCATTTCTTTTGCAAACTTGTCATTTTCATCATCATTTCCTCCAAATATGATATCATCAACAAATATTACCAAAATCATGAATCCATCATCTATTTCTTTCTAGTATAGATTACTGTTTGCCATACCTTTGCTAAATCCAAGCTTTGTTAAATGCTTGTCCAACCTTGCATACCAAGTTCTGGGTGCTTGCTTCAAGCCATACAATGCTTTCTTCAATCTACATATTATGTTATTGTCATCTGTTAAAAGAAAACCTTTAGGCTGTTCTATGTACACGTCTTCTTCAAGTTCTCCATTTAGAAATGCTGACTTGACATCCATCTGATACACTTTGAATTTCTTCTGTGTTGCATAGGCTAAAAATAACCTTAATGCTTTGATACCAATTGTTAGAGACAATAGTCCACCAATATAATTGAGAGGGGAGGGGGGGGGGGGGGGGGGAGTGAGGTGAATTAGTTATCCAATAATTATCAACCTTAAATAATCTTAACCATTCAATCAAAATAAACAACCATACAAAGATGCACATGCACAATTACACTAGATATGTTAACTAGTGAAACCCTTAATCAAAGGGAAAACTCCGGTGGGAATGATGCCCACAAGATGATGTACTAATATAAATATTCCTTGTTAGAGGATGGACCCTGTCAGGAGTCTATTACAACATTTAGTATATACGAGTCCCTATTAGGAGACTTTGAATCCCTATTAGGAGTTGTGCCAACCCTGTTAGGAGTTGTAGAAGACAGAAGGACCCATTGTCTAAATAGCTTCTGGGGCAAGACCACTGAACTCATTGTCCAACTGATCTTTTAACTATTTCTTGCAGAATAATTGTCTGTACTGTACTTTAACTTCTTTCCTCTGTCCTGTCAACCAGACCAATCACTGTCATACCTTGTAGACTAGGTCATGAACCTCGGATCCAAGTATCAAATTTCGGATCTCGTCATAAAACCTCGGCAATGAAGTTTTTTTCACCTTTTCTCTACTCTTCTTATCTTCACATTCTTCTCTTCGTGCTTCTTGCAATCATTCGTACATCCCATACATGATAAAGGAAAATGGCCTTCCTTTATACTGAAACCATAAAACAATTCCCTGAGTCAACTATTACACCTTCTCAATTAATTATTATAGGACTTCACTAAGAACACATTACACTTAGCGATAATATTAATCTTTCACCTTGTAACTTGAATAACTTTTCGTACATGTAACATTATGACGAGCGAATTTAGCTACATCATCTCCAGAATGTCTTCTTCACATCTTTAACTTCGGCTTCTCAGAATAACAACTCTGCAAAGAGATATAACAAGTTTACTAGAACATGCCTCAGTAAACTCTATTTCAAAACAATCTTCACCGAAACTTGCATAACTTTTTCTAGACTTAATATCTTATGCTTCCGAGGTTAGCTGCATATACTAGACACTTAGTATCCCTTTAACCTTGCTTAGTGAAAATGCTCAACTAGTTGTTCGTACCAACTTGATCTTTACCGCTGTTCTTTTGTGAAATATCACAGAAAACTGCGATGTTGACATCAATGACAAACATAGTCATGAATGTAACATATCATCATGATAATGATCTAATCATGTTTCTACAATACTCCCCCATAGAAGTATCATCAGCATTCATGCTTCCAACACTAACTAGGTTTTCCAAATGGGTTCATGACTATGTCAAAGACAGGACTTCGAGATTTGGTTGATATGAATTATCATTGTGTATTAATTGATCTTTGTGTGCGTGCTGAGATTAGAGATAAGTATTCTGTCATTATATCTTTGAATATTTCTCATGAATTGTTGTTATATCACTGGGAATAGTTTATGCTTTTTGCATTGATTTCTATGATTGATTTTTTAAAATTTTATTACTAATTTCTCTTGGTCATAGGATGCATTAAGAAGTAATGAGATTATGAGAGATTATATGCATGTCATAAACATGGGAACAATTGCTTACAATCATGGAATTGAATTAATGATACAAGAAATGATATTTAGAGGATCTATTTTTAGCTTTAGAGGGAGGTTATGTGATAGAGGAAGATGTCTAATTCTTTGCGAGCTTATGTGGTAGTTTAACTACTAAAGGTCAGTGTTTGGTCAAATTGGAATCAACTATCTTATTGTGGTGATTTGCTGAGAGGGAGTCTCTGTTGATGCTCCTGTTGCTGTCAACCTCATTGTTGTAATCCTCTAGTCCCATAGACCTTTTGTTGGTCTTTTGTTGGACATTAGTATCATTATCTTATCTTATCTTTTCTGAAAGAGAAGCTCAAGGTGCAATCCCTTGTTGATGAGTTCATCTTCGTGAGAGAAGTTTGAGGTGCAATCCCTTATTAATGAGTTCTCTTTGAGAGAAGTTCGACATGAAATCCCTTGTTTCACCCTTTGTGAGTAGGTATGGTGGATCCACCCTGTGCGATGAGGCATGGTGGAAACACATTCTTCTTAGGGAGAAGTTCGAGGTGAAAGCCCTCATTCCACCCTTTGCGATGATGCATGGTAGAAATGCATTCTTCTTAGGGAGAAGTCTAAGGTAAAAGCCCTCATTCCACCCTCTGTGATGAGGCATCGTGGAAGTCATGTGTGTGACTCCATGACTTTAATTTTATGCTACTATGATGAATTGTGTTATGCTGAGATAACATGTTTTAAGGAGAATTTGTGTGATGAGAATTTATCGTTGACATTTTTTGGTTGTAGCTATTTGTGCTTGCTATACTAAAGATCTCTCTCTTGCTAAGAGGGAGTGTTGAAGATTGTATCTGCAATAGAGATCTATACCTTCGATTTTGCCATATGTTGAAATTGAGGTGATACATATGTATTTTGTTTACAACTAGAGAGGATATTTATGATAATATTTAAGATAAAATTATATGGAGAAATGTGTCATGTGAAGAGTCCTGCATTTGAAAATATGAAAAGACTTGTTTTTGGAAATTGAAGAGACCTTCGGTTGTGATGTGAATAGTCTCTCAATTCTCTATATATTTATGATTATTTTGTGTGTATACAACAATTGTATCAAGTTGGAAACATTGTCCTTGAACATTTTTCTATCAATAAAAGAGAGATTTTTTTGGTGTGGCTGGGTTATTCCCTTCAAATTGAAGGGTTTTCCTAGGATAAATGTTTTGGGTCTTTTGTATCTATTTTGTTCTTCTTTATTGCCATGTATCATTATTTGTGAGAAAAACACTAACAATATTCTGCTTCTAGTACTTTTCTACACACAAAAAACCTTTGTGACTAGTTGGATGAGGAGGATTGGCCACGTGTGTGGACTATGATAAGAGCCCACAATGCCTTCATATCCACATCACATTCTATTGGCAAATCAAGAGCAATGGTGTAATGTACCCTTATGGGGTACAGTTGATTTTTGCCCGACAGTAACAATTTCAATAATACAACTTATTTTTGTAGTGTTATATAAATAAACTACATAATGATGAGTAAACTTAGGAAAAATTATGATAATGCAACATCAAGCATTATGATCACGAATAATCCTCATCGACAACAGTTATCCCTAAATGCATTGGGTCCACTTCATAGCATATTTCCAACAGCCTACAATATGAGCAATTTGATGGAAAAGCATGGTAGGATGCCCAAAGACTGTCCCCCACAATTGAGTCCAAAAGCATGGAATGGGCATCCAAGTCGATTCGACCCCTTGGCCCACAAGCAAACCAACTTGGGTGGGCTACTTAATTGAGGGAAATAGTACTGCTGCATCTCCCTACCATGTTTCCTCAGTCACCCTATATATGATTGCATGTAGGAAAGTCGAATAATTTCTACCATTTCTTGATGAATTGGCAATTTAATTCAGTAAATTAAGCAAAGCTTTCTAGCAGATGTAATAACAAATAAGTAATGGAGTCCACCATATCACATACAAATCAGTTTATATTACACATGGCTGCTTTTCTCTGATTTAAACTCGGACTTAGAATTTTATTCGATGCCTTCTGCAATTGCTGCATCCTCCCTTTTATATCCTCCCTTGGGAAAGAGACATATTTTTTCATTAAACTCCCTAGCCTTTGCAGGGAATGTGTCCCTTCTTGCAAGAGATGCATCTTTTCCCTTCAATATTAATTACTGCCATTAGATTGCTTTCTTGAATGATGCATATTTTATGAAATTGCTTCCCTTAACTAATTAATTCCCATAGACCACTTTGGATAATCATCACTCATCGTATCTCCTTAAGGATAAGCTGTGATTAAATTTAATATTGCTGTCGCCTATCTATTTAGCATGGCGGGAGCATGGCAAATGACTTTTTTATGGCCCTCTCCAATTTCTTTTAATCTAGTGCTGCAAGAAAGCCTTTATCTTCTTTCACCTCTTCTAGTTGTACTTCACATGGCTTGGCACTGTGATTAGTAATGCTTTTAAGATGGTAGTCAAATGCAATTGATGTCTCCACTAAGCCTTTTCTTGCATTAGGTATGCTACTACTGGTCCAATACTACCATGTTTCCAAGTGTGGTGATGTCTTTCAAGGGGTCTTTTTGCAATGTGACTGCTTTCATTTGCCGAGTACAAATCAGATACAGAGCTGGATACAATCATAATTATATATGAACCTATAATATCAATACGCACAAAAAATAGTGATTAAAATAATATAGTTATTTCATCATGATTTTCTTAAAAAAATAATATAAAGTATATAATACAGTTAAAAAAATTGTACATTGGTAAATGGTGATTGAAATGACTGATTTGATAAAAATATGATGATGTTATTGCAAAACCCTAAAGTATAAAAAACAGATTGGAAAAAAATGATTCGAATCATTGTAAACCATTTAAATTTTAGTCAATCCACAAACTTGGGCAAATAAAATAAAATAAAATCAATCGACATGCTAAAAAATAAATATAAAAAATCAATTACAAATCTAAATGCCTGGAAAAAAGAAAAAGTGGAACTAGTTTAATGCAGATCCAAAATTCAAAAATTTTCTTCTTCGACTCTCCTTAATATCTTTCTAATTGGCTCTACAATCTTGCCTGCTACAATGCTTGTTGGAGGTGCAAATGAATGGTTTCAATTTGGTATGTTTGATATTCTGTCAAACATTTTGCATGCAAGCTCTGATTCTTGTTTGGTCTTTACAAGTCTAAACCTGTTTTTTTTTTGAAATAGATGCATTTAAAGATTTTTCACCAAGTAGAAAAATACATGAAACTAATTTCTGAATATTGTTAAAGACAAACCACAATAGCTTTTGCTATTAATTCAATTTCTGACTGTTTAAAATGAATCTATTTGCAAACTTGAAAACTTTGACTAATAGGAAAGGAATATAGGAAGCCTGGCAAACCATATGGCTGTACTTCAACAGTTCATCTTATTCCCAAACGAGCTTCAATATCTTCTAATGTATGCAGCTGAGAATTTTGAAAGCCTAAATGCAGATCGTATCTCCTTGATTGCTAGCCATAGTTCTCAAACTCGGACTTGGCTTAGACTCGGCAAGGCC
Source organism: Cupressus sempervirens (assembly GCA_028749045.1). Taxonomy (NCBI): domain Eukaryota; kingdom Viridiplantae; phylum Streptophyta; class Pinopsida; order Cupressales; family Cupressaceae; genus Cupressus; species Cupressus sempervirens. The sequence continues at coordinate 123,265,841 of CM053791.1, read as the reverse complement.
AACTCGACTTGTGACTCGGCTACGACTTGACAGAAAAAAACCCTTGAAATTTAGAGATTTTAATGATTTGAAACTTATGTCGTGCACTGTTTATTACATACAACTTAAAAACACTATAGCATCATCAAATAGAAGCTAACATACATGAACAATAAACATAAATGATAAATCCATTCCATATGTAGAATGTAAATTGTAGCTGAAGTAAATAGAAAACATAGGATCATATGACATGTCACATAAATATATAGAATTATAAATGTTATCAAAATCATAAATGTATGTAAGATCCATAATGATAAAATCAATGACATCAAATCAGAAATGTATGTAAGATCCATGATGATGAAACAGTAACACTGTAAACCAAAAAACAAGTCTATTTGCTCAAGCTTTAGCTGAAGCCTCATTCTCATCATCATTCTCAAGCTTGGATGCAGCCTCAGCCTCAACCTCTGAGTATCCTGTCTCCTTGCTAACTAGGTGTCTAAGGTAGGTCCTAGAGGCCCGAGTAACCATAGCCCCCACATGTGAGGTGGATTCATGAACAACATCAATAGGGTGTGTGTTTGTGGTTGTTCGTGCACGTACGCGTCTGCCAGAACATGCTCTATCCTCCTCCTCTGCCACAGCCACACCGATAACCTCTATATATACCTGGTCAACCTAGTCAAGGTTTGCCTCAATGAAGATTTGATTGGTAGCTTCAGTGAGCCACTTTGACTCTAGATCAATCTCCTCCAGAGTGATCGGAGAGGTGACAGGATCCAAAATCTGTCTAGTTCTAAGACAAAGGTTATAATGAACAAAACAAGATCATTCAACCTCTGCACAGACAACCTATTTTGCCTCTTCGAGTGGATATGCTTGAATGACAATTCACTCACATCCAAAAGCGTTGCTAGGCTAACACAAAATACGAATGACAATTTTTTGAAGATTTGGGGTTGAGGGCCCAAACATTTGCCACTATCTCTCTGAAATAAGGGAAAAGAAAAACAATTAGTCTTATTTACAAGTACAACTTTAAGGCTAAATTACAAAATCAAAAATTAAAATGTATAGCTTGTAAGCCATAAACTTAAGAATATATTATTTTTACTTGGCTGTAATGATGTCGAAGCATCTATGCACATCTTGCAAGAGAAAATTGCCCCTTCTTTGTTATTATATTTGTCTAGCTCAATGGTTGTAGCTAGAGCACTGTCATCACCACTCATCTTTTGCGTCACTGAATATGGGTCGATTAGAACCTACTCATCCACCTTGGAAGTCAGGACGGAAACAAAATGCTATTTTTAGGTAATAAGCTACTGAATGGATATGCCTGTGAAGTTGATTTTTCCATCTCCTATTAATGATCTCCCAAATGGGACATACTTTTCTTGCACTCATGCATATTGAGATCTAATGGCCTCCTTGGCCCTAGCCATGTCCTCATATATGTATCCCATTGAGGGCTTCTCCCCATCAACATGTAGGAGATTTACAAGGGCGCAGTGGCCTACATTTATTGTTAAAAAAATATTTAAGTCACAATTTAAATTTAAAAATAAAAGTAAAAGTAAATTATTAAACAATTAAATACTAAATGTTAAATTGTAACAAATTTACCTCCAATATTTCTTTGGGTTTAAAAAAACTAGCCTCATCAAAGATGCAATTTACCACATCTATCCTTGTAGTAGTCGTAGCAAAGGAAAAGGAAGTCCACTCCATCCCAACAAACATGCGCCTCAAATCTTCCCTTGATTTCATCAAGGATTGCAATGTGAGGAGATTTGTGGCAAACCTCATATCGGGACGAGCTAACTCTCTTTACCCTATTTATTTCCTCATTATGTTAAGGACCAATGCATGATTGTATATAAACTTGCATATATTTTTGACCCTTTCTATGTATGATTTGACCCACTCAAGCTTACCAATGTCCTCCAACATTAGGTCAAGGCGACAGACCGAAGAACAAAATATTTTGGGGTGCCTCTCCAACAAAAGTTTACTTGCAATAATTTTAAATTAATTAGAAATTTACATATGTTAAGGAACTTTGAATTACAAAAGTTTAAATAAATTTATAGATGTCTTTCCATCAAATTTTCAAAACTTGAAAAGTTAAAACTTAAAAGTGTACTTGCACCAACTTAACTTCCTGCATTATTTGTAACCACTTGCACCACATTTTCTTCCCCCATGTTTGCTATGACTTCCTCAATAACCTCACACAAGTATGTTATTACGATATTAGATAGTTTCTATTTACTCTCTCTTCTGTCTTATTCTAATGGTCACTCTTTTTGTAATGTTTCCATAAACTCCTTTTGCTCATTATGAAAACTTTCTCTCTCTTAAGAATGTCTCTATTTCTCTTCTTGTTCGTTATAGAAACATTCTTGTGTATAGTTGTATATATAGATCATTTATGATCTCTGTTTAATAATGCACTCATTATTTTACCATAATACGATATCAAAGCAAATTCCGGGCCTATTCAAAAAAAATTAATTTCTTTTTTTTTGAAATTATTAGTTCAAAATTTTCAAAATATTTGCCCGAGTGTGTTCAAAATTTGCATTTTTTCTTTCCTCCAAACCGGACTAGTGATTCGGTGTCCAATTATTTTTTTTGCCTCAAGATTGTGGGCATTTTTAGCCTTCTATGGCCTTTTTTTATTCACCCATAGTCTCTTTTTTTGCAAAACGCATGAGTTTCATCACCAGTTTTAATGTTTTTTTGTTATGTTTTTGCTCAAACGCGACGCTTCTCTAACCTTTCTTGCGATTTCTGCCCCCATCTTCAACATTCTTCATCTACCACAACCCCCTGCATGGATTAAAATTTGCATTTTTTTTGCAAATCTGCCCTCTATTCAAGAAATCTGCAAATTTTTGCAAGTTTTAAAATCTGACTTAGGTTTTTTTGAAAATTCTCAATTTTCGTGTCAGATTAACAATTTTTTGCATATTGGCGGGTTTTTGCAGATCTCAACTGGGTTAGTCTCTCTTTTTTCTCGGTGCATTGTTTTCCATGCCTTGATTTTCGAGCTGACAGATTCAAAATCTAATTTCAGACTCTTTCAAGATTTTTCGTGCTCTTTTTTGGGTGCCCTTTCATTTTTCTTAGACTTTTGTCAATCTACCTCGAAGTTCGTGCCTCATATATTTATGTTGTTTGTGCATTAAAAATATGTCATGGCATCTCTCACCAATCTTCTCTTGGAAGGCAATCAATGATTCAACAGAAAACACTACAACACTTGGAAGCAAAAAATGATGATGATCGTCAAGTATTGTTGTCTTGAGGCGCTTGTTCTGGGTACTAACACTCGTCCTACCACAATCAATGCTACTCAAGAGAAGTTTGATGAGCATAATCATGAAGCAGTTATGCTTATTAAGCTTTCAGTTATTGATGATTAGCTGCCTCAAGTGTTGCTGGCAAGACAACTGTAGAGATCTGGACAACACTGAAGGATCTCCATGAGACATCAGATAAAAGCAGAGCCTTCTTTTTGAAGAATCAACTATTCTCCATTATTATGAATTAGCACATGTCCTTACATGAATATCTTCTAAAGATTAAGGACATTAGAGATCAGCTTGAGGCCACTGGCCGTACAACAAAGGAAGAGGATATGGTGGTCATTACTTTGACTATGAGCACTTTATTGAGACACTCAACATTACTGCAACTAATGTTGACCTCAAATTTCCAGATTTGTGCACCAAATTTTGCAGTAGGACCATTGCAAACAACAGTGCTCCTTCATCCTCCTTTGAACAAGCTTTTTTAACCCAATTCTTTAACAAGGATAAAGGCCCATCTCAATCATCTGCTCCGTCTCAGAATAGCTCCAAGAAGAAGCAAGTCCGGTACAACTATTACCACAAGTTTTGTCATGTGATCCAAGAATGTAGGGCTCACATTGCTTCTGATCAGCAAACATTGCTTCTGACCAGCAAACATTGCTTCTGACCAGCAAAAGCAGGGAAGGTCTTAACCACATGCCAACATTGCAAAACATGCATACCTCTTTGATCAACCCAAGGCTGCCTTTTATGCTTTTTGAGGACATGCAAATTTTTTTTTTTTGAAGATGGATTGACCATTAAGGGAGGGTATTACGATATTAGATAGTTTCTATTTACTTTCTCTCTTCCGTCTTTTTCTAATGGTCACTCTTTTTGTAATGTTTCCATAAGTTCCATCTGTTCGTTATGGAATCTCTCTCTCTCTCGCTCTCTCTTCAAAATGTTTGTATTTCTCTCTTTGTTCGCTATAAAAACATTTTTGTGTATTCTTGTATATATAGACCATTTATGATCTTTGTTTAATAACACATTCATTATTTTACCATAATATATGTGGCATTCTTAACATAAGAGGAAGCATCAGTAGATTTGAGGAACATGGTGGATTTTACAAAATTTAAATAGAGAAAAATAATTATCATGGATCATCATCAATCAACAAATAAAAAATGAAATTATTCAATCACGACTCACAATGCATGTAGGAAAGTAGAATGATCAAACACCTCCACAGGGAAAAAGAAAATTTAGGAGTGTTCTATTCCTCCTATCCGATCAACCATTAGTAATGATGGTGCAATCCTTTTTGGTCCATGCCTTTCGATGGTCCTCTTAGCTCAAGCTTCATATCCTCTACCATTTCATCCAAGAGGTAGCCACTCAACTCAACATCAGTAGGGGCTTTAAACCCCACACCACAAATAATTACGACATCTATCAGGCCTTGTCAAAAAGGAGACCTATCACAAATAGATTATGATTAGATGATAAATCATTATGTTTACACAAGTAGAATCTATTAAAATTGAACTTTAAACATAAAGAAACCAAATAAAAAATAATTAATTACTTGGCTGGAATAAATTGAATCTTGCAAAAGTACCAAAATTTGAAAATTTGTTTATTCGCAGCAGCATGAGTCTCCTTGTTCCAACCCATGCTCTCAAGCGAGGGTTGTGTGCCAGGAGTAGTGCGTAGCACAAAATAACTATCCAAACTCGACTTCCGCACTCTAGGTCGAAATGCTAAGTTACTGGTACGGGTATGGGCACGGATACGGATATGTGGGTATGGCAATTTTTTGGGAATTGGGTTTGGGTATGTCTGGATACGTCTGTACAAATAACATATAAAAATCATAAATATATATATACATATGCATTTGTACAACTTGAAAGTAGAAACAAAACTAAAAGCATATAAAAATCATAAATATATATTATATATCTGTGCATGTATACAGGTTTACAGCTTGAAAAGTAGAAACAAAACTGCCATAAATATTGCAGTAGCACATTTATAATGATTTCCTATAAGTCATGTTTCATATCAATTTGTCAATTGATATGTCAAAAATTGAATGTTATGATAGATATATCATATATGATTATATCCATATCGAATTCATTGTGCATTGGTTAAATAGTAAACTGTCAAAATATTACAATTAGACTGATTAGTAATCAGCATCATATGGGTCATCAAGAAAATCAAGATCAGTGGAACCACATGCAGCCCCAGTTTCACTTCCACAGCTTGAAGCACGTTGACTATTTGCCTCCACAGAGGGTAAAGATGGTGCGTTAACTGAAAAATCCAAATCTGTTCTCTCAAGATCTACATCCCACGACATTGTGCCCCCTTCCGTGTACTGACTTTTTTTATAAGTAAGAAGGCGCAAGTTGGAATGCACATAAACCAATTCTTCTGCCTTACTTGCTGCCAATCGATTGCGTTTCATTGAGTGAATGAAGGAGTATGTACTCCAATTTCTCTTAGTTGAAGAAGAACTAGCAACCTATTGAAAATTTATCACAATGTTAGAGAGTTGCAACTATAAAAATAACTTTATTTCTGACATTAACAGACTAACAGTGTTAGACAGTTGGAACAAAAATTAAGAAACATGCCTGTGATAGAAGTTTGATTGCAAGAGTTTGAAGGTGTGGTGATGTATGGCCATTAAGGTACCACCAAGCATGAGCATCCTTCGTGTACTTGTCATGGATAGCAGCAACACTTTGACCGCTAGAGGATACAAAATCAACAAACTCAGTTGTAACTAAATCCTTCATTGCATGATCACGAAAGAGTTTACTGAGTGCTGTCCTACATCCATCACTTCTCCATCTCTGTCTGGTGGTACCCTTGTTGGCTGAGAAAGAATTTCATCACGATAAAATTTTGGAGTCAATGCAAATGCAAGATGTAATGGGGTGGTCATTTTGTTCCACGGTTCAACACAAATTGACCTAACTTCTTTGAAGAAAGTTTCTTCAGGATCTTTCTCTTTTTTATTGATGATGTGTCTCATTAACTCAATCATTGAGTCAATGCCATCGTATACCATTCTGGGTGATCCATGTCAGCAAAATGGATCATGCTTATGATGGGCTCGGTGAAACTAAGAAGATATTCCACTCTTTCCCACCATGTGTCTTCTAGGATCATTTTCATTACATTTGTTGCCCTTTCTGTATTGGATTGCCTCCATTGAATCCAACCTTGACCAATAACCATGCCAGCAAGTGCCTCTCGCACCAACACAAGTCGCATCAAGACAATTGTGTTTGATGCAAATAGAGTCTCAACAGCCTATTCAAGAATTAAAAATCAAAATTAAAATATGAAGAAATCATTATCAAATTTAAAAAGTAAATTCATATTAGTAGTGAAATATAGAATTGAAAATTTGAAGTGTTTCAATTACCTTCAGCAATTCCAACTCTGAAAATGATCTAAAAATGGCTTGTGACATGTTATGGTTTGTGATGAACATCTCAATCTCTTCAACCTCAGCATAGATTTGTTTGATCCAATCTATTTTCCTACCCAACTTTTGTAGCATTAGGTTGAGAGAGTGGACAGCACAAGCTGTGCAATAGATGTGATCAAAATGTATCTCAATCAACAAACATGTAGCTTGACAATTATTTGCATTGTCTGTAATAACTTGGACAACATTTTCAGGACCCACATCTTGGATGCATTTTATAAGGATATCAGCAATAAATTGTGCATCCTTCACCTGTCCCTCACAATCGACAACCTTTAGAAACATTGCCCCTTTGGGGCACACTGCAATCACATTTATCAATGGCCGATTTTTGGTATCCTTCTACCCATCAGAAATAATTGACACCCCTGTTTGTTTCCATGAATTTCTAATGGGAGCCAATGCATTGTTTATGTTTTTGACCTCACTTGCTAGTAAGGTGGTGCATACCTTCTCATAACCTGGCCCTATCCACCCTTGCGGAGCGTCATTTTCTTTTCTCAACACATCCTGCCAATATGGTGAGCGTACAACATTGAATGCCAAACTGTTTGCATAGATACATCTTCCAACAACTTCATTTGCAATCTCCCTAGCATCATTCTGGAATGCTCTCTCCAATGGCCCCTTCTCTTCTCAGTAACAGGTTCTTCTTCAATTCTACCCAAGAACGGGTGGTTAAGTCACTATGAGATGGAGAAGGTGGGGGCCTTGAACTACTTCCTTTTCGTTTCAACAAAGGATGGTTTGTGGCACGTCCGTCTCTTGCATCTACTTCCTCTTGCTCTTGAATGAATCCTGTTATTTGTTGAGGTGGCAATCCTTTTGCATCCAGTCGTTCGCATGCTTTGATACCCATTTGGGGAATGACACATAAATGGGCTTTTACACGGTTGTAGGAGCTAGTTTTCTCCACATGACATAAATTGCATTCCCAAACAAATGTTCCACCTCCTTTTACTTGGCTTTTTATTGCGACATATTTCCATAATGGTGAATTCGGATCGGTCTTGAATTTGGGTCGAGCAGTAGAAGTTGTAGAAGTTGCCATTGTCTTGTCTACAAAAGCCAACAACCAACAAGTTAAAAAAAGAATAATAATGATTAAATAATACATTATTAAATATAAAAATAAATAAATTCAATTTATATTTTGAATATTAAATAATAAATATATAATATATAATATATAGTAACATTATTTTATTACAACATTAAAATTACAATACAAAAATTAAATTACTAAACAATAAAAAATACATTATTAACATTTTAATACTCTAGACATTATATAATAATAATATTTATAAAATATTACCTAACATTAAAAACAGCATTAAAATTACAATACAAATATTATTATATAAATATTAAATTACTAAACAATAAAAAATACATTCAAAACATAAATATTATATACGATTTTATAAAAGCTTAAAAAACTTAAATAATATTACAAAACTAAGAAACTTAAATACTATTAAATAACATTAAAAAAACTTTAAAAACTTAATATTATATACAAACTATATAAAAACTTAGATAAATATTTTACATTTGTTAAAATTTTTACACAACCAGTAACTATTCGTCCGCTCACGAGCTTGTATGCAGAGAACCCTTCCGGCCGCTCACAAGCTTGAAAATTGCAGATTCCGTTGTGCACAGATGGTTGCAAGGCGTTTGGAGTTTGGAATGATTGTAAAGTTTGTAGCGACTATCAAGTTTGCAGAGATTCCTGTTCGCCCAATTGGCGTTAGCAGCTATTCCCGTCCTCTCAGCTGCAGTTGTTGCTGTCGAAGTTGTTCCAAGCTTTCGCTTTGTTGATGTTCTATAGCGGAGGATGTAAAACAGTAAATGTAGTGGCGGATGTAAAGAATTTAACCCGTCTACGTTAGGGTTTTCGCATGGGTAACAACACCGTAAAGCCAAACGCCGACAGTAAAAATTGTAGTCAAACTGCCGCCTATCAATTTGAATCGCAGTCAAATCGCCACGTCACCAGAAAATCGTTTGGAATCGTAGTCAATTCGCCACGTCACCAAAAAATTGTTTGGATACACAATGAAAATTGCAGAGGGGCAAAAATCAAACCCTGTCTGATTCCACAGCGTTTTTTGGTCGTATCAGATTTTGATGCGTATCATACCCGGATCTAAAGGAAAAGGGGGAGGTACCAGTAACTTAGTCGAAATGTAATAGGGCCAGTATTAGTAGTAGTAGTAAGAGCACTAGCACTAGCACTAGGGAAATAATAAATAGATCCACTTCACTTATTATAATTCTCATTTAATGCACTCCTTTAAGTAAATCAATCCCCTTTTAATGAATACTTTATACTATAACCAATTAATAATAATTTATCCCTTAAACATGAGCCAATAAACTTATTCCACTCAATCAACTAGCGAACTTTGCTATACTGAGTCCAATTGCATTGCTAAAAAAAGCACCATAGGCATAATTGACTTACTATAAATTGTAAGTATCTCAAAGTGACCCAATTGATGGAGTCAATCACTGTGCATATCTTGAGTCCTAGTGCCCTTGCCAGATATAGCACTGAGCATAATGTGACTTACTATAAATAGTAAATCCCAAGCTGAAAGCCCTGTTGATATCCCCACATTTCTATGCTACTATCAAGTGTTCAGGTGCCCTACTAGAACAGTAACCTTGACTTTCCTGTACTAGTAACTTACTATGAATAGTAATTGTGTCAATCTAACTTAAACGAAGAGCAATTCTGAATATCCCTGATCACAGGAGAGGGAATTGGTCTCTGGACTATGCCAACTGAACCCTCTGAACAACCCCATCAGCCTACGAAGGTTAAGAAATAGGTTAATCCTCTTAAAGTTGATGCTCATTAAATTGGAGACATTACAATTTGATGATTTTTATACATAAAATCATGGTTTCTTGCAGTTTTTTTGGATTGTAGTGCTCATTTGCATTTGAAGGGTTTTGTGATTTTTCCTCAAAATTGTGGTTTCAGTTTCATCTTGGTATTTCTAGCTACAAGGAGTGATATCTTTGTTTCTCAACATCAAGTTGCCAAGTTTTAGTTATCTTGGTAAGTTTTGTAGAATTAGGGAGGGTTTTAGTAGCAAACTCATTTTGCTGAGTATTTTGACGAGAAGGGACAACCTTCCCTATGCATCTGTGACTAGAAGGGGACAACCTTCTATGCTTGTGTGACCAAATGACCTGTAGATTGTCTTTGTAGGTTTGTTAGGATGATGAAAATTAAGGGAGGGTCTTAAAATAATGTAATGCTTTTTTAGTGGTCATCTTAGTTGTCTTAGTTAACTTAGGAAATTCCCTTTTTATCTTCAGTTCACTATTATTTCATTTAGAAACATTGTCTCTATAAATCTATTTAAGGAGCTTCTGGCTTCTATGTTCAATATAACATGTATCACTCAACCAAATGTTGCTAGCTTTATGTGGATTCATACATTTGTATATCAAGCAAGTCTACAAATGCTGCTAGAACCTTAGGAGCATTACTAGGAGCGTGCTTTTTGTTGCAGCATGGTGTTGGTCGAGAGTGAATGTCATTATATCATGGAATGCCAGGCTTACAACAAAATCAGGTCTGATTATGCGGAAATTTTTAGGGACAGGCAATTTAAACTACTTATTTAAGAAAATCAGTCGGACAGAGCTGCAAACATGATCCTCAAAATCCACTGTCCAAGAGAAGCTTTAAATAAGAGGTTACAGTGGCTTAGGGTGTGTACTAATCTTACATTTCATCTTTCATTTCTTATGAAATTAGAAGTATTAATGACATTTAATTTCTAGGAATTTCATTGGGAAATAGTCAAACAAGCATGACCCAAAATGATTTTTAAAATATCTTTTTAAATTTTGCACAAGGATTTGGGTTAGCGTCCTATATTGGGGTTGAGGGGTAGTGCCCCTCACTAGGTCGGCCACTAAGTACAAATTAAAGCCTTTGAGACCACACAGATCTTGATTGGCATTGCCATTTTTCATAATTTTATTCTTCTAACTTGTTCTCCAAAAGTCCTTCAATCCCTTAACAAAACTCTTGACTTCCATCTTTTACTTTTAATCATTTTCAATTTTTTATTCTTTATTCTTCTTCTTAATTTCCATGAACTGGCCAAGTCTTACATATGGGCTTGTTGATTCCAGTGAGTTTGACCAGACATACTGGGTTCTCGAGTCAAGCGTCCCTAGGCCTCGGTTTGGTCAACTCAGCTCAAGACTCACAGAGTGTGGGCAAGTCCCAGCTAGACACTATAACTCTCAAACCCTTCAGCAAGTCCCTATGACTCTTTAACCCTCAAATCTGTGGTTGTCATACTAAAATATATGTAAGTGATTGAGGGTTTGAATCATAAAATATAACCTCTTTTATTGAAATACATTTTTGTCATAAATGAGTTATTCACTTCCATTTCACTTACAAACAAAGATAAATTTGATGATAATAGCACATGTTTTACAACAATATAGATAAGCTGCAAAGTTGCACGGACATGGATATGGATACATATAGGAATCATATATGGATACGGCCATTTTTTAAGACCCCCAATATGGAGATGGTTGGATACAGCATTCATAAAAAAACACATTCATATCTAATATAATTGCCAATTTTCTAAGTTATTAGAGGACATTTCCATTACTTCAATGCAATATACACATAATTGGTACATAAATAATTACTTGACACCATGTTTTCTTGACAAAAATGAAGGTTGTTTTGAGGTTGAGGAAGGACTTCTACCATGCATCTGCCATTTTGCAGGTGAAGGAATAGTGGAGAACCTTCTTTCCAAGTGAGAGTAAATAAAGACACCAAAAGATACAGATCAAAGACAAGGATGTCCTCTAAGATTTCAAAATTTTAAATATACAAAATAGGATTTTGCAAAAAAATGCTGAGTGAACGAAGGAAGAACAAAGATAGTAAATTAAGATGCTTACATCAACTTTCAATGAGAAATCGTTTCCATGATAACCCATACAGTACCAATTCCTGGAAACTACCCACCAGATGGTGCAACTGGTTTTTAACTTTTAAAATAGGCAATATAGAACTAGCAAAACCTTGCAACTGCAATAAATTTTTACTTCAAAAAAAAAAAGTTTTTTATGAAAGCTGATTACTCTTTTTCTCATTGCATGTTAGTTGCAGCAGGTTGAGCAAGATCAAATATTTGAAGTATCTGAGAGGGTATGGAATGTTCCCTCTGAAGGCAAGTTCTTTTCAAAACATGTATCCCTATGATCCATATGACATGAAATGAAAATTTATTGTACAGCTATTTGATATGATTGTATTTGTAGGGGTGGAGCAAAATATACCTATTTGCAATTCAACTATATAATGCTCTTTAATCATGTATTGCAGATTGGACCAATTCCCATGCTTCAGACTCTCTGAGCAACTCTGATGAAAAAAATGGTCAGCAACTCACAAGGGCACAAAGAAAGAAAATAAGGAAAAGAAAGATAAAAGAGGCTTCTTCAAGATCAAAGAAATTTGTTGGACCTTTGCTTCCAGACAACCACATTCAGGAGAACTTCATCTCTGAAACTCCTAAATGGCTTGATGCAGAATGTTCTGGCTCCAAATTAGAGAGAGAAAGTACAACAATAGATGCTGTTAGATCCAGTGATCCTCCTGTTGGAATAGGTAGGACGATTCAAACAAAATTTGCTTGTTCATTTCTATTTGCATTTTGTTTACTTCTGTGCTCAAATTGGATCTCTTTAGCGAACCTTACAATAAACAACATCAACAAGTCTTCTACTTAACTTCATGATTTTTTTTGATGTTTCAAATATTGAAATCAAGACTCAGGTTCATCTACATGTCATGGGAAATTGAAGCAAAGAAGACTTGCTAAAAAATTGAAGAAAGAGAATGCTAATTCAGCTCTAAGGTTAGCCATTTTATTTCACATAGAAATGAAGCATGAATATCTTCTACCTGAACTTGCAAGCTGAATGCTAAAGTTTTGAATAGTATGTTTCTTAGGTTAATTAATAATTTGTGGAGTAGGTCGTTGATATAACATCTCATTTAATTTGGCATCTCGACTAATTTGCTTTGTTGTTGAGAGGGACAGTTTGATCAACTTCCTGTGAGCTGATTGTTTGTGACTTTTTATTTTTCAGGGAAAATTTGAGCAAAGTTTTTGTGGCAGAATCATGTGAAACTGGATATGTTCTCAAACACCTATGATATGTACTATATCATTTCACATCAAAGCCTGTGTCAATTTATCTGCTGAAATAGGTTGACAGGTTTCTATCATGACAATTGACAACTAACAATTCCTGGACCACAGATGAAGAGTGCATAGATCTGGTGAGTGATTTAGTACCTATTCAAAATTACTTGGACCCATGATAAGACTCAAAGGGATGCATGGCAATTTGAACTTCTGTTTCATTGTCATTAATGAAATGAAATTATGTTTCCTTCTATTTTCAGGTTCAAAATGTGTGTACTTCCTTGCCTTGACTACAGAAAGCGTACATTCGAGGATGCATCATAACAGAAAGATTAATCCTGATTTTGTTGGCAACTTTATCAAAGGATTCATCTATTATCGTTTGATATTTAAGGATACCTTAGTAGGCAAAATATAAGACTGCATTGGCAAATGATAAGATAATAACAGAACGAAAACATCTTGAAATCAAGACGACTGTTTTGTTTCAATTTTACCACCCACCGAAAAGAATGAAAATACCAATCAGGTGATTTTCAAAACATGGTTGGCTAGATTAGAATGGCTGTATTACTTGTGAAAGTTTTTCTTTTTCTTTTGCTTGTACTTTGTATATTTTATCAGGAGAAAATAAAATAATAGATGTAAATAGCAAGTGGTCAGCTGATAACAAATATTGTTACTGTTTCTAAATTTAAGGTTGTTGAATTGCACCATGAACGTGTTGCAACTTGCCATTAGCAGCCACTTACCTTCTCAGATTTGGTGGAATTGAAAGCTTCATGGCTTCTTATCAGAAACTTGGGGTGGTTTGCACAGTACAATTTATTTAAATTTGTATAGTAATTTCAAATGAATGTGCATTCAAAATTGACGTAGCATTTACTAATTTATTTTTACTGGTCAGGGAAGCTCATGTTTGGTTGGGATGTTCTGAAACCCTGTTGTTTGTGGGCTTTTTCTATTTCTTAGGCAAGTTTTATCCTGAGTGCTGCATGTTGATTGGGATTGACCCAAGAAAGGCAAATGGTATGGAACAAGTGTATTGAAGTGTGGGTTAAGCTAAGCACAACAGATGTATGGGGATTGGTGCAAATATAGATGGAGTGAGAGTGAATGTAGTTATGTGAATGGGAATGGACAAAGGATTTGGGAAGGAGCCAAACTACAAGGGTGTGACACTAGTTATTATGTAATTGTATTGACCCATTTCATGAAAATGGATCAGTGACTGAATAGGTTTGCCACGTGTAGCAAATTTTATTTTTCCCTTAGTAAGGCTGCTTTTGAAAAAAATTGAACACTCTTGGTTATGCATGTGAATTTAACATTTAAACATTTAAGGAAACACATCTTGATCGCTGTCTGTGGGTCTCTTCAGGGTACCAACACTACAACAGAACTTGGAAAACAGAGAAAAAAATGTAGTGCGTAGCTTCTATCCTGTAGTAGGCACAAATGATAAGTTTGCTTTATATGTATTGAAAAAATGCAGGGTAACATGGGGACTCACACAACCCCCCCCACCCCCCCAAATCTCAAAGTACCCGTCCCCGAGATGTCCCCATGCTGGGTACTTGCGTACCCAAGTGCCCCAACCTCTACCATTCTGCAACCATGCTGTTGCTGGAATGGGTACTTGGATTTCTATTGAATTTTGATTTTTGATTGTTACTATTGGGTATGTAATATGTTACTATGTTGAATGTTCAATAGTTTTAGTTCATGTTGCAATTTTGCTATGTTCAAGTATTTTAATTTGGTATATACTGCTGAAATTTCATTTCATAACAAGCATTTCAAGTTCTATATAAATACTATACAACACCCCTCCTTGTCCCATCCTCCCCTTGCCGCCGTCCCTTGGCCATCCCCCCGCCGTCCTAAAAATAAGGCCCATTTCCCCCTATCCCGAAAACTTGTCTCAACGTCCCAATGTACCACAGTACTGGTGTAACATCAAAAAAATGTCAAAGGAAGAAATTTAAAAAGGGTTAGAAAATTTTGCCTTTGTGGACAGTGATCCTAAATGATGTATTTCTAATGGGGTAAAGATTTATCCAACAGTGATAAGACTATATCTAATGTATTCTGTTGGTAGCAATTTCAATTAGGAATGTTGGTTATATCATATTCCACATCTTCAATTAGTTGTGTGCATGTGTAAGGAATTATTAAAGATAAAGTTATTCTATACTATAAAATGACGTTATAACATTGAAGGAACTTTCATCCCACATTGTTAAAAGTAAGTCAATCCATTGGCATAAGAAGCTATAATTGAGGCTATTTTCTCATTTGAGATATATGATGTGATTATAATACTAAAGTGTTTCTCCAGTGCTACTTGTTAGTTTTAGTGATCTCTGATGGATAAAACTATTACTACAAATATAGATTATAATTGATATCCTTACTTGAACAATGGCAGAACTAGAGATGTAGAGTCTGTTCTCCCAAGTGATTGCCGAGTCTTTAACTTTAGTGTTGTGGATTGTTGAGGATATACTGTCTTACAATGGAGATTGCTATGAGAACATATAAGCTGCCTTCCAATGGATAAAGTTGAGAGTTGTCTTGTAAAATGAATGTGTAGATCGCTGGGACTGTAATGCCTTGTATTCATTATCTTTCCCGTCGATCTACACTTATATTTATAAGTGTGAAAGGTCATGCCCCTGTAGAGCCAATAGTTTAGTTAAGACAAACACAACAATACAATGGATTATGTAATCAACAGTAAACAGAAGACCCTTGATACTACACATTACAATGTTTGTCGATAATGATATGATAATCATCCAAACATATGACAATTATATATATAAAATTCACATAACATAGTTTTATCATTACTTCTACTGATGCTATACATCAACACTCCCTCTTAGCAAGGGAGAAGTAATACATCGTCAAAATAGAATATCTGAATACATTATCTAATCTTAAACACTCTAAAACAGTGACTAGTCAAATAATTAAAATCACCATGCTATGAATACTATCATAACATATATTATGATCTCTAATTGTCCAAAACAATATCTAAAGTAATCATAATGGATTCATTATCAATGATCTCTAATTGTCCAAAACAATATCTAGAGATGTTTATGATAATAGGCCTATCATTTGCAAGATCGTCATCTTACAAACGATTACCTTTTGAATATATATGTCTATGAAAGATCGTCACCTTTCATTACATATCTGATGCAACTAAACAACAATAGAAGCATAAACTCACATGAATTGAAAACTTAAATTCAATATTCAATATTACAATTTAATTATACCAACTTTTCCTCTGAAGTAATCAAATTTTACTTTAGCAAAGAGACTTAGTAAAGATATCTGTTGTTTGCTCACTAGTATTGATGTACTCTAGTTGAATGACTCCTCGATCCACCATATCTCTAATATAGTGGTAACGAATTTCAATATGTTTGGAACGATTGTGGAAAAATGGGTTAGCTGAAAGCTTGATGCAACTTTGATTATCACAATGAATCACAATGGGCTTCAAAGGTCTTTTGAACAAATTTACTAACAACTTTCATAGCCATACCACTTCTCTAGCACTCGAGGAAGAGGAAATGTATTATGCTTCGATAGAACTTAACACAATTGAACACTGTTTTCTATCAAACCAGGAAACCATTCCAGTGTTGGCATTATATTGTATTTGTTATTAGTGACAACACTTATTCGATTATGAATGATTACCGAGCTCATCACTTAGTCTACAGTGTATATCGAGCATTTAGTGGTTACCTTGTAGGTTCATTACTTAAGCAGTTCACATCGAGCATTCCTAAAGCTACCAAGTGAGTGTATAGTCTAGCAGTGTCTACCGAGCCTATAGTGTTCACCGAGCTTCACAGTGTCTATCGAGTCATCAGTTTGTGTGATGGAAGTCAGTGTTTACCGAGTGATGGATGTGTATTGTTTATCAAGTGAAAGCAAGGTAAATGAAGGATTCAGTTTTTACCAAGTGACACTATATCTACCGAGTCTCCAATGGTTACCGAGTTCCAAGCTACGTTGTGTGATTAGTATGGACCGAGCTTTTACTTCTACCGAGTGCATGACGATGCCGAGTAATGCAGTGGATGTTGAGTATTAGAAGGTCACCAAGTCAGCTTGAAGAACCCGAGTTTTCTACTGTTTGGCCGACTCAGTAATATTTTGTTCACTTGTGTTTTGGCCGACCTTGCAATTGTAATTATTAGAATGGTATATATGTAATGTATTATATCATTTGCAATGTGTGTGTATATCAAGGAATGAACATGTAATGCTTTAAAAAGAGTAAATGCGAATCAACAACAGAGCAGAGTATTCAACAAGGTCTACAAGGAGTAGTAAAGATTCATCAGTCACAAGAGGTGATTTGTACTTCAAGGATCTAATTAACAATCAAGTTGTAAGTAGATCCACTGTTTCATCCTAACAGGTGAATCAGTTTTGTAAATCCTTTAACAAGGTAGATTTAACAGTCTCTGTATAAATCTCCTAACAAAGTGCATACTTCATTGTATGTTTGTAAATCCTCTAACAAGGTGGACCTAGCAGTCCAAATTGCTCTTAATAGGGAAGATCATCAGAAGTGATCAATGTAAGCCCTAACAGGCCAACTTTATACTGTAGTAGTGAAATTTTGTGGGTATCATCCCCACTCCAGTTTTACTTTCTATTTGGAAGGTTTCTGGGTCACCAAAATTCTGTGTTCATGTGTTATAAATGTTTATCTTTCTCATGCATACAGTAGATTAGATGAATGAATGATGAATGGATTAAGTACTAAATTGATTTAAAATTTTTGAGGTTACTGATTCACCCCTCCCCTCTCAGTAACCTAGCTAGTCTTGATTATTTCCAACAATTGGTATCAGGGCATTGTGGTTCTTAGGATAAAGTTTGACAGCTTGAGCAAAGATCTAAAGGACAAATGGAGATATTTAGACTTGACAAAGCAATTGAAAATGAAAAGCTAAATCTGGAGATGGCCATAGTTCAACTCAAGGAAGCAAAGGAACATCTTTCACAATCCCTAAAAAGAAGAAAGGAACTTGCAAATCAGATGAATGATCTCAAGTATGTTGAAGAAAAGATTGAAGACTTTTTCCCCTCAAGCAGCTCAGATGAAGCAAACAATGCAATCAAAGAACTCCTAGAAAAAAATGGATCTCTGCAAAAAGAAGTAAGAATGCTAAGAAGAGAACAATAAATTCAGTCGGCAAGGTTATGTGAAATCCTCGAACAAAGAAACAAATTGGAAAATGAGATAAATGAAAGGATCAATGCAAATCAAAGTCTTATCAATCAACTATCCAATGCAAATGAAGAAATCATAAATCTGAGATATGAAAATGAAAGCCTAAGGATTGATTTAATCATTGAAAAACAAATCAGTGAAAGTTTGAAAAATGACCTAAATGCTGAAAAGCAAATCAATGAGAGAATGATGAAGTCTCAAGAAGATATGAATCAATTAAATCAACAAAATGAGTAGAATCTTCATAAACAAAAAGGTAAAGCAGGACTTGGATATAATGAAGAAGAGGAATCTTCCAAACAAGGTGCCCAAAGGAATCAAAGACCTACTTGCAATCACTGTGGTAAGTTAGGTCATACATCAAACAAATGTTGGAGCAATAGAAAAACAAAATTCAATAGAAAATGCTACAACTGCAATCAGCATGGTCACAAAGCTAATGAATGCAAAGAAAAATCAAAATTTGAAGGTAAATGTCACAAATGCAAGAAGCATGGTCACAAGGCATTCCAATGCAGATCCAAATCATTCAATCCAGCTAAAAAACTTGTTAAAGCAATATTTGGATGGGATTACAATACATGGTGCAAATGTCATTATTGTGGAGAATATGGACACATTGGCAAAGAGTGCTCAAGGCATCACTTGAGAAAAAGAGATACAACAATAAGATGTTATACATGCACTGAACTCGGTCATATAGCCAAGAATTGCATGAATATTGGAAGAATTGAAGATGAAAAGAAAGCTAAAGCTGATAACATTTGGAAGCAGATGAGACAACAGTGGATTCCTAAATCTACCGAGCAGAACAGTTCAAATGATGGCCACGTGACTCAAGAAGTGGGTGACTCCACCATTTCCAATTAGATTCATGAAGGAGGATCTGGAACTGTATCATCAAGCTATATCTAGAGCAGTTCCAAATGAAAGAAAGCAAAAGATCCAATCAATATTTCAGATACAAAGGGTCACAAGAAATCAGGTCATACCGAGCAAGGTTAGTCACAGACTCAACTGAGCTAGATTGGGAGTAACAAATTTTTTTCGATCACCGAGTCACAACTTTCTATCGAGCAAGTGAGTGAATGACAGCTTGTCAAGCACTATGTCATCACAACTACTTTCGTACCGAGCATTAATGACAAAATTTTCATCAAAAAGGCAAAATTTTCATCAAAAAGGCAGAATTTGATTTCATTTCTCATCGTGTTTTCAAAATTCTCAGAGCTAAGCGATTTTAGGTGAATCTAGGCTATTTCAAGCAATTTTAGAGTGAAGGATTTGTTCGAAAGATTTCTATATTTTATCGAGCATCAATAGCATCCGGGAGTAGCAACAATAGCAAGGCGAAAAGAGGTTAAGAAATGTTGGTTAAGGGTGTGGAGTGGAAAGTGCCAAATTTCAAGCTAGTTTCAACAATTGTAGAGTCACTCGACCCCAATGGAGCTCAATTGCAAATTCCACCAAAGGTACTCTTTATCAACGATATTCGTACACATTTCAAATGTTCTGTTCAAGAGATTGGAACCCTAGAGATGGACAATGCCCTAGGAGAAATGTGTGTTGATGGTTCACTGAAACTCGAGCATAAGCATCTAGAGACCAAAGAATTAACCCATATCTCGCATATGCCAAGGAATTTCCAAATTAAGTGGATTAGGTACATCCTCAGTCGTGTGCACAATGGTCAACTATGGTTGGAGCAGCCAGTATTAATCACCAAGAAGATGATTCATAAGATTACTAGTCTCCCCATGCTAAGTAAAGCAAAAACTACCAAAACCCTAAGTCGGGATGAACTTCAAAAGAAAACCCTAGCCAAATGAGATAGTAGAGGTTTGAAGGTTAGCACTGTTTCTGACGTTGAATTAAGGTTTGGCATCCACGTCATTGCTCACAAGATTTATAGCTCTAGTAATTTGAACAGTGTGCCTTGTGAGGCCGTGGATTTGGCATTCAAAGTTGTGAAGAAAAATTTGGAATTTGACCTGTCATAACTGCTGCTGACGCAACTAAACAAAAATATGGATAGCATCAGGTCATCAAAGAACAATCCCTGCAAATTTGGTTCTTTGTTGACATGTCTTTTCTTCAATGTACAAAAATTCTTTCCATCTAAAGGATTTGTTGTGTGGAGAAAAGATATTCCAATTCTATATCAGATAAATGAGTTTGTAGCAGAAATGGGTGTAAACTTTGATAGCATCATGGATAATTATTTTGAAGATTTCAAGGAAAGGATGAATAATAGGTTCCGAATTCCACCAAAATTGGTTGAAGACTACAAAGATGATGTATTCTTTATGGTTGACTATGATAGAGTATACATTCAGGCAGTCAGGCCCTTAGTTGCATGGGTGAAACCTCTTCCTTATGAGGTCAATATTGATGAAACCAGGGATATTATTGAAGCACTGGTGAATGAGCCAGTAGATTCAAAGCAATCCACTTTTGGAATTTATGATGAGGTAAAGGCCAAAATTGAGCTTGAAATCAAGCTACCCTAGGCTATCAACAACGGCAAGAGGAAGATAGCCAAATTAAAAACTGCAACTGGCCCTCTCACGCTTACCCAAGGAAAAGGAGAAGATGAAGAAGAATCAGAAGATGAAGATGAATCTGAGAAAGAGGTAGAACCAAGGGCAAGGTAATCATTACCAAGCCATCCAAAGCCTCCATAGTTGTGTTTACCAAAAGATCAAAGAAGAAAGGAGGTAGTGAAGTTGTATTCAATAAGGCCCCTCTCACCTTCCAAGAAAGATTGAAACAAATGGAAGAAGGTGTAGGCATCTCAAACTTCAAGGCTTTAAAGTATGAAACTAGAACAAATGTTGAGAAAATGCAAATTGAGGAGCTAGTACTCTCCAAGATGGGAAAATGGAAATATTCCCTTGATCAAATTGCCTCTCAAATTTCTAATGAGTTACTAGCAAGATTACAGCCTAGATGAGAATCAGCTATGCAAACTACAAAGGATATATATGAACAATCTTTGAGACAATTGCTACTGAGCCTTACCAATGCAGAGGTAAATGAAGCAATGAAGAAGAATGAAGACAAGATGACAATCAGGTTTCATACTTGTTTAATTTTGATAAAAGATATTGAGCATATAGTTAAGGATGCTACAGAAATGTGGAAGAACATCTATCATCTGCATAAGCCCAGTAATGATCCTGTAGAAATCAAAGATGATGATGACGACAGTGACAATGATGAAGAAGATAATGCTCCATGTGTCACTTTTGATGTTGAGGACTATCATGCACTAAAGGATGATGATGAAACTGAAGAGGAAGACAAGGATGAAGAAGATCCAGTAAAAATTGTAGCAGAAGTTATTGCAGCCCTTCCTCACTCTCCACCAAAGACTGTTACATCTACTATGGAGAGATCTTCTGCAAGTGAGACTGTGAGCACAATAGCGACATCAATAGCTCAATCATCACCTGTCACTTCCCAGCTACAAGTATCTTCAATGGAAGTGTCAAGCACTTCATCTACTGAGCTGCAACCCTCTTCATTAGCTCATGAGTCATCTACTTCAACAGTATGTACAGCTGCCAGTTCTTCAGTCATGATAACTTCTACTACAACATGTATAGTAAGTTTGCCAGTTTGCTCTATAGTTATGTCATCCATAGCTTCAACTGCACTAATTTTTGTTCCAGTTAGTTCTTTAGTTGTAAGTATTCCAGTTGGTACATTAGCTATTGATACTTCATTTTTGGGAAGCACATCAATTTTGGATACAGTTAGCACCTCTCTTAGTTTTCCTCTAGTTGGACCAATTCAAGTTTTTTCTGCTAGTCCAACTTCATCAACTATTATTTCTATTTCTAAATCCAAGGAAGTAAGCATTGAAGTAAAACCAAAGACTCCACTAAAACTTCTGCTTACTGGAAAGGTAATTGATGAGGATATAGACTTGGACAAGGAAATTGTTATACCTAAGATAGATCTAGATACTGCCACAGTTGATGAAATGAGACTGGTCAGTCAGCTTTTAGAGCAAAGAGCAAGGTAGAAACAACTTAGAGATGAGAGAGATAGAGAATTCATTATAATTGAAAGTGCTAAAAATATAATTACTGAGGCAATCGGTGTTGATGTGGATTCATCTCAACACATTTTATTACAATTAGAAAAGGCCATACATAAGTTCAATGAGGGGACTTCTGGCCAAAAGAAGCTTATAGAAAAGGCAAAGAAAAAGTTTGACAATAAAGTGCTTGAGCATATTGCTTAGCAAATAGCCATTAAGTAGATAGAACTTTCTACAATTTTGGCTAATCTTGAAAATTCCTTTACAAATGTAACATCTCTTTTTGCCAAGCTATGTGATGTTACTAAGTACACAAAAGAAATAAAGGTAAAATTGAATAAAATTGATGAAGATCTGAAGGCCACTGCTCAAAAGTTGCAGCTTGACCCCGCTCTGCACATCACATAAAGATCAGATTCTTGTTAGACATGTAGGTAGAACTATTGAGAGAGGAAGCAAGGATCTAGTCTACACTAATAGACATCCAGAACATGATCCTTCCTATCATGGACACAATGCAAAAGCACATTGCTTATTCAAAAACATTGATCCATGATAACAATTTTTCAGTTGCAGATCATATGATTGAACTATCAGCAGAAGTCCAGGTTGCACTTCATATCTGCATAATTTTGCAAGAGAACTAGGATAAGACATTAGCTCTTATTCTTAAGGTAAATTCTGAGTTTCTCTCACATTTTGGTGTCTCTGTATAAGTATGATTACCTTTGGCATTATTGTCAAAAAAGGGAGAGTAAGAGATAGTAAAAGTCAAAGGGAGTAAGAGACAATGGATAAAATAAGGGAGAATATAATAGATCGATATATGTACAGTGATAAGCTATGTATATACCATGCCATATGTATGGGGGAGATATGTAAAGACATGCAAGAAATGTATATACAACAGGTTTACAAAGATCAATTTTGAAAAATCAAATTCAGTATGTTAGTGTACACAAAGTTTGGCTCATAAGATTTTTTTGTCACTAATGCCAAAGGGGGAGATTGTTGGCATTATATTGTATTTGTCATTAGTGACAACACTTATTCAATTTTGAATGATTACCAAGCTCATCACTCAGTCTACAGTGTATATCAAGCATTCAGTGGTTACCTTGTAGGTTCATCAGTTAAGCAGTTCACAACGAGCATTCCTGAAGCTACCGAGTGAGTGTGCAGTCCAGCAGTGTCTATCGAGCCTATAGTGTTCACCGAGCTTCAAAGTGTCTATCGAGTCATCAATTTGTGTGATGGAAGCCAGTGTTTACCGAGTGATGTATGTGTAGTGTTTACTGAGTGAAAGCAAGGTAAACGAAGGATTCAATTTTTACTAAGTGACACTATATCTACTGAGTCTCCAATGGTTACTGAGTTCCAAGCTACGCTGTGTGATTAGTATGGATCGAGCTTCCACTTCTACCGAGTGCACGATGATGCCGAGTAATGCAGTGGATGCCGAGTATCAGAAGGTCACCAAGTCAGCTTGAAGAACCCGAGTTTTCTACTATTTGGTCAACTCAGTAATATTTTGTTCGCTTGTGTTTTGGCCAACCTTGCAATTGTAATTATTGGAATGGTATATATGTAATGTATTATATCATTTGCAATGTGTGTGTATATCAAGGAATGGACATGTAATGCTTTAAGAAGAGTATATGTGAATAGCAGTAGAGTAGAGTATTCAACAAAGTTTACAGAGAGCAATAAAGATTCATCAGTCACAAGAGGTGATCTATACTTCAAGGATCTAATTAGCAATCAACTTGTAAGTAGATCCATTGTTTCATCCTAGCGGGTGAATCAGTTTTCTAAATCCTTTAACAGGGTAGACTTAACAGTCTCTATATAAATCTCCTAATAGAGTGCATACTTCATTGTATGTTTGTAAATCCTCTAACAAGGTGGATCTAGTAGTCCAAATTGATCTTAATAGGGTAGATCATTAGAAGTGATCAATGTAAGCCCTAATAGGCCAACTTTATACTACAGTAGTGAAGTTTTGTGGGTATCATCCCACCCTAGTTTTACTTTCTATTTGGATGGTTTCTGGGTCACCAAAATTCTATGTTCATGTGTTATAAATGTTTATCTTTCTCATGCATACAGTAGATTAGATGAATGAATGATGAATCGATTAAGTACTGAATTGATTTAAAGTTTTTGAGGTTACTGATTCACCCCTCCCCTCTCAGTAACCTAGCTAGTCTTGATTATTTCCAACATCCAGATCCTAGACTGAAGTAACATCCAGAAGTCGTTCAGTAGGACTGCCCACCCTATCAAAATCAGAATATCCATGAAGGTTGATGTTGACTTGATCATATTTGATTCATATGCCAATAGTGCCTTTTGTTAATCTCAAAATGTATTTAGTTGCATGTAGATGTATCTTCT
Source organism: Cupressus sempervirens (assembly GCA_028749045.1). Classification (NCBI taxonomy): domain Eukaryota; kingdom Viridiplantae; phylum Streptophyta; class Pinopsida; order Cupressales; family Cupressaceae; genus Cupressus; species Cupressus sempervirens. The sequence continues at coordinate 123,241,087 of CM053791.1, read as the reverse complement.
TTGGTGCACACATAAACTGACTCAAAGTGTTAGTTGCATAACATATGTCAGGATGAGTATTCACCAAATACATTAAAGATCCAATTATTTGCTCGTAATAAGTAGAGTTTGTAGGTTCTGTTTTGATCATATTATCCTTCAACTTTTGTAGATTGACTTCCATAGGAGTAGAAGCTAGTTTACATTCTATCATTCCAAATTTTGTTAGAATATCAATTGTATATTTTTGTTGATTCAAAAAAATGTAGTTACCCTTTTGCCAAACTGCTAATCCAATGAAGTAGTGTAGAAGACCTAAATCTTTCATATCAAACTCTGCTATGAGTTTTTGTTTGCATATCTTTATGAGATGTTCTTCATCTGTTATCAATAAGTCATCAACATATAACACAAGAATAATCATATCATCACCATTTTTTTTGATGTATAAGTTAGGGTCAACTTCATTTTAAGAATATCCTAACTTCATTAGATAGTTGACTATCCTTTCATACCACGCTCTGGGAGCCTATTTGAGACCATACAGAGCTTTCTTTAATTTACAAACGTGAGTTTTGTTGTCATTAGTGCAGAATCCTTCTAGTTGCTCAATAAAACTTCTTCAATTTTTTCATTTAGGAATGTTGTTTTGACATCTATTCGATGAACTTCACATCATTTGGATGCAACAATAGCCAACATGGTTCTAACTAAAGTGTATCTAGCAATTGGTGCAAATGTTTCTTCATAATCGATGCCTTCTTTCTGTGAGAAACCCCATGTTACAAATTTGGATTTGTACTTTTCAATGCTTCCATTAGATGCATGTTTAATTTTAGACAACCATTTAGAAGAAACAACTGATTTGTTTTTAGGCCTTGGTACAACATCCCATACATCATTTTTTAGTATGGAATTATATTCTTCAATCATTGCTTCTTTCCAATGTTGACTTGATAGTGCTTCTTTAACATTTGAAGGTTCTGTTTTTATAAGTTCAATTAATAATGCAACATAACATGACTAATTTCTTGTTCTTTTACTTTCTCAAATTACTTCATTAGGTTCAACATGATTTTCTTCTATCATTTTCTTGTTTATATTTTCAAAATTTTCATGATTAGATGTAGAGGTAGAAGATGGTTCAATATCATTCTCCCCCTCGATTTCTTCTTGGTGATTTTCATCTACTTTAGGAATAGATTCAATAATAGATTCATCACTATTTCTAGAAATATTAAAGGCAATATCTTCTTCAAATTTCACATCTATACTAATCTCAATTGTTCTTTGACCTAGAATAAAGACCTTATAGCCTTTGGATGTTTCACTGTATCCAATGAGTATCCACTTCTTTTCGGATTGTTCTAGTTTTGTTCTTTTCTCTTTAGGAATGTGGATATAAATAGGACATCTATATATTCTTAGATGACTTAGATCTGGTTTAATACTTGTGAATACTTCTTGAGGAGTGGTGTTCTCTAATACTGAGTGTGGACATCTGTTTTGAATGTAAACTAAAGCATTAAATGCTTCAGCTCCAAAGGAAGTATGAAGGTTTTGATCATGCATCATTGCTATGTTTGATTCAACAATTGATCTATTTTTACATTCTACAACTCCATTATGTTGAGGATTATATGGTACAAAAAAATCCCTCTTAATCCCAACAACAATGCAAAAGTTTTTAAAAATTTCAGAGATGTATTTACCTCCATTGTCTGACCTTACTATTTTAATTTTCTATCCTGACTGATTTTTAATTAGGGCTTTGAATTCTTTGAATTTTGATAATATTTCAGTTGATTCTTTCTATTTTAGAAATTAGATTCAAGTTCTTCTAGAGTAATCATCAATACAAATTATATAAAAGAGACACCCATTAAGAGAAGGTACAAACATAGGGCCGCAAAGGTCAGTGTGAATTAGTTCAAGAATGGATTTTGATTTGTGAACACTTTTAGGTAATGATTGCTTTATGTTTTTACCTAGGGCACATCCTTTGCAAATGCTTAAGTCATCAATTTTGAGACTAGGTAAACCTCTTACGATTTTTTCTATAGTTGATAATGCACAATAGTGAAGGTGACCTAGTCTTCTATGCCAAATTTTGGTAGAGTTTGATGTTTCAAGAGTTAAAGCTAAGTTTTGATTGTTACACAGTTTGTACAAACTTTTATCTCTGAATCCAATAGAAATGACTTTCTTGATATTAGAGTTCTTTGAAAAAGATAGAACTTTGTCCTCTTAGAAAGTGATTCTAAATCCTTGATCAGCAAGACTAGAAATAGAGACCAAATCTCTTTTTATTCTAGGTACATATAAAACATTTTTGAGTTGGAGAGTAATTCTTGAATTTAGGTAAATTGAACAGGAGCCAATACTTTTGATAGGATGATTGGAGTTATCTCCAATGGTAACTTCTTCTAAGGAGTGTTTTGAGAAGGTTTCAAATTTGTCTCTAAAACTAGTGATGTGTTGAGATGCTCCACTTTCTATGATCCAAGTCTTGTTGTTTGAGTTTAATTCACTTGAAAGAGCTAAATAAAATGCACAATTTTCTTTTTCTTCTTTCTCTACTTCCTCTTCTTTGATTTCTGCTAGAGCTGCTTGAATTCTCTTTCATTTAGGGAAAAAATTATGAGAGTGACCAATTTTATAGCATTTGAAACATCTAACATTGGACCAATCATGTTTCTTATATGATTTGTCAGTCTCCCTCTTATTATATTTGAATTTTCTTTTCTTGTTTGAATTTGCATGAAGAGCTTGAATGCCTCCCTCTTGATCTATACTTAGTCCTCTTGAGACTAATCTTGATTCTCCATTTTGATTTAAGAATATAATTTAACTTTTATAAATATGAGACTTTAGATTTTAATTTTGAGTAATAGATTTTCTTATTAGAATGGCTTTGATACCATGTTAGTTTTAGTGATCTCTGATAGATAAAACTATTACTGCAAATATAGACTATAATTGATATGTTTACTTGAACAATGACAAAACTAGAGATGTAGAGTCTATTCTCCCAAGTGATTGTTGAGTCTTTAACTTTAATGTGGAGGATTGCTAAGGATATACTGTCTTACAATGGAGATTGCTGTGAGAACATATAAGCCACCTTCCAATGGATAATGTCGAGAGTTGTCCTATAAAATGAATGTGCAGATCATTGGGATTGTAATGCCTTGTATTGATTTTCTTTCCCAATCGATCTACACTTATATTTATAAGTGTGAATGGTCATGCCCCCATAGAGTCATGACTCTATGTAGACTTTGGCCACTTAGGGTCATGTCTCTACGGAGGCATAACTAACCAATAGTTTAGTCAAGACAAACACGAAAATACAATGGATTATGTGATTGATAGTAAACACAAGACCCCTAATAATACACATTACAATGTCTGCCAATAATATTATGATAATCATCCAAACATATGTTATGACAATTATACAAACACACACACACACACACACACACACACACACACACACACACACACACACACACACACACACACTTTACATGATAGGTGCTCTTCTTCAAAGTTTGCTATTGAACTTAATGGTAGAAGTTTTGGTTCAAAAGATAAGCTATGATGTAGATTTAAGGTAGCATGAATAGTATTGTGAATAGTGTTGCTATAGTGTTAGGAACAATGCTGCTACACTACGTGAACAATATGGATAGTTGGTGTTTCAAATTTGTTGGAGCTGATTTGGTTTGTTTCATTTATCATATGATCTCCTACATTCTTTAACTTATTGCCCTGGAGTTGTGCATCATTCTGGTTGTGTAGTGGAATAATCTTTTAATCAACTGAGAATCAATAATAGAAGATTATCATCATTGTGTCAATTTGAATTAGCATTTAAAACTTGATTCTTTTCAATGTTTGCATTTTTTTTTGGAAATAAAAGGTGTATGAAACAATAACATATTAATATTTTCTTATCTTTCTTTCTAATTTTTTAACAAAAAACTTATCAATACAAGTACTATAGCAATATCATAGAAATTCATGTGATATTTTCCAAAATGGTATATCTATGAGTGCTTGTTAAAATGCAATGCATAAAACTAGGTTATTGTGGTGACATTTAGTCAAAATATCAAATCCCTATTATCTCATATCCCTATTATCCCTATTATCTTGCAAGTGTTTGCCAAGTCTTATACAAAGAATTTGTGTTTGGTAATGTGTCTTTGTGATGAGAACTTAAAAATTTCAAATCAGACCTTGCATACCAACTATTTAAAAGAATGCCTATGATACAAGTCTGAAAATTTAAGGACAATATTAATTGGGGATCAAAGCCAAGATTTTGCCAGCCTTCGAAGGTTATATTAGATTGTTAATGCAACCAAGTGATAGGAAAAAAGAATTTATCAAACAGAATTATGGAAAGCTTGGTTACCACCACAAGTACCTAAGGGTAAAATAATATCTGGTTTGATCTAGCAATGTTGAACAAGTTACAAAGATGGGTGATCAAAAGAGCAATAGCCTAACATGAGAGGAGTTTGAGGAAGCAAGAGACACTTTAAGAGGAATTCAAACAAGATAGGAATAGGGGTAGCTTATAGTAGCTACATAGTAGTTAAGTGCAACTCCAAGAAGATCTCAACATAGTCATAATGACAGTGGTAGCATAGTTAGCTCGCCAGAGGGTGGAAGAGTTCCCACATGCTCTTCTGATAAGCTTTTGATGCCTACTTTTGTTTTTAATGATGATGAGGATGAAGTGAATAATGTTGAAGGAAAGATGTCATTTTTTGATAATATAATGACAATACACAATGAATGAAACCTCCTCCTAGATCATGTTAATATATATTTATCTTTCATTCAATACATAGGGAAGCAAAGGGAAAGCATGAGATCCAGCAAGATAGAAAGCCTATAACACAAAAAAGGGACATGATGCATACTACAAACAAATTGCCACTTCCTACATATGATGAAAATCATAAGGTGAATTCATGAGCTTGAATACAAAGGTAGATACCTTCTTGACACGTAAACCCATGATGGAAACAAATGCCATTAAATTTGTTACTAAGCACTTAGATAGAGCATATGATTGGTGGCATCATGGACTCATGACCTAGAATCGTTGATTGATTAATTTATATGAGGAGTTTAGTATCAAGTTGATTCGCTATTTTGATAGGAAGGATATTGAAATCTTCTACAGAGAGTCAATGCAATTGAAATATAGTGGTTCATTGGATTCTTTTATTATTGAGTTACAAAGAATTTCAATAATAGTTTTGGATGTTATTAAGATGGTACTTGATGTAGACACCTCATCTTTTACCATACAACCATAACTTCACAAGGTCGCAGTCAAATATGAAATCATATACTTAGACTAAAAATACACCTCCCATAATGGATACTGCGACTAGAAATGAGTTAAGAAAGAGGAAAATTTGTTTTACATGCAAGAAACATTGGACCCCAGTTTCAAGTGCCTTGGAAAAGGAAAAAGTCACTACATTGATGTTTTTTTAGAGGGCGGAGAAGAGAATATTGAGGATAGAAGGTATGAGGGAAGGGACATTAAGGAGGGTAATGAGTAGCACAATGTGCAAAAGAGCCATGAACAAACAATTGATTGACCCCTTATTATTATTGCCACACTTTTAGGAGTGCATACACACCATCCTTTCCACTTGAAAGGAGTTGTTAGAGGGCACTGAGTTATTTGTCTAATAAATATAGGTACTATACATAAATTTATTGATGCAAGTATAGTGACAAAATGAGGATTACAAGTTGAGATGATTCTTGGATTAATGTGAAGGTTGCAACTAGTGATCTTCTAAATTGCTTAGGAAGGATACTACATCTTAGGAAATAGTTGAGTGACTACACTTTGGTGGATGAATTTTATGTCATCAAGTTAGAGGGATTGAATGTGATCTTCGACATGTAGTGGCTATAACATGTTGGTATGTACAAAAATTGATCATCATAAGAAACATTTGGAATTTATGACTGGTGATTGGAAGGTAGTGTTGAAAGCTATTCTAGACAACAGACCTAGGATTATTTCAACTCATTGGATGGAGGCTATACTTAGACATGATGACATTAAGTGGGCAACCTAGGCATTATGTTGACCAAATTGACACTAGGCAAGGAACAACATCATTATTTAGACATATAGATAGTGCTTGATAAACATGGGCCTTTGGAGACATTCCTCTAGGTAGATTGTCTGATTGTAGGTTTGAGCACATGATAGAGCTAGAGAAGGGTGCTAGGCACATTATTACCACACTATACTGCCATCCAATACATTTCAAAGAGGAAAATGAGAAAATGGTTAAGAACTTATTGGCCATAAGACATATTAGACCTAGCGCTAGTACATTTTCTTCTTTAGTGGTTTCGGTGAATAAGGATGGTACTCTACAAATGTGTATTGATTACTATGATTTGAATAAGAGGACCATTGATAACAAGTACCACATTCCTCATATAGATGAGTTGCATGGGGATGTTTGGTTTTTAAAGATAATTAGTTGATTGGGATACCATCATATGCATGTTTCAAGGAGGATGTTCATAAAAAAAATTTAGATGTGACTACAAACATTATGTGCTCATAGTGGTGCATTTCAACCTCATTAATGCACTTGATACATTCCAATTTGTATGAATCACATCTTCAACAAGCAGTTGTGTAGGTTTGTTTTTGTGTTCTTCAATGACATCTTGACATTCAGAAAGTCTTGGGAGGAGCACTTATAACATTAGATGAGGTATTATGCATAATGGAGAAGCAATCTTTGATTTCTAAGGAGTCTAAATGTGAGTTTGTATTGACAAAAAATATATATCTAGGACATGTTAATGGTGTCAAGGTGCATTGAGAAAAAAATACAAGCTATTCTAGATTGACCATCACTAACTAATGTTTTAGACTTTATAGGATTCCTTGGGTTTCATTCTTATTAGAGGAGATTTTTTAAGAGATTTTATTAGCTTACAATGCCACTCACAAATCTTACATGAAAGGGAGAATTCAGATAGTTAGATGATTCACAAGAGAGACTCAGAAAACTTAAGAAGGTTATGAGTACTTGATTGATATTAGCTCTTCCAAATTTATCTCAACCATTTGTGTTAGAATGTGATGCTTCAAATGAGGGCATTAATGAAATAAATTTTCAAGATAGACATCCTATCAACCATTTGTGTTAGAATATGTTTCTTTAAGGGAGGGCACTAGTGCAGTGATTTTGCATAATAGAAATCCTATCACATATGAGAGAAAGAAGACGAGGGATAATGAAAAGTTGTAAACCATCTATGATAATGAGATGCTCTCCATCATGCATGTGTTGGCAATGTTTATATAGTACCTAGTCAGTGTCAAGTTTGAGGTGAAAGCTGATCATAACAACTTACAATTTTTCTTGGAGCACAAGGAGTTGAATAAGTGGTAGGAAAAGGGGGTCAACAAGATAAATGTGTATGATTTACACATTGAGTATGTCAAAGGTAAGAAAAATATTGCAGTTGATGCACTTTCTAAGGGACCACCTATTGCTACATTACATTCCATCACTAAGATTTTAGTTGATTGGATGTCTCAACTCTTAGTTGATTATTCCAAAAATACTTTTTCTTGTGAACTTATGGATGGAAAGATTCAAGATGATGGGTATCAAGTGGTCGATGATGTGATTTACTATAAGAAGATTTTTTGGTACCTGAATCTAAACTCAAGGATAAGATTATGAGGGTCATCCATGCTACGTACTTAGCGGGAAATCTGGAGTATTTTAAGACCTACACAGATTAGAGATAAATTCTCTTTGGAAGGACTTAAAGATGATGTCCTTAAGTATTTTCTAGAGTGTTTGACTTGTTAGTAGAACAAGTTAGAGCATGTGTTACCTGCTGATTTATTTCATCCTTTACCTATTCTTGAGAAAAAATGGGAGAGTGTGTCCATGGTTTTCATCACAAATTAAAGAGAGTAGAAGGTAAAGCCAATATATTTGCTATGGTGGAGTGGTTGTCAAAATTTTCTTGTTTCTATGTCATTGCATCTAATTGGAAAAACTCTTAGGTGCCACAATTAATTTTTAGAGAGGTGTTTCAATTTCATGGTCTACCCAAGACCATTAATAGTGATAGATATAGTAAGTTTCTTAATATCTTTTGGTAGGAGTTGTTCAAATTGGTTGGGATAAAGTTGACACCCAATTCTAGCTACCATTTTCAAATAGATGCTTAGATGAAGATCATGAATAAATGGTTGGAACATTATCTCCAATATTATGCTCCATTGATTTGGTTTTTGATGACAACACAACTCCCAAAAATAAGGATTTGTTACAAGATCATCAAGATACTCTCAAGGCTCTTAGGGATAATATTCAACAATAAAAAAAAAGTATGATGATCACCATAGGACAAAGATGGCTTTTGAGGTTGGAGATATTTCTTCATGCCTTCATCCATACTAGTAGAGTTCATTGAATAAGAGTGATGTGGAAAAGACTAGTCCCATGTTTTATGGCCCATAAAAGATAGCAAGGAGGACTGGAAAAGTGGCTTATGAGTTTGAGTTGCCGTAGGATAGCTGGATTAATAATGTTTTTAATGTCTCATGCACCAAGAAAGCTATTGGACAATATGGTGTGTCTACTCCTAGTCTACCACCCATAGATGAAGAAAGGAAACTAATTTTGGAACTTGCAAAGGTATTGGAGGTGAGAAGAAACTAAGAAACAAAGTGATCATAGAATATTTGGTGCGTCAAGGAATTTGTTAGTCAAGGATGCAATTTGAGAAGGTGAAGACATTTTACAACATCCAACTTTCATTTACTTGAGGAAAAGTAATCTTAGGAAGGGAGGACTATAATATCCCCTTATCAGTAATTTATCAAGAGTTTGATTACCCTATTTTCTCATCCCAATAGGACAATAATTTTTTATAAAGAGATGCTTTTCCATTCACAACTTTATTCAAGGAGAAATGGAGAAAAAATTAAATATTATTTAATTGAGTAATAAAGCTAAAGTTACTTTACATTATAAAATGAAAGTGACTTTGTGAATGAAAAATAAATTTTATCCCACATTGCTAAGAGCAAGTTATAAGTCTAAAAATTCAAGGACAAGAATTAATTGCACATTTTACAACATATTATAAGTCTTTCAATTTCATTATTAAATGTTAGAAATAAATTATGTAACAAGTAAGACCTTCCATGATAAATATGATAAATACATAGATCGAAGATGATCATCAAAGTATATGCAAATTTTTTCCTAGTATAGCACCCTTCTAGTGTAATAAGATAGTTAAAATAAGCATGGCAAGACAATAGAGGTACAATAAAGTAAGTAAAATGAATGGTGTTCCCAAGTATAATAAGGTATCCCTCTAAGAATGATAGGACATGTGGTTGCAATACAAGGAACGCCCATAAATTTTAACTAGGTATGAGATAATTGTGTAAGCATATAACCAAATATTTTTGGGGATCATAAGCATGGATTATAGAAAAAAAGGCAGGTTAGCATAAGAAGCACATTGATACATAAGGAACCATAAAATTAGGAAATAGTAGGGGTAATGGTTTAAGTAATCATAAGAGTAGTGTTTGAAATGAAAGAGCATGAAGATATGAAAGAAAGATGTAAAGAAACACATGAGCCAATATGTCAACTAAGAAAGAAGGAAATTGTTATCCCCAAGAATGTGAAAACCAATTTGAAACATGAAATAGAAGGTAAAATGAACATTTAAACCATTTAAAAAATAATAAACAAAGCGTAGTCAAGGTGGCCAACATGAAAGAAAATGATCAAAATACATTTTGTTTTGACTTGAAATATAAGCATATAGGTATAGAGCATATAATGATGTTCATAAACTATCAAATAAATGTAGAAGGATTACCATACTTCTATAGATTACATTCATCCCAAAATATTTCATCATACATTTTCTAGTTTAATAATTTTATTTTCTTCATTATGACTTGATTTTAACATGACATGTTTCTTCTTGGCACTATTTTATTTTTTCCACACATTGTTAATTGGTTGTATAGTTTTTTTCTTAACCATTTTGGGTGCTTTGATGATGGTGATTTAGATATGTTTGACATTGGATGTTCCACAACATTGTTTTTAAACCATGTGATTTTTTATATCAAACTTTATTTTTTATGACCTTTGTATTTTTATTTGCACCATTTTTTAGTGCACGATTAATTAGTTCCTCACAAGGGTATACAACTAGGCCTTTACGTGCATTAACGTTTGGTTGTAACTTGAGGTGCTACCAATTTTACGAAATCTTTATCCAACTCTTGTGAATTCTTTGTAGCTCATAAAAGTGTATCTTTATTAAATCATGTACGATATGATTACTCTCATGGGGAACGCATTTTGGTGCATATTTCATATGTATCCACTTGCATTTGACATCGAATAGTAGTAAGCTACTTTTTATTTTGATTATCTTTTGTTCATGTATAGACATAACTTATTGATGCAACATTAAAGAAAACTATTTAGAGGATTTCATTGGAAATGAACAAGTAATAAACCAAATCTATCATATGATGGTATCACATGATATAAAATTAGTCAATACTTAGGACCTACTTTCATGTAGAATAAAGAATCTTAATTTATTAATTAACATTCCACTAGTTCTCTCTTTTTATGTAAAGGCACTATCGCTTGGTGGAAGGATGCTAATGATGATTGCTTTCTTGTTTTGGTCTCCAATTCTTCCTTTGATACTCTTCATAGGTTGATGATGAATCCCCTCAAGATCCTCAAATCCCATAGATCCTACTCCACCTCTTGTTCTTGTTGAAACCCCCTTTAGCAATGTGGACCCTTCTCTATTTCGTGTTACTTCTCTACTTAAAACTTTGTTGACACCACACAACCTTGTCAACATTGTGGCCATAGTGTTGTCATCCTTACAATGAGGGTTCCATCACTTTCACCCCCTTGTCATAAGGACTCTAGGGATTGTTTTCTTTGGACGGTTGTCTACTAATGCAAGAAAAAACATTCTTCATTTTATATTTTTCCTTTCCATGTTGTGGGCAAGTTTCTTGTCTATGCAAGGGTTATCACCCTTGTTTTGTTGTTGTTTAATATAGAAAACATTCCATTAGTTATCAATAAAATTATAGACTATGAAATGCTCTTAACATCTAATTGTAATGACAAGTAAAATCCTTTCAAATTTCCTAGTGTTTTTGTAGGTTCATTGCAACCCTTCAATTGGACTTTTTCCTTTCCATTGTGCTTAGGCCTTGCTTCTTGTAAACACTTTTTAGTGTTTTTTTTTGTGTTTTGATGTTATTTTAGTCTCACATCATCCATCTCTAGGACCAAATTATTTGGAGACTAGTGCATCACATAGATATTTGTGCATTACATTCACATCCAATGACATTTTTGGTTTGATAGACATTTCCAAGTACTTTTTGCGTCTCATTGTTCCAAATCAATGCAAATGGATTGTGATGATTACAAATAACTTGTTTTCTATTAATGGTAAAAATAGGTTATGAAGGGCCCCCAAAAACCTTCATATTCTCTTTGAAGAAAGAAATCCAGTTACAACTTCAGATAGACTAGTAACAACATAACACTAGAGACCAACCACTAAAAGTCTAACAGCCTAAAATAGAAGAACCTAAGAAAGTCGAGGATAGCTCAATCCAAGACCCACAATATAAAGATAGATTAATTAAAAAGATAAACTTTTAGTCCAATTTGTCCAAAAGGGATAAAAAAATCCCACAATCAATAGAACAAAAAAGAAAAATAAACATTTTTTTACTTTTCTTCTTTTGGGATTGAAGGGTCATATCAAGTTGGGGAGGAGACTTCTTAGAATGCTTTCCAATAAATGGGTTCTAATTCTCCTCAACCTTAGCTGCTTTATTTTGCCAAGAGTGTGATTATGACAGTTCATCCAAAGGTAGAGATTCCAAGATCGAGATAACACAAGAACCACCAACCAAAAAACTAGGGCCAACATTAGCCTTTTCTTTTTAATTCTTTTTCCATAGACTGCTGCATCAATCACATCATACTGGACAAAACCAATAACTTTAACATAATTCCCTAGCATATGTGAACATAGTAAAACACCTAGACTAGCCACAACTCTATCCATAGATACACTAGTAGCAACAATTGAAGCATAAACAAGGACTTGAGCATCAAGAGAAGTAGGCTAAAAAATGGCAAAAAATTGAGCTATTTGCTTGGTAACAATGCAGTGTTTGAAATAAGCCCAGTCCCATCATGAAGACTACAATGAGATGCCAAGTGCCTAATGTTGTAGCATTTTCTACATCTAAAGAGAATTCGTTCATAATATAAGGTTTGAATCCAGCTTCTCCCATTAGGAAGCCCAACTTTAAATTTCTCAGGTAAGCCCTAATAGATTTCCACCTCTATAAGGGTTCTCACATATGTAGAGTGCAAGATATTTGATGAATCTTCATCAACCATCAAGAAAACACTAACAACATTTACTACAACTTCCAACAAGGAATCACCCCAAAGATGAAGAGGAAAGTAAGGGAGTTGAGCCTAAATTAAAAACTCAGTAAAATTTTTAGTAGCAGGGAAAAAGTCAGAATACTATGATTTTACCATCAATGGGTGGTGCTGATTCGAGTAGGAAAAATAAGGGAAAAAAAGAATATTCTTTTGATTCCTAGATTCATCAAACTTAGCAATGTAAAACCCCTTCACCATGGGGAAAGGTGGAAAAAAGCATATAAGATTGGTTCTCACTCTTTGGAAACTCATGCATGCAAGTTTGAAAGACTTCGCCAAAGTCCCTAGAACCAACAAAGCACAACATAATCAAATTTTTTTTCAATTTCTTCCATAATATCTTGCACCACATCCTCCTCCAAGCTTAGCAAGAAATTGTTACACACACGAATGAGATCTTTCCCCTTTGAAGGAATCGAAGACTCAAATGCTACCCTAACAATAGAAGACAAAAGTCTGCTAGAAGCCCTAACATCAACATGGGACACCTTAGATGATCCCTTCTCTTCCACACTAAGGGAAAAACTAGTTGTAGAAGGATGAAATGAAGAGGGAACTCCAACAGTCCCCAAACCAACAAAATCCACACCAACACTTGTCAAAATCAAAGCAAGACCATTTGTATCCACACCTCCAAAACCCGCCTACAACAAAGAAACCATCATGGGAACCCTTACACATAGTGAGAAATCAACAAGAACAACATTTACAGAAGGAAAAAAAACCACTCACAACCTTAGTACCTCCCACAAACTCAGTTTTCACTCCAATGGTGGTCGAAGCAGAGCCTTTAAACACCTTCATCAAAATGCTTGCAATATGAACCCTAATGCATACATCACTTATGATGTGTAGAAAATTCCAAATAACTTGTTAACCTCTTCCTTTTTCCCTCATTCTTTTTCCTTTAAATGAATATCATATTATCTAGAAAATATCTTGGATTTCACTTGGAACTCTTGTTATTTCAAACTCTCAAACACTCTTAGTACTCTTTATATCTCTCTCAAGCTCTATAGTTTTCTTTAACATTCTTACAAAATTCTTGTTACCTCCTTTTTTCGCTCTATGTAGCCTCCTCAAGCCTCTATGGATGATACTACTCACATTTCTTATTAATTCTCTTTTCTCTTATTGTTTAATTAACCACTTTGGTGTTCTCATCCTTTTTCTTTTATTTTGATTACACTATTTTTCCTATTCAAAACTTTGACCATTCCTAAACACACTTGGAATACCAACATTCACATACTATCTATCTATCTACCTATGTACCTACCTACCTACCTACCTACCTGTTTGTCTTTCTGTCTGTCTACCTACCTACCTACCTACCTACCTATCTATCTTAGTTGTGAAAATATAAATACCAAAGTAAGTATTTGACTAAGAAAAATATCTAAATAGTCACAAATTTATATTTTCTTGTAAGTATCTGAATAAGAAAAATATCTAAACAATCACAAATTTATAGTTTCTTGTCCTTGCAAGTATCTTAGAAGCACTCAATCTTACAAGTTCACAAGATCTCTCTGTAGACACCTAAATCTGATTACACCGCTTCGGTAATCCTATTTAGCTATCTCTAAAGGCATCATTAATTAAATTTTTATTTAATTAACCTTTGCTATCCCCTAGCTGATTAATCTTATTAAATCATCTACAGTCCTAATTGATAAATCAAAAAACCTATTATTTATCAATTAAATCCTATTCTCCTATCTAATTCCAAAACCCTCATTTATTAAATAAGTCTACTTGATAAATAAAGCCCTCAAATCTAATAGCCCCTAACCTATCCTTAATCCTCCATTTAGCCTAATCCACCCCATCCAACCATACTAACCTAGCTTAGTCACTAACTCACCCAACCTCATCAATACCATCCACTTGCACATCTCTAACATCCCTAATCTAATCCTAACCCAAGCCTAATCCATCCCCTAATCATTTTCACATTCCTAAGCAAGCTTAAGACTTTCCTAAACCAAACCGAAGTCTCCTCTCAAAAATATCCCAACCACCAAGCCATAAATGCTCCCACAAAGCCATAAATGGCTCTTACAAGCCCATTTATTGCTCTTACAAGCCATTATGAGGGTCTTTATGAGCTTTGAGCCTCCTTTGTTGACCCCTCAACCCCTCTTGCTCTAACCAATGACCTTGTGACATGTGTCACTCCCTGATTGGCTATAAAGAAGCACAATCCATGTGCTCTCCTCTCATTCAATCTGAGCCCTCCATAAGCTTTCTCCTTTCCTTCCATCCTAACCATCAATCCCTCAAGCCCTTTTCCTCTTTAAGGAATCCACTCCCAAGCCATTTTAATCACAATCCATCAAGTAAAGTTACCATGCCATTTTGAGAAGCCAAACTCATGCTAATGTTATGATGTTATTTTGAGAGCTTAAGGACTATCAAAATACCATCATAATGGAAAAATCCATCCACAAATCCACTTTGATCCATATTTTCATTGAAGCTTTGAGCAATATTATTGATCATACATCTACATCAAAGGACACATCTACAAAATCAAGGAGGCTTTTGGAGTGATCTTGCTCTTAGTTTGCACTGTCTTACACTTTCTTTTGTCTAATCTTATATGGGAATATAGTTTTAGTTTGTGAATGTTTTCCTTATTGTTAACGTTTTTTGCACACTAAATCTTGTTCTACAATTTCATGTATACCTATTCCTTCATTTCAATTCTGTAGGTCTTGCTATTTGGTTTATTTCTATTTATCTAGTATTCAATTATTTGTTTCTATTTTTGGTTTTATGAACTAGGCCAACTAAGGTTGGACATTTTTTAGTTTTTTGAAAGTTCAAGTATAGTGTTTTTTTCATATGGACAATAAAAATTTGTGTAATTGTTTATGGGACACATTGACATCCTAATTTTTAGATCCCCCTTTTGTCATCTTTTTTTAATGTAATTTATTCTTATAAATTATTATTTTATTTTCTAAACAATAGATTTTATCATTTTTTTTCTATTATTGTAGTTAACCAAAACCTTTTAATGTACATTGGTATTGGGATTGCAGATTTAATTTGTTAGATAGTAGTGAAAATAAATTTCAATCTTAAGTTGGAAGTGGGGAGAATATGGATTACACATCTTATCTAAATTAATTTTTTTCTCTTTAATACTAATAATCTGATTCCTATTTAGTAACTATATTACGTTAGCTTCTTGAAGCAACACATAATTGTCTTGTTGGATCTTGCCATCAAAAGTTGCAATCGATGGAGGATGGGAATTGACTTAGAGTTAACTATACCAAAAAAGTAAGAAAATATGATGCATTTTGAGATTCAACATGATAATCACCCATAATACCAGTGTCCTAATGTATATAATTCATACTAATAGTATGTTGTATCAAAGTTGTTGGTATGAGTGCAAAATTAGTTGGTATAAATTTTTCAATGCCACAGGCGCACAAGCCACATATATTGGGCATGGTATGTATTCCTAGAGCATAGCACAAGCATTATCTACATTTCCATCTTTTTAGCCACAATCTTCACATCAACAATATGCCCAAGCACCCACACAGAACTATCTCATAGGGTAGCAACCTCATAGTTATCTACTACACCGAACTTAGCAGATGCAACAGTATGCACAACCCACATTCCAACAAACCATAACATCCACTCCACTGGTTATGCAAACCATTTTTCCACAGATGCCATATGGTCATCAGAGTTCTCTATATCACACTTTAGATTCTGGCACATATCCTACACCGAGGGCACCTAGATCGGGGGCACCCACTCCTCCACCTATAAATTTTGAATGGGAAGAGATGAAAAATGCTCTCAAAGCCCTCAAGGATGGGATAGACACCAAAAATTTCAAATTTGAAAATGATTGCCCATACCCTTTTGATAGGACTATCACTTTGACTCCATTTCCTCAACATTTCAAGATCCCCAAGTTTGAAAAATTTAGGGGGAAGAGTGATCTAGTCACACTTGTTAAGGAATTCTATATGCATTTTCAAGAGGTAGCTTATAATGACGTGTTCCTCATGCAGCTCTTTCCCAAGAGTTTAGTAGGACCAGCTTTGGAATGGTTCTGTCGTATCCCTCAAGGTACTATTAAAATTTTTGCAAAACTTTATAAGGCCTTTGTTGCCTAGTATACCCATCTCGTTGAAACTGAATTATCTATAGTCGACCTCATCCACACTAAACAAAAGGGAGGAGAAAGCCTTGTAGAATACTTAGAATGCTGGCAGATCCTCAAAACAAGGATCTCTTGTACCATCCCTGAGCACCATCTTGTTAAGATGTTCATAAACAACGCACACCCTAGCCTCGCTCATCATATGGTTATGAACTATTTGCAAACATACAAGGACATCAAAGAAAAAGGAATGAGCCTCAAGAAAGGCCTCATTAAGGATGGTGTCATCAGATTGTACAAAGAAAACACCCAGGACCACGGTCTGAGCAATGACAAAACCCGATATTAGAACAAAAACAAGAATATAGTGACAGATGGTGTCACTGACACTCAACAGGTTCATATTGTTGGGACAGCTACCAGTGTTCCCACCACATTTTGCTAACAACAAACTTATCAACAGCAACCTCCTATGTATCACCAGCCACCCGTGCAAACTCATCAACAAATACCTGTTCCTCATAATCAAACTAATGCTATCACACTATCGACAGGTAGTAAACCCTGTGTTCAGAGGCAACCATGAACATACACCCCATTAGGGGAACCTCTTGATATAATCTTCAAAAAGTTGTCCAAAGATAACCTTGTTCGGTATCCATAAATGCAACCCTTGGAACCCAATCAGTCTAGAGCATCTTGGTACAAAGATAATGAATATTGCAAATTTCATTGTGTCAAAGGGCACACTACCCTTAAATGCATAGAACTTAAGGATTATGTACAGGACCTCATTGACCGAAAAGAGATCACAGTGGGGGCACAACCCTCACCTAATGCAAGATTAATGATGTATCAAAACGCTTTCCCTCCTCATAAAAAAAACTCGAGAAAGGCACCTGCAAACCCTCCTATCAACAAAACTAACAATGCTTCAGGTAAACAAGGTGACAACCGAGACATGTCTCATAATTATACCTCAACATACTTGGACTATGGTAGCTTAATTGGATGCATATCCCAAGTTGAACCATCTGTCAATGTCATCAATATCAAAGGCCCAAACACCTAGTGTGTAGTTGCTACTCGTCGAACACAACTCAATATAACTGGTCCACCTGTATCCACACAAATTCGACCACCATCAGTATGACCACCTCCATCTCGAGCATCTCCAATAGAATCACCTTCAATAGGGCCATAGTATAACATCTTGGAACACCTTGGAAACATGCCAGCCCAGATCTCCATCCTGGATCTCTTATGGACAAGCCCACTTTATCAAGAGATCTTTGACAACACTCTACGTGAGTCACGCATCCCCTCCGACATTAACGCCACTGAGTTTTGCAACTTGGTTGGCCATCTTTTAGCCTCATGTGCCTTATCCTTCAAAAATACTGATATCCCAACAGTGAACCTGATCACATCCTCCCACTTCGCATCCCTGTTATGGTTTCTGACTTTGCAGTTAAACATGTCATGATAGATAATGGATCAGCTCTAAACCTATGTACTCTAAAGTTCATCAAGTAGGCAGGATATAGTGAAGTAGATATCATCAATGAGGTGATCACCATCAAGGCATATGAAAATTTGGAACATACTACTGAAGGAACCATCTTGCTCCCTATCAGACTTGGCCCAACCACTCAAGAAACACTTTGTCATGTAGTTGATCTTAATCTTCCATATAATATCCTTCTTGGTCGTCCATGGATTCATGCCATGAAGGCCGTTCCATCCACATATCATTAGTGCATCAAATTTTTGCATAATGGCACTGAGATAACCATCCACGTAGATCTTGAACCCTTTGCTTATTGCAATGCGGTTGAAGCTTCATACACTAATCACTGTCTTGGGATCGAAATTGGCACCACCATAGCTAGTTCCTCTGGCACCACCATGGCTAGTTCCTCTGGCACCTGCCATGATCCAGACACCATTTTAGCCTCCACCCTCTCCACAGTTAAGATCAACTACCAAGGTTGTGGCGAGTATAGTCTCACAGATGCTTTTGCTGTTGGCGCTCTACCACTTGACCCACATACTCAAGGAGGCCCAATACATCAAGGGCCTATACCAAAAACTACTTCTTGACTTCACTAGTTGGGCCCTACTACATTTCTCACCAAAGGTATCCTTGATGGAATAGAAAACACACTAGACATTAACGCATGGCTATACAAAAAGCCACCTCCTAAAAGTGGAGCACTTCTTGATCACTTTAAATAGAAATATCCCTGGTCACATTGCTTGGCCATGGAGCAATGGGATTATCAAGGAGGTGGTTTAGGCTACCAGGAATCAGGTATGAGATAGCTTATAGAAGCACACCAAGGGAAAAAAACCAAAGGCTTGGGCTATGGACTCCCCGTAATTGGGGGCACTACAACGGAAGGCCACACCTTTATGAACATCCAAAACACTCTCGTTGAGGTTGAAGACATCCCTGAGGAAGTTGAAAAGAAAGCTTACGATGATATTTTCCTTGGAAAAATAATCCTTGGAGCCTTTGTACTCTGCCAATTATACTTGAATCTCATAGACCTCCCCCTCGCTCACCCCAAACTCATAGATTGGGACCAACCAAGTGTCGTTCATGTTGATGAGTTCTCGACCGAGCACACGCTCCTTAGATTCATGGGGGCAAAAATGCCACATAAATAGCTGCCTCCACCATCGGCATATGTCTACAAGTTGGATCTTGTAGGTTACTTCAGGGAGGAGGAAATCTCTAGTCACAAAAATGCAATTCTAAAAGAAACAAAAAAGAAAAGAGATAAAAGGAAAACATCCCATGGTGAAAACTCCTCTGGAGCACCATTAGGCGACTCAAAAAATGAAACAAAAATAAAGGATGTATCCAACAGTGAAAACCTCTTAGAGGCACCTGAGGATGGAGATTTAATCCTCCCCCCACAAGAGCATCAACCTCCTATATCTTTAGTTTTGATAGAAGAAACTCGGCCTATAAATATCAGTCTAATAGAGATACCACATATCACATACATCATAGCCTCTTTACCACTTGAACAAGCAGAGCTTCTTCTTTAAGTTCTCCATGAAAATATAGGTTGCTTTGCATGGTCATATTAGGATATGCCAGGGTTGGACCCCAAACTAGTTGTACACCATCTAGCAGTGGATCCAGGGGCCAAGCCCGTCAAGCAAAAAACTTCAAAAAATGCACCCCAAAATGGCTTTATTAGTCAAAGCAGAGCTAGAGAAGTTGTTAGAGGCCAAAATCATTCAAACAATAGATTATTCTGAATGGATTTCTAATATGGTACCTATTATCAAGCCCTCTGGTGATATCAAATTTGCACCGCTTTTTGGGATCTTAATAAAGCTTGTCCGAAGGATGACTTTCCATTGCCAAATTTTGACATGACTGTGGATCTCACCGCAGGTCATGAACTCTTGTCACTAATGGATGGTTTCTCTGGATATAATCAGATTCATATAGCAGAAGAAGATCAACATAAGACAACGTTTACTACACCTTGGGGCACATTCTACTACAATATGATGCCATTTGGGTTAAAGAATGCCAAGGCAACCTATCAGCACGCGATGATGGTCATCTTCTATGACCTAATCCATAAGATACTTGAGGATTACATGGACGATATTCTAGTCAAATCTCTCAATGCTTTGGATCACTTATCTCACCTCGAGGAAGTGTTAAACTGACTGGTAGAATATTGTCTCATGCTAAATCCAAAGAAGTGTATCTTTGGTGTCACTTCAGGAAAGCTCCTAGGCTTTATTATGTCACAACGCAGTATTGAGATTGACCCTAAGAAGGTCAAAGCCATCATGGATATGGCTCCCCCTAAGACACTCAGGCACCTTCATTCTTTGCAAGGAAAACTCCAATCGGTTTGACGGTTCATTTCTCAGCTTGCTGATAAGTGTCAACCTTTCACTCACCTACTTAAGAAAGATCAGAATTTCAAATGGGACTCAGCTTGCCAGCACAGTTTTGAACTCATCAAGCAATACTTAGCTAATCCACCTATTTTGGTTCCTCTAGTTGCAAGGCGCCCCCTCATATTGTACATCACAACCACTCCCACAACATTAGGGGCTCTGCTAGCACAACTTGATGATGCATGAAAGGAACGAGCCATTTATTACATCAGCCGAACATTAGTGGGCTATGATCTCAACTACATGCCAATGGAGAAGGCATGCTTAGTAGTGGTGTTTGCCACCCAGAAGCTATGCCACTACATGTTGAGTCATACTATACAACTGATATCAAAGATTGATCCCATTGAAATATATTCTCTCTTGTACAGTACTCACTGGATGCCTGGCAAAATGGGTTATGCTTCTCAGTGAGTTTGACATTCAATATGTTGACAGAAAGGCCATCAAAGGCCAGGCTATTGCAGATCACTTGGCTGATGCACCTTTAGTTGCAAATCACCCACTCATCATGGAATTTCGAGATGAATACCTCTATTTGATAGAAAAATAATCACTCTGGAAGCTATATTTTGATGGCTCCTACACATCTTATGGCTTCGGTGTGGGCATACTTTTGATTACACCTCAAGGTTATTATATTCCTAAATCTTTCAAGCTAAAATTCTGGTGTACCAATAACATTATAGAGTATGAGGCCCTTGTTGTGGGATTAAAAATTGCCATTGAATGGAATATCACAGAGCTTCAGGTCTATGGTGATTCTTAGCTTATCATCAAACAAGCTTTGAATGAATATCAAACCAAGGATGACAAGTTACTACCTTACAAGGATCTGGTTGGTCAATTAAAGGAGCATTTCAGTCAGATCTAGTTCATACAGATACCTAGACTCCAGAATAAGGCAACTGATGCTATGGCTCCTATTGGTTCTCTCTTGGAAATACCACACAAAGCTACACAATATAAATTCTTGGTTGAGCAGCTGCATGAACCCGCATATGAGAATGATGAATCAACATGGGTCTATATCTTGGTTGGTCCCCAATCTCCATGGTACCATGAAATTCATGCTTACTTACTAAATGGTATCATATCTCCTCACCTCACACAAACCCAACACCAAAACCTTATTCGCAAAGCTTCCCATTACACTATCATTGCCCAAACCCTATATCGTTGTGGTTATCATGATAATCTCTCTCGATGTTTAGATCAAAATGAGGCTGCTATGGCTCTCAAAGAGGTACACGCTGGAGTTTGTGGTGTTCACATGAGTGGGATGGTGCTAGCAAAGTAGATCCTTCGGGCTAGATATTATTGACCTACTCTAGAACATGATGCATGTGAATTTGTGAAATGATGTTTACCTTGTCAACAACATGCTAATTTAATTAGGGCTCCAACATAGGACTTGCAACCCATTGCACCACCATGGCCTTTTTCCTGCTGGGGATTTGATCTTGTTGGTCTTATTGTGCCACTTTCTTCAGAAGGGCACAAGTGGATAATCACCACCACTGATTATTTCACTAAGTGGGTTGAAGAAGTTTCGCTTGTTATTGCCACAGGAGTTCAGGTGTCCAAGTTTATATTGTATCATATCATATGTCGCTTTGGTATCCTAGCTACCATTTTCACAGACCACAGAGGTAATTTTGAAAACCTAAATATGGAGGAATTGTGCACTTCCATTCACATCCACCATCGCTTTTGTAGCTCGTATTTTCCACAAGGTAATGGTCAAGCAGAGGCAACTAATAAAACCCTACTTAGAATCCTCAAGAAAGTTGTCAATGACTTTGGCCGTGATTGGCATTTGCAAATTAATCTCGCCCTATGGGCATACCGCACTTCATTCCGTATAACCATTGGCACAACTCCATACTCCCTGGTCTATGGTGTTGAAGCAGTCCTACCTATTGAGGTTGGACTCCCATCACTTCGCATTTCTCTCTAAGGACAGATATCTGATGAAGAATATAGAGTGGCTTGACTTACTCAACTTGATCTACTTGATGAAAAAAGGTAACAAGCCTATGACCACCTCATGGTCTATCAAAGTTGCCTCAAGTGCAATTTCAATAGGAAAGTCCATCCATGCAGTTTTCAGGAAGGTGACATGGTCCTTAAAGAGAATATGAAGGTTCAAGCTGACAGAGAAAAGAAAGGCAAGTTCGAGCCCACCTGGCTTGGTCCTTATGTGGTCATAACATCTTTTGGCTCAGGAGCCTATCAACTATCTACCCTTGAAGGTGAAGTCCTAAATGATCCTACCAACATTATTCACCTTAAGAAATTATATTCCTAAGGACATAATTTGCAAATCAAGGAAAGAAAAAAGGCACAAAATAAATAAAGCGTCCAATGGTGAAAACTTGGCAATTCAAGTACCTTGGATAGGTCCCTGGTGAAAACCTAGCAAATAGATGCCAAGTGTACTATAGCTCTTCCATTATCTATCACCGACACACACCTCTTTATCACCCCTCCATAATATATCACTCATCTCCCCCACTTTTCCAAGGTATTCCTTATTGTTATTTGCCATGCTTCACAACATCATCCTTTATCACTTTGCAGTATGCAACATCCCACCTCATTCCTGTATTATAACATCCCATGTATCATACTCGATATATCCTACCATTGTACTCTACTAGATATACCCTATCAAGTTCTTTTTATCCTTATACTTTACCATATGTAGCATATACAACCCATATAACATGTGTCTCATACTCCTGCACTAACCCTTGTCTCCCATGTACCATACTATGTGAATACAACAATATCTGAACCCTTGTATATAAATTGCACTTTTACATAATCCCACCTAAACAAAACCATGTATTATAACAACTCTATCTCCTCATCTTGAGCTTTCCCCCGTCATGGATATACCTACTACTATGTTTTTCTATCTAGTCACGAGTTCCCATGTCCTTAACTAGTCGTACTTGTACATACTATCCAGGTCTTGTTGCAACCTGTCAATAGCTTGTCAGTTGATCTGTTTGGAAAAAGACTACTTTTTCACATTGCAAAATATTTTGTTCTTTCTTTTTGGTTGATTGTTTCCATGTATCTTTCATTGTTTCCTCCTCAATATCGCCATGATCATTTCATATCATGGTGTGTTTTGACTGGGTCAACTAAGGAGGTTGGTTTTGATCACAATCTTTTGCTGCTTGTGAGTCGGTTTGATATTATCCTTGCATATTTCCAACATGTTTTCATCTTTCAATAAAACATGATGCACTTGGGTAATCTTGTTTTCTTGTGGATCATCTAGCATCACTCCAACACTGATCTCTTCGAGACTCATGTGTGATGCTGGGGCAATCCTTGCATGCCTATTTGAGTCAATCCTATGAAATTTTGGGGAAAAGGCCTTGACGTTCTTTGTAACCTTGGCAGATCCCTAACAATCCTATATCAAATAAACTGTTCACACTACATAGTGGTACTTCCTCATGAAGTACCCTGTGCTCAAGCTTCCCCTATGTCTCAATTTTATTTTTAGAAACCCTGGTATCCTCCTCCTTATCACCACCCCTCTCCCTTGAACTATCACTTTTTCCACCCTCAGAATTGTTTGATTCCAAACCTTGAACATCAATTCTTATTCATTCTCATCATGATGTGATCCCTATCATAAGTTACTATCCTAGCTCTATAATCTCTGCTATCCTCCTGACTGTGAGTTTGTTGGTCACTCTTTTTCCAACATCATTCTCCTTAGTGTCAGTATCTCCTATGATCACTTTTCATATCATGGAACGCTATCATAAGTCAAGAATTGGTTATCCTATTCTACCATCATTGTTTATCTTGCATCTCCTAGAATCTGGTATGTTGTATTATCATAGCTTGTGTCCCTTTACCATATCTCAGAATATCATTGCATTCAATTTTTTATGTTATTCTCACATGCTTATCATAAATCTCAGGTGTATCTTTTAGTTTGTGTTCTTTTTAGCATATCATTCATTTTAGCATAGTCATTCATCATTAGATTATCATTCATTTTAGCATAGTCACTCATCATTAGATTATGATTTGTTTTAGCATTATAGTCATCCATTATTAGATTAGGTTTCATTTTAACATTGTAGTTCATCATTAAGTTGTAGTTCATTTTTTGTATTTTCATCTTTTATTTTGTAAATTCTTTTTAATCTTTCATCCATCTTTAGTTTGTGTTAACGTATCCTAAATATCATGACATTAGTTTCATTTTTTATATCATAAATCTGTTGTTTATCTTTTAGTTGGTAATTCATTTTACATTTGTCACTTATTTTTTGTACTTATCATCATACACTACTCTTCAAAGAAATCAATTCTTTGAGATCACATCACATCCATCATAAGCCACATCACATCATTAGGATCGTATCAAAAACCTATCACATCTATCATACAACAAATCTCATCATCATCACATCTACAATATCATAAGGAAAATCATGTCACCAAGGATCACAAAAAATCACATCACATTTGTGCTATCATAGATAAAAATCACATCACATCATATGTAAACTATCATAGCCAAAATCACCTGAAAATCATATTGTATCATATATACAATATCATCAAAACTCACATCCTACATCAAAAACTGTCAGTAGAATCATAAAATCATAGAACAAATCACATCCTGCATCACCAATCATCAACAATACCATCAAAACATCACTATCAACCACTATACATAACATCACCAGTCCATAAACACATATATCACCAAAATCATAAGATCTATATATCAATGAAAGAATGAACGAATAACAATCCATCAGTGTACAAATGTCCATATCATACAAATGGGTCTGATCCCGCACAAAACCTCCATGTGTCTCAAAAAGCCGATACATACATGATACTCAGTATCCCAAAAGGTCGCCTGCTCATCAATGATCAACCCATCATCCTTGCCTCATTAGTCTCCTCCTGTGCCCCTCTCCTGACCCCTAATGCTGGTGGTGGTGGAGGTGGTGGCCTCATCAGTCCTCCCCTTGTCCCAGAGCTCTTTGCCTCCTCTCTCATCCCACGCTGCTGGCTCGGCCCTGCCCTCTGACTATGCCTTGTGTACTGGGACCCACCTATACTCTCCCCCCCAGTGCTCCATCCACTCTCCCCTTTTCCCGATCCCTCAGCTTAGGTGCTCTCTGATAGATCCTTGTAGGATATAGCTTTCCTCCTATTTGATCTTGGTCTGTTAGTACCTCGTCCTACACATCTCATTGGCCAATGGTTCTCTTTTAGATTTTTCTCTTTCTTTTGCTTTGGACTTTTCCCTTTGGGTCTTGACATATCTTTTCCCCACATGCTTTATGTTCCCTCCTCAAAGTTTCCACGATCTTCCATATCATGGTACACTGCGAATGGGGCACTCTGAGTGTAAGGTCTTGATCAAGTCTTTTATTTGTTTTTTTTTTCTACTTGTGGGTTACCCAGTGTTGATTCCACACTACTTCCTCTGGGATTCATGTGAGATGCTAGGGCAATCTTTGCATATTTTTTTTGAGTCAATTCGTTAGTCCTCTAGACATTTGGTGAACAGGCCTTGCCATTCTTAGTAACCTTGGCACTTACCCAACTTTCCTATATTAAATCTAGTGCTCAAACTACGTGGTGGTACTTCTCTTTGAAGTACCCCCCCGCTCAAAATGCTTCAATGGATTCCCTTCATCTCCATTATCCCCCCTCCATATCGAACATCCATCTCTCCCACCCTTTGAAACCCTGTTGCATCATCTTTATCTTCCCATCATCCATCCCCTCCTCCTGATTTCCTTTTATAGTGCTCCACTCCTTCATCCTCCCCCCAATCTTGGAACGTCTTAAACTTGCTTCCTTTTGTGAATTTGACCTCCCTTTATCATTCTCCCATAGTGAGAGTTTGAGCTAATTCCACCCCTTCTCTTTGCCAATCTGTGTCTCCGCTCGTCTCACATTCTTATGCTTTTCAAGAAGCTATCGAGCCTTGTCTTCTCTCTCCGCCGCCTTCTTGAGGGAGAATCTCGTAGTCTAGTCTCTCCTCTTCTTATCTGAGACTAGGGCAACTTTGTTGCTAAAACATCTTCCTCATGTCGTTTATATTCAAACTTCTTTGAAATAGTGTTGTCTCAAAACTATGTCAAAAAGGGGCAAAATGTAGACACCTAAATCTGATTACACTGCTTCGATAATCCTATTTGGCTATCTCTAAAGGCATCATTAATTAAATTCTTATTTAATTAACCTTTTCCATCCCCTAGCTGATTAATCTTATTAAATCATCTATAGTCCTAATTGATAAATCAAAAAACCTATTATTTATCAATTAAATCCTATTCTCCTATCTAATTCCAAAACCCTCATTTGTTAAATAAGTCTATTTGATAAATAAAGCCCTCAAATCTAATAGCCCCTAACCTATCCTTAATCCTCCATTTAGCCTAATCCACCCCATCCACCCATACTAATCTAGCTTAGTCACTAACTCACCCACCCTCATCAATACCATCCACTTGCACATCTCTAACATCTCTAATCCAATCCTAACCCAAGCCTAACCCATCCCCTAATCATTTGCACATTCCTAAGCAAGCTTAAGACTTTCCTAAACCAAATCAAAGTCTCCTCTCAAAAATATCTCGACCACCAAGCCATAAATGCTCCCACAAAGCCATAAATGACTCTTACAAGCCTATTTGTTGCTCTTACAAGCCATTATGAGGGTCTTTATGAGCTTTGAGCCTCCTCTGTTGAACCCTCAACCCCTCTTGCTCTAACCAATGACCCTGTGACATGTGTCACTCCCTGATTGGCTATAAGGAAGCACAACCCATGTGCTCTCCTCTCATTCATTCTGAGCCCTCCATAAGCTTTCTCCTTTCCTTCCATCCTAACCATCGAGCCCTCAAGCCCTTTGCTTGTTTAAGGAATCCCCTCCCAAGCCATTTTAATCACAATCCATCAAGTAAAGTTACCATGCCATTTTGAGAAGCCAAACTCATGCTAATGTTATGATGCTATTTTGAGAGCTTAAGGACTATCAAAATACCATCACAATGGAAAAATCCATCCACAAATCCACTATGATCCATATTTTTCATTGAAGCTTTGAACAATATTATTGAGCATACATCTACATCAAAGGACACATCTACAAAATCAAGGAGGCTTTTGGAGTGATCTTGCTCTTAGTTTGCACTCTCTTACACCTTCTTTTGTCTAATCTTATATGGGAATATAGTTTTAGTTTGTGAATGTTTTCCTTATTGTTAATGTTCTTTGCACACTAAATCTTGTTCTACACTTTCATGTATACCTATTCCTTCATTTCAATTTTTTAGGTCTTGCTATTTGGTTTATTTCTATTTATCTAGTATTCAATAATTTGTTTCTATTTTTGGTTTTATGAACTAGGCCAACTAAGGTTGGACATTTTTTAGTTTTTTGAAAGTTCAAGTATAGTTTTTTTTTTTCATATGGACAATAAAAATTTGTGTAATTGTTTATGGGACACATTGACATCCTAAATAGTGACTTTATTTAGATCCCCCTTTTGTCATCTTTTTTTAATGTAATTTATTCTTATAAATTATTATTTTATTTTCTAAAAAATAGTTTTTATCAATTTTTTTTCTATTATTGTAGTTAACCAAAACCTTTTAATGTACATTGGTATTGGGATTGCAGATTTAATTTGTTAGATAGTAGTGAAAATAAATTTCAATCTTGAGTTGGAAGTGGGGAGAATATGGATTATACATCTTATCTAAATTAATTTTTTTCTCTTTAATACTAATAATTTGATTCTTATTTAGTAACTATATTATGTTAGCTTCTTGAAGCAACACATAATTCTCTTGTGGGATCTTCCCATCAAAAGTTGCAATCAATGGAGGATGGGAATTGACTTAGAGTTAACTATACCAAAAAAGTAAGAAAATATGATGCATTTTGAGATTCAACGTGATAATCACCCATAATACTAGTGTCCTAATGTATATGATTCATACTAATAGTATGTTGTATCAAAGTTGTTGGTATGAGTGCAAAATTAGTTGGTATAAATTTTTCAATGCCTATTTGCAAGTGTAATCAAAGGCTTTTTTTATCATCATCAAGACCTTCAACATGGATAATATAGTTATTCATAAGATCTTACATTTTAAGTTTGAATTGAATGCATGATAATGTATCATGTCCTTTTGGCTATGAAAATGACAAATTAGTTTACTTTTTGGGATCTAATAGACAATTACAAGGAAAGGTAATCAATTAGTACTTGATAGAATTTGTATCACATCAATCATGGATTATTGAAAAAAATTTAAATATTTTATTTTACATTTTGTTTATAAGGAAAATTGCAAACAATGGGAACTTGGTTAAGGTCTTCATTTTAATCATTACTCTTTGGAAAAAAAACTTTAAAAAATTAGACGGGTAAGAAGACTTGAATATTGGACAACATTTGAATACAATTATAGCTAATAGGTTGGATTCAACGATTTTCAAATGTAAACAAATATTTATTGAAAATGTAAAACTATTGATAGACATAATTTATCATCCACTGTCTTAAGTAGTCTCTTAACAAAGACATGTTGTAACTCAAAATGTAGAGAAAATGATTAAAATCTTATGACAAAATCATTAGTCTATTCATTCGGTCATTCGACAAAGTCAAATAAATTGAATATACTAACTCTAAGTTCCAACTTGGCTTTGAATTATATCAAAAATAGCTTCATAAAATTATTAAATGTATGTTAATGTATATAGGTGAAGAGAAATCCATTCTATAGCATTATCATTCATATCTTTGGAAATCATTTTATCAATAATCTATTTGCTACCTAAATTAATTTAAAAAATATACTCATGTAACAAATGAAAACATGTAGTAAATGATATTTAGGTCATTGTTTCAATTTATATACATCTCAAAATGTGGTCGCATTCAAAACATATAGGCAGAGGATGTGCTTCAAACTCAAATGTGAATGGCACACTACAACATTTGGGGTCAAATTGTGATGACGATCTAATTTGAGGTGATTTTCATTTTTTTTTGGCAATTTTCCCTGATGCCATCGCGATACAAACATAAGCATCATAATTGGGATGCCTACATAAGTATATATATATAAAATATGACATAAATCATTCCCCATTTATTTTGATTATGGAGAGCTACACATAAAAGGAGGTGGAGAGCTTTGAATGTCGTCGTGCCCTTGTGCTTGGTGCATTTCATTCTTGTGATATATCTCTACATTTCATTGCTATGCCCTTGCTTTGTGATTTCATTGCTATGATCTCTACATTTTGTTGTTGTGCCTTTTCTCTATGATGTAATTGTCATTCCCTTGTGATCTCTACATTTTATTATCGTGCCCTTGCTCTATGATTTTTCTCTGTAATTTGGTTGACATGCCCTTGAATGATTCCATGCCCTTACTCTACGATTTTGGCATTGTTCCCTTGGTCTGCGATTTTTTTGCCATGTCATGCCCTTGCTCTGCAATTTCATTTTGTGTTGTGCCCTTGCTCTGTGATTTCATTTCCATGCCCTAGCTCTATGATTTTCTTCAAGGGTATGTAAATGTTGATTTTTTTTCCTTCTAAATATGTATCGCTTTATATCTCCTTCTAAACATGTATATTTAGAGATTCTTTTTAAGGTGCTTGTTACATCTTAGCTACACAATAAAAAAATTGATCCAACTGCATACATATTCTAGAATCCAAATAATAATAAAAAATCACTCAATCCATGCTAAGTGACTTACCTCAAGGTCCTCCACATAAATAATGTAGACTAGGAAAAATGGGCAAAGTTCACAAGAAATTTTACAATAACATATCATAGTAGATATTTTTAGAAAGAAATAAGACATAACCAATTAAATGGGTCTAGTTGCTAATTAGTTGGGTTGATATATACTTATCTTTAACTGGGTTATGGCTTTTGCAAGGGAATGAGCCTCGTGATTATGCATATGTGCTTGGTGCATTTCATTCTTGTGATATATCTCTCTACATTTTGTTTCCATGTCTTTGCTCTGCGATTTTGTTGTTGTGATCTTTGCATTTTGTTGTCGTGCCCTTGCTCTGTGATTTCATTGTCATGTTGTGCCCTTGCTTTACAATTTTGTTTCCATGCCCTAGCTCTACAATTTTCTTCAAGGGTATGTAAATATTGGTTTCTTTTCCTTCCAAATAGGTATATCTTTCTATCTCCTTATAAACATGTATTTTAGAGATATTTTTAAAGGTTCTTATTACATCTTAGCTACATAATAGAAAAATTGATCTAGTTGTATACATATTCTAGAAACCAAAAAAAAAAAAAAAAAAAACTCACTAAACCTGTGCTAATTGACTTACCTCAAGATCCTCCACAAAAATAATGTAGACTAGGAAAATGGGAAGAGTTCACAAGAATTTTTACAAAAAACATATCATAGGAGATATTTTAAGAAAGAAACTAGCCATAGCTAGTTAAATGGATCTAGTTGTTGATTAGCTAGTTGATTATAGATTCCCATAGAATGTCATCAGATTAGGTACAATAAAATGAACAACTAGCTATTCCCATCTAGCAAGATCAAATACAATTTTGCAAGGTGATAAAATTGCATATGAAAAGAATTGAAGAATAACTTCAATGAAGAGTTGAGTCTAAGGAGTTGAAGAAGAAAGTTCTACTTTTATGTGAATACCATAATCATAAGGTTCATTCCCTTGTAGAAGCCTCCGCCACAATGAAATTACCTCTAAACCATGCAAAGGATGTTGAAGTGGTTCCCAACCTTGAAACACTCTTATAAGCATTTGATACTTGGGATCATCATAGGGAGACTGTGCCAATACTTGAAACACTCTTAACAGCATTTGATATTTGGACTGCAAATTCTCAAAGACACTTACAAGTGATTCCAATGTCATAGTACCTACTGCACCACTTTCCTAGATTCTATCCAGTGGCTCCCATAATATCCTCTATGTTTTCTAGTTGTTGTTTCTATCATGCAGTCTCTTTCTAAAGTTTCTCCTCCTTCACTCTCGTGCCTTAAATTTTGATTACCAAAATTTTGAATATTTGCCTCTACCTTATCTAAAATCAACTTCATAGTGTGTTGTAACTCTAACGTAGGTGTTTGATCATCGATAGCTTTCATTTTAGCATTAAAGTTTTCAAGATTGGTCAACAGCCTCACTCGTAGGCCTCTCATGTCAAACACTTTTTGTATTGTCTCAACACCATGTTCTTGCTTCTGAGCTAATAGTTCTTCAGATGCATTTTCTTATAAAACATTAATTTTGTTGAAAAATTGTAAACTCTTATAAAGTGCATTGTTGTTTTCATGTATGTATGTATGTATAGATAGATCTTGTGGATTGTGGATTATGGATTATTAACAAAAAAGAAAAGAAAACATGAAATTAATTATTCCCTAATCATTTTTATTCATTGTGGAGAGTTGCACATGAAAGAGTGTGGAAAGCTTTAGATGAGGGTGGAGAGCTTTGAACATTGGTGGAGATCAGTGGAGAACTAGGATTTTTTTTCATTGCCTTGCGATCTCTGTCCCCTTGCTTTGTGATTTTCTTCAAGGGAAGAAAAGTTACCTATGTAAATGTTCTTTTCTTTTCCTTCTAAACATGTATCTCTTGTTCATATATAATAGCTTTTGTCAGATTAAAGGAGAACTAATTATGATGATTGTATGCATATGTGCATGTATGTATGTAAATCCATTCACTATGTGAACTAGTTTACATGCATAAATACACACTTGCATAATGATTTTGCTAAATTAAATTAATCATTCATGTCTTGAATTTACACAAGCAATTATCCTTGCATTCAATCAAATTTATTCATACCAAACTAAGTATGTAGAAATTTGTACTTACAGATTATATTATCTCTTGGTGATTAAGTAAAGATCTCATGCATAATATCATCCAAGTAATGATCAGATGCATGCACATTAAGTCATAATAGGATTGATCAAATGATCCATTTATGTTATTTCATGCTTGTTTTATTGAACATTTTGTTTAAAACATAATCAGTAATACTAGAATTATATAGCTATAACTAGTACTCTTGTTTATTTTATTTAATCATATACATTTAAGACTATTATTTTTCTTAAAATTAGACTGCATATTTGTTATCACTAAAACACAAATATAGATCTTTGATAGTTATCTTTTTGAATTTCAAGATCTTCATATTTAACATGAAGAGTTTCTACTACTGGACAATGGAATAGCCACAATGTGAAGCCATATAGCTCATGGATTTTTCAACCAAATTATATTTTAAATATATTTTTTTCCTTCAAAAATATTATAGGTGAATGTTCTTCTGATTTCCATATATTTAATAATTTTTCACTTTTCATTTGAGATAATTTTCTATTATGAGATAGAGACATCTATCATAAGGATGGACATACCAATTTTGATCGTCTCACTTTCAAAGCCGATTCCCTTATCAAATTAATGAAACTACTTGCAACTGACACCCTGATTTTTTGCAACTTGACCAATCAACCATTCACACAACCATCTTCCTCCTACCCCACCATAGCACACAACCATTGTTTGAGGTTTATATTTTAGTCCCACCATTTTAGAAGACCAAGTCCAGTGATTTGCATCTAGCAAATTGATGATACAGAAATTCAAGATGGAGGAGGATATATTGGCATCACAAATGAATCACCTCATATCCATAAACAACACCTAATCTTTTGTAAGCCTCTCTCCTCTAAAGATCCAATACATGGAGCCATTATCATCATGAGTAGACTCACTCTCCTTAGACGAATTCAATCAAAACTACTCATACCAAACTAAGTATGTAGAAATCACTACTTATAGATTATTTATCTCTTGGTGATTGAGTAAAGATCAAATATAGTTTTCCAAGGTGATAAAATTGCTATGCATATGCAGACATATGTATGTATGCAAGCATGTATGTATGTATGTACATATATATGTATGTGTATATGTATGTATGTATATATGTATCTCTACGTCTTGTTGTCAAGCCCTTGTGATCTTTGTATATGTATGTTTGTATGTATGCATATACATACATATACATATACATATGTATATGTATATGTGTATACACACACATATGTGTGTATGTATGTATATATACACATAAAATATGCATAAAGAGAAGCTTCTCTATATATACATACATACATACATACATACATACATAGACACACACATGTCTGTGCATGTATGTATATATACACATACATATACATTAAGAGAAGCTTCTCTATATATACATACATACGTACATAGACACAAACATATGTGTGTGTGTGTTTCTATATATACACATACATTTACATAAAGAGAAGTTTCTCTTATCACCTTTTGGGGGAAATATAAAGAGATACATGTTTAGAAGGAAAAGAAAAGAACATTTACATAGGTACCTCTTCTTCCCTTGAAAAAAATCATAGAGCAAGCTCAATACTATATTTGGGCCTGAACACCACAAATTACACTGTTGTCACAATTGGACACTAAATGTTGTAGTGCTGCAAAGGGCATAGAGATCAAAAGGGCACAACAATGAAATGTAGAGATCACAAGGGCACAACAAAGAAATCCTAGATCTCCACTGATCTCCACCAAGGGCATGAAAATGAAATGTAGAGATCATAAGGGCATGAAAATGAAATGTAGTGATAACAAGGGCACAAAAATGAAATCTCCACCAATGTTCAAAGCTCTCAACCCTTGTTCAGAGCTCTCCACCCTCTTTCGCACACAACTCTCCATAATCAAAACAAATTGGGAATGATTTTTGTCATGTTTTCTTATTTTTTTGTTTATATCTAAAATCAACTTCACATTGTGTTGTAACTCTTCCATCTGTGTTTGGTCCTCGATAGCTTTCATTTCAGCATTTCAACATTTAAGTTTTCAAATTTTCTCTTTATTATATAGTCCTTTCCACCCTAAAAACCACTTTGTTACTTCATTATAATCAGGACTTGAACAAAGATAAAGATATAACAAAGTTTTTATTCTAGAATCCAAATAATAAAACAATAAAAATCACTCAAAATAACTTAGCTCAAGCAACTGCACAAAAATAATGTAGACTAGGAAAAATGGGCAAGAAATTTTAGAAAAACATATCATAGCATATATTTTTAGAAAGAAACAAGCCATAACTTAGCTAAATTGGTCTAGTTATTGATTAGCTATAATGTAGGAGCATCCCGAGTGCAAGGGAAATCTCACATCACCGAAAAATATTTTATTTTCAATCTTTTCTATTTTAATAAGGACTAGTAGATAGGGTGGTTACTATTTATGGAAACTTAATATTTCTAGTAAGTTTGCCATATGAGCTCAGAATGTTCTCATTTTCTATAGGAAGGTTCATTTTAGAGTTGTAAGCCTACCATAAAAGTCTTATTGCTCAAGAATTAGTATCAAAGAAGTTATTGCAGATTTTTGGTGGAAAAATTTACAAAATAATCTTCAGGCTCACCGTTGGAAGCCTTAGAATGCCTAGATGAGGTTTGAAAACTTGATAAAAGGGTGCTAGTGATTCCAAGCTTGTAGATCAGGACTTGGCATTTTTGAAAAGTGGTTATAATAGCCAATTAGAGCAATGGTTTGTGAGTTATGGCTTTAGAAGTTGGGCTACCAAAATTTCTAAAATAATTTGTCAAAGATGTATTTGGCTAACTCTATGTGTATTGTTAGTGTCTGTCGACCCTAGGTATTAAGTTTGAGCATCTAGAACCTTCTTGGATATCATAAAACTACCTATTTAAGAAAGGCCCGAACATTATTTAGGATAACTCTGGGTGACAGTTCATAGCTTATCTTGCAAATTATTATACTAAAGGCGCCCATGTAGGTCATCATATTAGACTTATGAATTCTTTAATTCCACATTGACGGTGCAAATAAGAAGTCCATATTTTTTTCTTACACTTTTTATTGCTTCTATGCTTTTGTTATGAGTTTATGGTATTAAGGGGAGCCCCTTGCATCAAGTGGTATTAGAGCTAGAGTTCTTGAGTGTGTGGATAGATCACCAATTGTGAGGTAGTTCACACCAGGACCATGGTTAGAGCTGAGCATGTAGATAGATCATTGATTGTGAGGTAGTTAACACTAGGGTTTTAGTGAAAGTGTGAAAATGCTTCCTTGAAAAGAGCGTGGTGGGAGAGTTTTTCCAAGCCCTCCAAAGACAAATGCAAGAATTGGAAGAACAAATACATAGAGGAATGAATCTTCCAATAAGAGATGAAAGCGAGGATGAGGATGAAGTAGAAGAAAATGCTGAAGTAAAGGCAGTTCTAAATTTAGAGGAAGAGAGGCCTTTTAGGGCCATCTCCAAGGTTGGAAAAAGACCTAAGTTTGAGGTTCTCACATTTTTAGAAAATCTTAACCTAGAGGAGATAATCAATTGGATCAATGAACTAGAGGAGTACTTTGAGTAAGAAGATATTGATGATCTTGATAGGGTCAAATTTGAGAAGGCAAAACTAAAGGGACACATGAAGATTTGGTGGAAGGAGGTTCAGTTGGAGCGAAATAGAAAGGGAAAGGAGAAAATCACCAGATGGGATCGGATGAAAGATAAACTGAAGTGACAATTCATTCCTATGGATTATGAGCTTGATATATTGAAGAAGATGCAAGGGTTGAATCAAGAAGAAAAATCTATTCAAGAGTATACCAAAGAGTTCTAAAAAGTTCTCATTAGAACTGACCATACAGAAGCTAATAAGGAGAAAGTTGCCTATTATCTTAATGGGTTAAGGCTCAAAATTTAGGATGAGCTAAGTTTGGTTCAAATGAGTAGTATTAAGGAGGCATACCTATTTTCTCTCAGAGTTGAGGAGAAACTAAGCAAGAAGTTTGACAATAAGAACACTAGAAGAGGTCGCGGTAGAAAATCTAGTGGAAAATCTTATGATGGTCGTAATGATGATCAAAAGAATAAAGATGGGGCTAGAAGTAGTAGTTAGAACCAAAGGGGAAAAAATTTCAATCATTTCCATGATCAAAACAATAGAGATCAGAGAGGAAGAGGCAGAGGACAAGGATCTAGAAGAGGAGGCTTCTGTGGAAAAATTTTTCACTGTGGAGAAGAAGGGCATAGAGCATTTGAATGTACCCAACACCAAGGAAGGATAGATTGAAGAACAGAAGGTTAGGTGAGAGTTGCACATGTTGATGAAGATGCCAGATCCTTACATTCTAAAGATGCTAAAAGTGGAGAAGTCCTAGTTAATTGAAGAGTCCTACTAAGTTGTGAGAATGAACCTGAGAAAAGAAGGAGCTTATTTTGCACAAGGTGCAAATGTGAAGATAAGTTTGTGATGTGATCATTGATGGTGGAAGTACTAAAAATATGGTGTCAAAAATGATGGTCACCAAGTTGAAGCTGAAGAGGCAGAAACACTCGTGTCCATACCATATTCCTTGGGTG
Source organism: Cupressus sempervirens (assembly GCA_028749045.1). Taxonomy (NCBI): domain Eukaryota; kingdom Viridiplantae; phylum Streptophyta; class Pinopsida; order Cupressales; family Cupressaceae; genus Cupressus; species Cupressus sempervirens. Next base: position 123,203,925 of record CM053791.1, on the reverse strand, counting down.
CAAGATGACCACAAGATCATGGTCAATGAGTAGTGCTCAGTGAAGTTCAAGATTGGAAGCTACAAGGATGAGGTACTATGTGATATCATACCTATGGACATATGTCATATGTTGTTGGGTAGGTAGTGGTAGTTTGATAGGCATGTTGTACATGATGGGCAAGAGAATACCTACACTTTAACTAAGAATTGAGTGAAACATAAGTTTAAGCCATTGAAGGATAAAGAAGAAAAGGTATCTAGTGCTGCTAGAATATGTTTTGTTGATGGAAAAGGGTTTCTTAAAGGTATGAAAGATGAGCATATGTGTTTTTCTATAATTCATAAAGAGAGGAGGTACCTACATAAGTTGTAGATATGATGGAAGAGTTTTTTGATATTGTATCAGATAATGTATCTGATAGATTACCCCCAATGAGGAAGATCAGTCACTAGATGGATTTAGTTTCAGAAGCCAGTTTGCCAAACAAGACATCACACAAATTAACACCAATAGAGAATGTAGAGTTGAATTGGCAGGTTCATGAGTTGTTGTAGAAGGGGTTGATTTGAGAGAGTTTGAGTCCATGTGTTGTACTAGAATCATTAGCTCCAAAGAAGAATGGAGAATGGAGGATGTGCATAGATTCTCATGCTATCAACAAGATCATAATAAAGTATAGAATTCCATTGCCAAGGATGGATGATATTATGGACTATTTGAGTGGAGCTAAGAATTTGAAAAAGATAGATCTGAAGAGTAGGTACCATTAGATTAGTACAAGAGAAGGTGATGGATGGAAGACTACTTTCAAGATAAGGGAAGGACTATATGAGTGGTTAATCATGCCTTTTGGGATAGTCAATGCACCAAGCACTTTCATCAGGCTCATGAATGAGGTACTGAAGGAGTTTATGGATAAGTTTTTCATTGTTTACCTAGATGATATATTGATCTTTAGTAAGATATTAGAGGAGAATTTGATTCATATTCATAAGGTGTTTGATAAGTTGAGGGAAGAAAAGTTGCTGATAACCTGAAGAAGTGTAGTTTTGTAAAGAAAGAGTTAGTTTACCTGGGATTTGTAGTCTTAAGAGAAGGTCTGAAAATGGACCTAGAGAAAGTGAAGGCTATCCTTGAATGGCCTACTCCAAGGATTGTGATAGAGGTAAGTTCTTTTCATAGACTGGCTACATTTTATAGAAAGTTCATAAGAAGTTTTAGCAGTACTTGTGGACCCTTGACTAAAATAATGAGAGGGGATAGTAAAGAGTTTAAGTGGACTATAGGAGAAGATACAAGTTTTAATCTGTTGAAACAAAAAGTCACTAAGAAACTTGTTTTAACATTTGTTGATTTTAAAAAGGTGTTTCAAGTAGATTGTGATGCTAGTGGTACTGCAATAGGAGCTGTTTTGAGCCAGGTCGGTAGACCTATTGCTTATTAATGAGAAGTTGAACAATGCAAAAAGAACTATTCTATTTATCATTAGAAATTTTATGCTATAGCTCAAGCATTGAAGAAGTGGAGACATTATCTTCTTTCTAAGGAGTTTTTTTTTATACTGATCATCAAGCTTTTCAATATTTGAATAGTCAAGGAAAATTGAACCTAGGAAATTTAAAGTGGGTTGAGTTTTTGCAAAGTTATACATTTGTTTTGAAATACAGGAGTGGGAAGTCTAACAAAGTTATAGATACTCTTAGTAGAAGACAACTTTTGCTAACATAAATGTAGATAGAGGTTGTTGGGTTTAAGGAATTCAGTACATTGTATCTAGATGATCCTAATTTTGGTGAAGCATGGAAGGCTTTTACAAAACCTATTACACTTGATAGGGAAAAGTGGTTGGATTTCATGATCCAAGATAATATGTTGTTCAAAGGAAGCTAGTTGTGCATTCCCAAAAGTTCAACGAGAGAGAATATCATAAGGAGAAGCATAATGGAGGATTGGCTAGACATTTTGGTAGATATAAAACCATAGCTTTGGTTGCTAAAAATTACTATTGGCAATAGTTATAGCAAGATGTGATGAAGTTTGTACAAAGTTGTAGAGTATGTCAGACGACAAAAGGAGTGAAGTAGAATACAGGGTTGTATCAACCATTACCTATACCAAAGAAGCCATGGGAGGATATCAACATGGATTTTGTTCTTGGATTACCAAGGATACAATGGGAGCATGATTCTATTTTTGTGGTGGTTGAAGAGTTTTCAAAGATGGCACATTTTATTCCTTGCAAGAAGACTAGTGATGCTATTCATGCAGTAGAGTTATTTTTAGAGAAGTGGTGAGATTACATGGTCTACCAAAGAGTATAGTTTCAGATTGAGATACCAAATTTTTTGGGTATTTTTGGCGTACATTGTGGAAGAAGTTTAAGATAGATTTGAAGTTCAGTTCATCATATCATCCATAGACTGATAGATAGACAGAAGCTGTCAATCATAGTTTGGAAAATTTGTTGAGATGCTTGGTTGGAGATAAACCAAAAGGATGGGATATGATTTTACCACAGGAAAAATTTGCATATAATAATTTTGTCAATAAGAGTAATGGTAAATCACCATTCTAGATTGTATATGGGAGTAGTCCCAAAAATGCTGTTGAACTTAGGTAGTTGGATAAATGAGAGATATGTATTGTTGAAGCATAAGATTTTGCTAAACATTTGAAGAACATCCATGAGGAGGTGAGGAAGCACATCATAAAGATGAATACACAGTATAAGGCTAAGGTAGATGCTAAAAGGAGATATAAGGAATTTTACATTAGAGATGAAGTCATGGTTCATATGAGAAAGGAGCATTTTATAGTGGGTACATATAATAATTTGAAGATGAAGAAGTTTGGACCATGCAAGATAGTGAAGAGGCATGATTCTGGCAATGCGTATGAAGTGGAGTTGCATGTTGAATTGAATATTTCACCAGTATTTAATATTTCAAATTTGACAGAGTATTATGAAGGAGGTGATGGAGATGAAGTTGCATAAGGGCAGTGGAGCATTCCAAAAGCTAGTTCAGCTACAAAGGAGATTAAGGAGATACTAGATGGTTGTGTGGAAAAAGTATCAGAAACAAAACTTATGAAGAATATTTGATCAAATGGAAAGGGAGACTAGTTGAGGATTCATCATGGCTAGTAAAGGAGGAGGTTAACCGTCTTGGTTTTCCTCTCAACACTTGAGACATGACGGGGTCACTTATCAAATTACCCCAGGTGTTTGATGCAGGAGCATCCTGGGTGCAAGGGCAATCTTGCATCACCCAAAAATATTTTATTTTTCAATATTTTCTATTTTAATAAGTACTAGTAGATAAGGTGGTTACTATTTATGAGAATTTACTATTTTTAGTAAGTTTTTCATATGAGCTCAAAATGTTCTCATTTTCTAAAGGAAGGTTCATTTAGAGTTGTAAGCCTACCATAAAAATCACATTGCTAAAGAATTAGTATCAAAGAAGTTATTTTGGATTTTCGGTGGAAAAATTTGTAGAAAAATCTTCAGGTTCAGCTTGGATGAGGTCTAAAAACATGACTAAAGGGCACTATTGCAGTTCTATGCCTGTAGATTAGGAGCTAGCATTTCTGAAAAGTGGTTATTATTGCCAATCAAAGAAATGGTTCGTGAGTTATGGCCTTCAGAAGCTGGGCTACCAAAATTTCTATAATAATTTATCAAAGATGTATTTGGAAAACTCTTTGTGTATTGTTAGCATCTGTTGGCCCAAGGTATTAAGTTTGAGCATCTAGAACCTTCTTGGGTGGCATAAAACTGTCTATTTAAGAAAGGCCTAGACATTGTCTAGGATAGATATGGGTGATAGTTCACAACTTGTCTTGCAAATGATTGTACTAAAGCCACACATGTGGGTTAGCATATTGTACTTATGAATTTTGTAATTCTACATTTGTGGTGCAAATAAGAAGTCCATATTTTGTTCTTGCATTTTCTATTGTTTCTATGTTTCTGTTATGAGTTTATGGTATTAAGGGGAGCCCCCTACATCAAGCTGGGTTGATTAAAAATTCTAGAACTATCATCATATTAGGTACAATAAAATGAACAATCAGTTGTTCCCTGCTAGCAGGATCAAATACAATTTTCCAAGGTGATAAAATTGCATATGCAAATGTATGTATGTGTATATATATGTATGTATGTATATGTATGTGTGTATATATATATGTATGTATGTATGTATGTATGATACTATGTATATTTATGTATGTATGTATATATATATAGAGAGAGAGAGAGAATCTTGTGGATTATGGAGATCTAGGAGTTCGTTGTCATGCCCTTGTGATTGCTGCATTTTATTGACATGCCCTTGTGATCTCTACATCTCGTTGTTGTGCCCTTGTGATCTCTGTATATGTATGTATGCATGTATGTATATATGTGTATATATGTGTATACATATGTATGTATGTATATAAACAAAGAGATCTTGGCACAATAGAAAAACAATAAAACTCACTCAACAAGTAGCATGACCACAGGTATTGTCACAAAATTTCAAACATAACTATATAAGGAGTGAGGATGTATATAGGTTAACCTTACATTAAATATAAACTAAAATACAAAGGTTGCACCAATTTTAGAAAATTGTTTGATTCACACAAGTGGTTGTATGATGGCAAAGAACTATATTAGGTAAGTAAAGATCACTAGACATTATAGGAATACAACTACATCAAAACAATTAGAAACCATAATTACATATTTATTAGAGTGAGTAGTTCAAGGGTCTTGATCCCGTGGATACATGTATGTAGGCAGCCTAGTAGGCTGAGTATACCTCCAGTGTGCAAAAATCTTGGACATAGTTAGGTAGCACTTAACCATGTATGTATGTATGTATGGATGTAACTATTCTCTACTCAACAGTGTCATCGACATGAGTGGGGGGGCAGTTGATCTTGCACCTTCTATAATACTTCATTTCCATTATTTGCATTGTTTGAATCAAAGGTATATAACTTTATCACTTATAACTATAATTTTCAAATAGTAAAAACCATAATAGTTTCTTACAATTCTATGGTTCTCTCTGTAAGTGTATAAAATTGAAGTTTAAAAATTAATTGCATTTATGTACATCTTTTTCAAGTTTGATATTTCTCTTTATCCTAACTCACAGTCCAAGAATAATTTTTCAAAACATATACTGACTAGTTGGAGATTGAGCCAAAAAATTGTAAGAACGTTTGTGCCAAAAGAGCTAAAAGACATTATTGGTGCATGATAATCATCTTTTTATGCCCTTTTTGGCACAATTGTTCTTACATTTAATGATTTTTGGTGAGAACAAAATTCCAAAGTAATCAAGTAGGTGATCCACAATTAAATCATAATTGGTTGAGACATGTTTAAATACCTTACTTCACATGTTATTGAATGTTATGTATTTATTTGCTATTGTTAATGAATGTTAAAGGATGAATTGATGTTAGATGTTAGCTTTGGACATTATGACATTATTTTATGGATGCTCATAATTGTTTTTTACTACATGTGATAATGAATGAATGCTATATTTTATTAATGAATGAATGTGAGATCCATCTCTTCTTAGGTACTCTTTTTAGGCTGCTGTACCAATTCTTAAGTTCAAAATAGATAAATCATGATTTGAAATGCAAACTTGGGTGCTTGACTTAATGAATGAGCAGACCAAGCGAAAGACCTTGTGTGATGAAGGATTATATGATTTTCTACATATTTCACCACATAGCAGTGCACTGCAAGTTCACATACATTCTTAAGTAGACATTTGTGAGCACTAGGTGTGTGAAGGCTCCATGCAAAAACATGTAGAAGGGAAAAAGGTCATGATGAACATTTTTGATGACATGTTTGCTAAGAGCATACACATGTTTCTCATGGTGACTTTTCATTATTAAATTTTCATGTTTGCCAATACCGTTGCTCTTCCTCCATATCCTACACAAATAAAAAATGTTGCCTCCAACATTGAAACCATATGATACATGGGAATAGCACATGCCCAAGCCATAACATAGTTAAATTGGTCTAGTTGTCGATTAGTTGGGTTGATTACAAATTTTTATAGAACTATGATCAAATTAGGTACAATGTCATAATCAGATTAGTAAGTCTTGCTTCTATGTAAATGCCATAATTACAAGGCTCATTCCCTTATAAAAGCCATTACCCAGTCAAATATGTTGAAATTTACAAGTGGGAAGAATACTTTTGAGAAGGGGGGGGGGGGGGGGGGGTGAATTAGAAGTACCAAACTTTAGGCTATAAAATTTCTAATTGAAATTAATACATGCATGGAACATATCTAATTAACATGAAAGTAAAGGCATGCATGAAAATAGACAATGCAATATTTGATCACCCAGAAACCCTCCAAAATGAGAAGGTAAAACTAGGGTGGGGATGACACCCTCAACTTATCATTGTAGCAATATGTAACTTGTTAAGGTTACAAATTTTGACCATCATCAATAGTCTTCCCTATTAAAGGCTCTAACACCCTTTTAAAATTGACCTATCTAAAGGATTTATAGACATTCACTTGGAATGTCACCCTGTTAAAGGATTTACTCAATGGCTTTTAAACCAACCTATCTTCACAGGATTTTCATTCTCCTAATACAATGGTTAGAAAGTATAGTAGAATGGGTTGACCTAATAACTTAGAATCCTCAATTGCTGATTTCAGATCAATCTTCAGTCCATTTTGATCTAATCCTTCTTGATCTGATATAATTTTGTTCAAAGTGCTAAAACTCTATTCTGATAATTGATACTGCAATGTTGTCCTTTTTCTAAGTCTTTTCACCCCTGCACTTCCTTCAAACTTTTCTAGCATTCTCTCATGCATTCCCATACAATACTAAATTATGGGGTTTTGATCTCCTTAAAAAGGTTTCATGAGTTAGGATTAGGTATGAATCTATGATTGAGATTCATCCATCTTTCTCACTCAAATCTATCCATTTTTCTAATTGGTTGCATGTTGATTTCATAGGGAATAAAAAAGATTTGATCTTATCTTTTAATCCTTTGAGATTCATCATATGTCAACTCAAAATTGGTTTACATCTTAGTTTGTGAGGGCACAAACTCTCATGCTAATTTCTATGTTATTCAACACTTACTGATTATTGATGCTTGACACATATAGAAATTTTGTCTTGCTCAACACCTATAGTTTACTCGACACATATACTAGCTCAGCATCCACATTTGAAACTTGCTCGATACTGTCTATCTGCTTGGCATCCAAATGACTTAGCACTTGATGAATTTTTGGCTCGACACATACTATAACTTGACATCTATATCATACTCAGCATCAATTAAGAAAATTTCTTGAGTGTGTTGATACTCAATTGTCAAAACCAATCTGAGACCAACAATCTCCCCCTTTGACATGAGTGTCAAAAACACTTAAGTGTACATGATGAATCTAATCTCCTCAAGTATAATGTACATCTATTTGGCATATATGCAAAACTTCAAAAATTGTTCAAAATTTTGTGAAGATACCTCAAAATTTGTAACTCCCCCTGAGTTGATGTGCCATTACTGTATCCACAACTTCTCATCCTAGATTTGTCTCATGCTATTTCTGATACTTTTATCTCTGCCTTGCCTTGTCATTCTTTCTCTTATCTGCTCTATTCTATCTGCCCTGCTCTAGTTTTACTCCCCCTTTCACACATCTTCCCTTGTAGTTATAATTTCCTTTTGACTTATCTATTTCTCTTCCTCAAGATTTATCTCCTTATATCTCCTTTAGTTTTATCTCCCCCTTTTTTGATACTTATGTTAAAGGGTTCTATACATTAATTGAATACTTAGACAAAAAGGATTTATTTACCTCCATAACTATCCTCATAGCAATATCCTAATTATCTAGTGCAATTTCTAGTGATTTGAGTTGGATGGCTATCTCTACTGCAAGGTAAACTAGGCCTTCCAATGTAGAAAGATTGGGGTCTTTCTTTAATACATTTTCAGCATAGGCCAATTCTTTATGCAAAATTTCCATGTGTGGGGTTATGGCAGATTGAATTTGTATTAACTTGGCCTTTACATTTGCTTCAACTACTGTGAGCACAACTAGTTCCTTTTGAGTGTGAAGCGTAGTATTAAAATGCTTCTCACTTTGAGCTAGATCCTTAGGTAGTTTCATGCTTAATATATTAAGGTTCCTCTCCAAGCTCATTATCTGTTGCCTGGTTTCTTGTGTGAAAATTGATGGGTCACACAATTTGGAGTATAATGAGAATATATTCTCTAGTACTGCTCTTACCTTTTCAACCTTCTTGGATAGCTCAACTTGTGAAAGTGCTATTTCACTTGATATTCTTTCATTCACCTTTGTTTGAAACCTCTTTTCAGACCATTCTAACAATTTTGCATTTGCATCAAGGTGTTCATTCTATACCTAGTCCACTATACTAGATAATTGCTCCATAATGGGCTTTGTTTTGTTAGGTACCTACAAGCTAAATGCATCTAGAAAGATGTCTTTAATGTCAATTAATGCTTACTTTTATTTATACTCATTTCTGAGTATCTCTTGTCTCTTTTTCTTTTCTAGTGCCTCTTGCACTTCATTTATCTAATAAATGTTCATATTTTCATAGTCATACTTGGGAATGACTATGTCCTCATCTAGTGCAGGGTTTCCATAGTGAAGTACTCTTGCAACCTTTTTAGAGCTTGAGCATGGTGCTGAAATTTGAAGTGGTATTGCCTCAGTGCTCAGCTTTTGAGATGTTGCATTTGGAGTCCCTATTGCAGGCAAGTTTATCAATGTTTGTATTGCCTCTTGCTCCTTCTCCTTAGGACTTCCCTTGTCCTCTTTTGTTCTTTCCTTGTCAATTACAATGATCTTTGAGGGTGTACCTTGTTCTTTTGCTATAGAGATAGAGGTATCCATCCATCTTGTTTGATCCTTTATTGTCTCCTCGACAATTGTAGTGAATGGAATTGTGGAGTCAACCTTGCTAATGTGTCTTGTGCAATTTACTCTTGGGGTTGTCCACTTGTAGCTATTGGCATATGAGAAGGTGGATTTTGTGGATTCACCTTATCCCTTGTGAAGTCAGCTACAACTTTTTGTAGTTCTTCCATACTCACCAAGACTGGATTTGTACACAACTGAGCTTGTAGTGTAGTTTGGTGAAGGATCTTTTTAAGGTCCTCTATAGTTAGTGGATTTATGTTCTAACCAGAGTTGTCAGGAATATCTTGTATAGTTACTGTATCTACAGGTGTGGGAGTTATGTGTGGAGGACTTGGTGGTGGCAATTGTGTGTCTTGCACACTTTGTTCTTATTGCTACTCCTCAGTAGTTTCCATATCATCTTTTTGTGTCTCCTCCACTATAACATTTTCCTTTTCTTTTTCTCCTTCTTCTTCCTTATCATTGTCCTCTTCTTCTTCTTCATTGTTTCTTCCCTCAAAGGGATCTGATTCTCCTTCTTTCATAGTTGTGAGGCCATAAATCAACTTCCACATTTTAGTGTCCTTTTTCACAACATCTTCAATTTTATTCTACAGAATACTAAAGGCTCTATACTTGGGTGCAAATTTTCTCCCATGCTTCTTATTTTCCTTAGTAATTTTCCCTTTAGTAAGTTTAGGGATTACTCGAGCCAATGTTGACTCTCTTATTTCCTTTTCCATATTGAGACAATAATGCGATTTATTTTCTACAATTGAATATAACTCCTTAGGCATTGTATTATCAAGTTCAAGTGGAGTGTTCTTGAAATTTGCCATCATGGTGTAGACTGACTCTTCAACCATGTTCTATTCCTCTCTACTTAAATTATTAAAATCAATACCTTTTAAGCCAGTTAAGTCTACATTGTTCCTAATGCTATCACATATATTTTCTAAATTAGACTTAGTGGTGTGACTTACCACTCTGAGTTGGCTGTTGTCATCAGATTTTGTTCTCTCTTCATCTGATTTAGGTGGTGCAACATACTTTCTTCTCAACTTCTTCTTGATTGGACCTCCCTATTTATGACCTTCTTTTCTTGCTCCTTGGCCTTCTTTGATGTGGCTCTTATATTGTCCCTTTTCGTAGGCTTTTTTGGGCTAGGCTTAGCAACTTTCTTGGGCTTGGTAGCTAGTTTGGTGGAGGATTTTCTTTTCTTTGCCTTTGGTTTGGTGTGTGTGCTTCCTTGGTTTCCTCTTCCTCCTTGGAACCTTCTACCTCTTTTGCATCTTCTCCCATGTCTTGGGTCAATGCAAGTGGCTTCTGGCCCTATTCTTTTTCTTTAGGGTTGAAGTAGTTTTCAATTCTATTTCAACATTTGACTTAACAACATCAAAAGTGTCAAAAGATTTTTCACTTTTATCAATATCTTCTGCTAGAAATGCTGTGAATACTACTGATGCCTCATCAATATTGATTTCATATCCAAGTGGCCTTAACCATCTCACCCTTGGTACTACTACTTGGATGTATATGAAATCAATGTCAACTAAGAAACATATGTCATTGATGTGCTATTCAACAAGAGAGACATGTATCCTTAGTCTTTGTTTCATTGACTTCTTAAAGTCTTCAAAATAGCTGGTCATTATAGTTTCAAAATTTGCCCCCATCTGCTCTATGTATTCATTCACCTGTACTACTATTGACCTATTTGTTTTCGAGCTTACCTTTCCAAAAGAGGGGAATTCATTCTAAACATAAAAGAATATGCATATAAAAATTGCTCCAAATTTTCATTGGGCACCTTTGGACCTTCTTATTTCTCCCAAATTCTCCATAATTTGTTGTAATTGCGGTTCAGCTAGATCATAAGTATGATCCTTCTTAACAATTTTGTATCCCACATCAACTGTTATAAAAGGTACACTGTTGATTTGGCTTGACTAGAAGAATTTATGAGATATGACCCTAACAACAAATTCTACAAGAGGATTTTTGATTGTTTCAATTGTCATCCCTCTCTTGTTCCACTTTGCCCCAGTGTTCTTCTCTATGGCTTCTTTAGAATCACTCCTTAGGGTTTTTGGCCGTTCTAGGGTTGGGTACCCAATTACTCTATGTATAATTATTTTAGAGAATTTAATGGGTCCAACTTCCAACCATAGGCGTCCATCATGGATTCTGCTTAACACAATTCTTATCCATTCAGTCTTAAAAATTGTAGGGAAATTTATGGCATGGGTTAAGCCCTTCCTCTTAACAATTTGAAACTCTTATTTCAATACCCCATTCTCACACAATTTATTGTATGCTTCCCTAATATCCATATCACCAATAGCTCCAATTTTTTAGTTATAACATCTCCTAACATCTTGTACCATCACAACTTTAGGTGGAATAATGGATAAAGCTCTGACAGGGTCATTCTTATAAGAAACTTTGGGAATTGGTCTAAAGTTAGGTTGTTTAACTTCATTACTGACCAATTGAACCTCAAACAACTCCTTATCCTATTGTTTTCTAGAGCTAGATGCCATTTCTTCAAACTAGGGTTTCAAGATGTAAAAATTGCTTAACTACGTAGCTCTACACTAGTGTAAATACCTTAAGTCAATGAAATGATACTGAATCTTGGCTTGAATCTTCACTAAAGCTTCAATCTCTACTTGGAAACTATTTCTACACTCTTTTTTCTCTTTCTTTATGTTCATGATGATGAAAAATGATTGAAAACTTGACCTTATACCCTTTATTTCATAGCATTTAATGCATAGTGCATATACAACTGTCCACTCGGCTCCTTCTACAATTCTATTTCACTTGGCTTCCATTGATTTTCCAACACTGAGCATACACTAGAGATTCCTTTACTCATCTTCAATAGGAATTTTCCTTCACTTGGAGACCACTAGTAACTCGGATTCTACTGACTTTGGCAAAAAACTTGGCAACTAAAGGCAACTTTTCTTACTTGGAAACAATATGAAAATTTTGAAGATTTAACTTTGCATCTTTATTCATGCTGATCTATCTTTTTTAGTATTGATTTAGTCTTGGAACTGATGTATGATAAAACATTTAAGTACCTGTCCCACATACCTTCTTTTGCTTAGTTGGATGAAGTGTTACCACTTGACCTTTTAGGTGAAGTGATCCCTCCATTTGATGTGTTGCTTTCATCTTTTCTTTTCCATGTTCTATTCATTTCTCCTCTAAAATGTTCAACATCTACCTTACCTTTTCCTTTGTTTGAGTCAGGGTTAGGTGCCTTTTCCCTTGTTGGGTAGTGCTTGCTGATGTGACTAGTCTTCAAACAACTAAAGGATGTAGTTTGGCTCAACCATCTACTGTAGCTCCTACTAA